>OX328124.1:122098418-122466893 GCA_946811695.1 Gonocerus acuteangulatus
AGACACTAACTGAAATGACTTACTGTTTCACAAGATATCTCATAACTTTTTGTAGTCAATGAAATGCGTTGGGACACTTTTTCATCCATGTTTTTGATGAGAATAACTTTTTGCTTTTGGAAAATGATCTGTATTCCAAAGCAGAACAACCTCCTGAGAAAACCAAAGCAAAAAACGGGACGCTGACTGTCCTACCGTTTGTTGGATATCTTGCAGAGCTGAACTATGTCTTCAGGCTTTCCATTGATTCCAAGTATGAAACCATGCCGAATGGAGGTGTCAAGTATGCCACAAGGCCGTCTGCTCTAGTGAAAGTAGGCATGCTCCGCTGGCTGGCAAAAATAAAACAGGAGACTAATTTCAAATCGGATACCATTTCCAGCGAGCAAAAACTACATCTCAGGATTTTCTCAGAGGATATTATCTTTTTCTAGGTTCTATAAATGATTACTAGTTTTAGCACATCCCGAGGAAATTAAATTGCGGAGGCTATTTGAATTGCGCACGGGAAATTTTCAAAAAAACATCCTTTAAATCTCATTCTTTAACAACATTGTTACTAATTTCCAAAAATTATTCTGCCCGAAGATTTGGAAAAATAAACTTTCACTTAGTATTAAAGAAAACATTAATTACCTCAAAATTTAAAGGAATTTATACAAAATAAAATAATAAAATTTAGACTCACGTAATAAATTAAAATTCCATGTATTTATAGTTTTATTAATGACACCAATAAACTACATTTTACGAGATAAATCCTTAACACTTTCGTTGTCCTTGTTAATCTCAACCACTAGCGATCCTACCCGCTTACGAGTGTCCCTTCGGAAGGACACTCCTCCATTAATTTTCCCTTTAGATTCAAAAGGCTCGTAAATGTAGGGGATTCATTTTTACACCTCCAGGTAAAGACAGTTGCCTTTAGTATTGTTTCGGCTTTCTAACAGTGTGTTCCGTTCTCAAATCGGCTGACTGGAAGAG
Source organism: Gonocerus acuteangulatus (assembly GCA_946811695.1). Taxonomy (NCBI): domain Eukaryota; kingdom Metazoa; phylum Arthropoda; class Insecta; order Hemiptera; family Coreidae; genus Gonocerus; species Gonocerus acuteangulatus. Next base: position 122,099,403 of record OX328124.1, read on the forward strand.
TTTTTATGAACATGAAAAATTCAAAGAAAAAATGCACCACTGCTTCACTGTTGAAGGCTGAGACTGAGAAGCTGAACTCGTTATAATCTCTGAAGATGGTAACAAGAGCTGCTGAGAAGCTGAACTCGTTATAATCTCTGAAGATGGTAACAAGAGCTGCTGAGAAGCTGAACTCGTTATAATCTCTGAAGATGGTAACAAGAGCTGCTGAGAGTACCTTCACCGTAATTAATGCTTAGAGAGGCCTGTGAACCAAATTTCAGGCATCTTTTAATCTTATCATAGTTTAATAATCGATTTTGAAATCAACAGCTCAATGAGTGAAAAATATTTCACTAATTGACTGTAAGGCATTCCAGTCAAAAGTTCTCCGCAAAATTGTCAATGCACCTTTCTACGTATCCAACAAAACCCTACATAATGACCTTAACATCCCATTTGTCCTTGACCACGTTTCCGTAATTTTCCATTCCAAATTGTCTCACCATCCTAATCCTGAAGGTCAATCCTTATCTTCACAATACCACCCAGACAATCCTCCCAGGCGGCTTAAGAGATAATGGCCCCGAGATTAGTTACTTACCTGATCCCTCTGGAATCATTGAAATATTTAGTTGAATAACTCGTGAAGTGCCAACAATGGTTGGCTTCTTCCAAATTTTGTACTTATTTTATTTTAATTTTTTTCGTTTTGATCATATGTACATATCAATATCTGTATCAAAACGCTTGATCATTGTACACTTTATATTTTGTACAGATTTCAAATAAATAAATAAAAAAAAAAAAAATTGTCTGTAAAATTCTACTATAAACATATTCCGACTTGTATTCCTTGATACACATTTAAGACAAGATGATCACAAAAAAACGGTGAGTAAAATAGGACTTAAAATAGGTATGTTGATGATAATATGTGTATGTTCAATGATTAGCATATTCATTAACAAATCAATGACCCGGGAAAAATTTCATCTCACTGGCAAATTATTCAATTTTTCATATATTTTAAAAATGTTTCAATAATTTCCCTCAATATACAGAACATAAATATTAATAAGCAATCAGGGAATAGTTGGGATTCGGCTAAAGAAACCTCAATACGATTTTTGTAAAAAAATCTATATTCAGGACGTTTCGGCTACTCTTCAGCTAAAATTTAATTTTTGCCTTCGTCAGCTAAAATGAAAAGGAACAAAGAAAAAACAGAAAAAAGGTTTATCAGTAACTTAAATGTCAAGTCTATGAATACAAATCAAATTAGTATAAACGAAAAATTTGTTGTTGATTTGAATTTATAGACCTATCATTTATCATACTGATAAACCTTTTTTCTGTTTATTAATTTCTGTTTTTTCTTTGCTTCGTCATTTTAGCTGACGAAGGCTTCCAAAGAGTAGCCGAAACGTCCTGAATATACATTTTTACAAAAATCGTATTGAGGTTTTCTTAGCCGAATCCCAACTATTCCATGTTTGCTTATCACCTCGACTATAACTATCTAATCTTCATGATAAAAATAAATAAATCGGATTATACCATATAATTATTTAATTCATTGACCAATAAAAATTAACTAATAATACACAATCGCTGTGTGTTTAGGTTAATAATTTGTTTAAATATTAATTTAATACTACTTTACTTTAATAAAATTGTTCCTATGTTATGGGAAACATATTAGGGTACACAAGAAGAATTCTTTTTCATGAGAAATTGAAAATTTACATTTAAATATTATTCATCAGGAATTAAAATAATACTATTACATATGCATTTTGATGAGTAATTATGGTTATTTCTGAGGTTAATATTTATGAATTAATTTTATGACGTCATTTGGATGAAAAATAAGAACAAAAGGATCTCCAACTGTTTGAGAATTGGCTGCATGTCCCAAGGTCCCTGGAAGGTGAGCCAGATTGCTTTCACGTTTCAAGCAGTCAAGCTATTGCACGCTGAGTTCTACGGACAGCTGTTGGTGTCTCTAGGTTAGTTGTGAATTCAGGGGGCTACCTGTATGTAGTTATATCTGCAGGAGTATTTTCGAAGAGGACATGGGGGGGGATGGCTTCTTTCTCCATCAGTGGATCTCCTCTTCTTCAATAGATACCTCTCCAGGAATCCTGAAATATCGCAGGAAGGAGTACCACCGCTGGAGAAAGAATCCATTCCATATATATATATATATATATATATATATATATATATATATATATATATATATATATAAACATGGCTTAATGATTTGAACGGTGAAATATTTTAACATTAAGAATACTGAAACATAGTTTTTGGGCATTCGAGCGGAAAAAAATGTTATATACGTTACTAGGGCTCCAGGTAAACGTTTTGTAAGTAATAGCTGTTATGCAGTGTGCCATGCTACACTTACTTTCTGCTTATGACTCTCCCCGTATCAAGATCTACCTTTACACCCAGTTACGACAAAATCGGTCAAAGGGTGTGAATTTGTTTATATCTGTCTAGTGCTGTCTCGTGAAACAGCCAACACAGGCAGCACCACAGCCTGCGAGTAGATAGCTCTTATCAAAGAAAGACCAGCGCTCCTTACAAGGGGAGTATACAGCGATGGGGTCACCGATTTTAACCAATTTTTTTCTGGTGATTCTAGATCGAAAAATAGTCGACACGTGACCGAGCGTTCCGTCCGATGCGCCTTAGGAGCCGAGAAATAAAATAAAATAGGTTGAAAGTGCTTTATTTTTTATATCGAGTTTAGAAAATGATTTTGACACGATTCTTTCACCAATTCATTTGTTTTATAGAGTAGATTAAAAGAAAAATATAATCGTTAAACAATAATTTATATTTCATCAAATATATTCAAAAATATGCTTACGTTTTCAGGTAAACTAGTATTTCACATTTTTTTACACCAAAAATAATAGCAGATTTAAAATCAGCACCCCAAAAAACCTTAATATAGTGAATATCATTGAAAACAAAAAATATTGATTTTTCCCAGTCCGGAAGAGGCTAAATATTTGTGAGCGAAAAAGTAATGTGACGTTTTGAAATTCAATATCTCCCCTCGAGATAATCCGATTTTTACGTCATTGAAATCTTTCGAAAGAAGAAAGACTCCTTTTTCTAACCATATAAATGACTATTGTATTATCTGAAAAGGGACTTACGAAAAATGGTTCTCAAAATAAAAATAAAATGTAAACTTTTTTGCATATAACGTCAATTCCAGAACACGTAAAAACACCCTGATTGGACGGAAATGTGTCACATTAGGGCCTTTATTGACCCTCCAAGTTTGGTTTGAATCGGGTAAATATTCTTTGAAATATGGCCGGTTTCTTGAATCTCTAACAAAATTTTATGGGTCCCCCCTTAGCGAAATTTAAAATGAATTTTTTTTTTATTTTTGTAATATTCCCAAAATTTGAATTTAGGGATTTTTCAATGTGCTAAAAACGAATCTGACATCCATTTTTAAATCAAAAATTTTTTTATAATCGATAACTTCTTAAATGTACGTATATGGAATATTTTGGCAGAATTATGTCTTCTATAGAGTCGAGTATATAAAAACATTTTTGATTTAAAAACGGATGTCAGATTCATTTTTAGCACATTGAAAAACCCCTAAATTCAAATTTTGGGAATATCACAAAAATAAAAAAAAAGAGTGTTTTTATTTTTATTTTGAGAACCATTTTTCGTAAGTACCTTTTCAGATAATACAATAGTCATTTATAGGGTTAGAAAAAAGAGTCTTTCTTCTTTCGAAAGATTTCAATGACGTAAAAATCGGATTATCTCTAGGGGAGATATTGAATTCCAAAACGTCAGATTACTTTTTCGCTTACAAATTTTTAGTCTCTTCCAGACTGGGAAAAATCATTATTTTTTGTTTTCAATGATATTTACCACATTAGGGTTCCTTAGGGTGCTGATTTTAAATCTGCTATTATTTTAGGTATAAAAAAATGTATAATACTAGTTTACTTGAAAACGTAAGCATATTTTTAAATATATTTGATGAAATATAAATTATTGTTTAACGATTATAATTTTCCTTTAATCTACTCTATAAAACGAATGAATTGGCGAACGAATCATGTCGATATCATTTTCTAAACTCGATATAAAAAATAAAGCACTTTCAACCTATTTTATTTTATTTTTCGGCTCCTAAGGCGCATTGGACGGAACGCTCGGACATGTGTGGATTATTTTTCGATGTAGAATCACCAGAAAAAAATTGGTCCAAATCGGTGACCCCATCGCTGTATACTCCCCTTGTTAGTTAGACAGTGACTGTTGATATAAACTACATTACATGATTATATAATGATGTAAAGTCATAATGAGTTCGAGTTATTCAAATTATCAAGAAAATCAACATATATATTTGAGACATTATTCAAAATGGCTGTCGATTCAAAATGGCAGTCAGAATCTGAATGGTTTAGTGTAGCCAATTTTTCTTGAACAAAACTTTTGACCTTTTGACCAAATTTTGAAATTTGACTAATTTGACCTAGCCTAGGAGATTTCCTGTGTGCCAAGTTTGGTCAAACGGTCTAGATTTGTATAAGGAACAAACAGACATACGGACAAACAGCCAAACAGACAGACACATGATTTTTATATATATAGATTGGACGAGAGGACATTTTCAAGGACATATCCTAACTTTTAATGATGGAGAAAAATGATCTTGGTATTTTCAAATATATCTGAATATCGGTTGGGAAATCGCAGTAAATCTAAAGGATCTACTCCTTAGCTTATTACAGTTTCAACAAAAACTGGTTTTCTGCGATTTTAGATGCAGCCATCTGATTTGGAGACATCTGAGTTCAATTGGAGTAATGTCTGCTTAAGTCTCCTGTTCTTCCGACTCTAGCTTTTTTTGTTACATTTTGCAAGAAAGATTATGATAAAACCGGTATTTAATAAGTACATCAATAAAAAAAAAAATTACTGATAATAATTCACAAATTTAAAACAAACAAATATAATCGGGTCAAAGAAGTTTTGAATATGAAGCATTAAGAAATCCATGCGATTCCTCTCCCCACATGGAGGTCGAACCAAGGTGAACGAGACCACTTTCTCGTGACAGGAGCGAATCAACAGCTCGAGTATTTAAATCTGCAAGTAAACACATTAACATCAAACACTCTTCTCTCATTTACTTATCTTTTATCAATGAATATAATTAAGTAAATCTTGTGGTTTTGGTCTGAGAGTAGGAGCTTGTATCTATCTTCTTATGGTAAGAATAACAAATATTTGCTTTTTAGCGTGGTTCCTCCCTCCCTCCATAGGAAGGAAACCCGCTTATGAGGTTGACCGCATCAATCAATCCGAAAGTGCCAACTCGAAGATTTCACATTATACCCATTGATCATGAGAGCAACAGGAGTACAAATTTATATAAATATATATATTGATAAGTAATCAAAGTATAATGTTTCTTTACACTGAAACGCTCCGGACAAGTGTCAACAAACAGAGAACCTAGAGATAACACTTTATCTATAGGTTAACAGTAACAGGAGTTATACCAGTAAGGTTAAAATTCGTTGTCAATAATAAATGTACGTTAAAATTTATGTTTCTCAGATGTCTGTGGTTGGAAACACCCATTATATTTGCGAGCGTTACCAAGAAGTGTTGTGATTGGGCGTGCTGATGGGTGAGGAGGCTGTGCAGAGGTTCGGGATATTATTACCTCGGGTGGAACATCACCAGGAAAACTCTATGGGGGACAGGTTGAAAAGAATTCTCAATTAAAATGGTAATTTTGTCCCTCGTAGCGTAACTCTATGAGGGACAGTTCATTTCTAGTAATTCTGCCATCATAGTTGAAATTAACCGCAATAAAAATAATACTATGAAATAGATACAGTACGGTAACAGCAGTTCTGTTGTCCTAGCAACGCATGCTGCCTAATCGAGCACCGAAACTCAAATCCCTCTAAAAATACTTAAACATTTGAATACAAAATAAAAACATAAAAAAACATTAGCGTGTGTTTACACCCCAATGGGATTGTCCATGCAAAATTTCAAATTTTTCTGTCTAGTGGTTTGGGCTGGGGGATGATAGGTCAGTGAGTGAGTGGTATTTGACAAATATGTAGTAAACTAGCTGAATACCCGTGCTTCGTCACGGCAGATAAGTAGTTATTTTATTGCGTTAAATGATGTATCATCGAAATTAACGCTCCTACATAATTTTGTGCAGTTTATTATAGCACGGTTCCCGTCATACTATAAGTTAGTCATCAGTTTATAGGTAATCAAAGTATAATGTTTCTTGACATTGGGATGCTGTGATTACTGCACCAATATAAAAAAACAGACAACGTAGAGATAACCCGTTATCTACAGGTTACCAGCGTGGGCGTATTTAAGGGGAACTGAGGGATCTGCAGCCCCCCCACAATTTTGATTTGATGGTAAAAATTTGTCTTAAAAACCTTAAAAATAAATTAAATAAGATCATTTCTTTTATAAGCACAATTGGTTTGATCAATTCCTTTTTCATTCCAAAGATCATTTCATTTTAGTTGTAATAGCGTTTTATTTGCCTAAAACTATTCCAAGTTGATAGTATTCCATACCCCAGTAATTCAAGGACTGCCATCATAGTGGAAATTAACCTCAATTAAAAATAATACTATGAAATAGATAATGTACGGTAACAGCTGTTCTTTATCGTCCTAGCAACGCTTGCTGCCTAGGCTTGCCTGCTCTAACCAACTTAAACTTTAAACCCCTCTAAAAATACATAAAAAATTCGAATATCGAAAAATCCTTTCTTAGTGAGTGTCTACATGCTAAGGAGAGTGTCCATGCGAAATTTCAAATTTTTAAGCTCTGGGGTTTGGGCTGGGCGATGATAGGTCAGTGAGTGAGTGAGTGCTATTTGACAAATATATAGTAGATATATGTATATATGTGTGTGTGTGTGTGTGTGTGTGTGTGTGTGTTTGATGTTATTTTTATGTCGTTGTGAATCATATTTTTTTGGATGGAACTGCTTCTATCTTCAGTGGTGATCCTTCTCTCCTACTTCTTCCTGGGATATTTCGCCGGGTTCATCTCCAGCTTCTTCAGCCTATTCTTTATTCATCCTCATTGGTAGCCAAGGAAATGGCTAACAGTTGGGCTAAATTGCCAATAGTCTCTTCATAACAAACAATGTCTCTCTCACAATCGCTTCCAATTCTTTAATTTTTTTTTAATTCTTCTATAATCGTCCATAAATAGGCAAATAAGATAAATACTTTTCATGAACTTGTCTTCGGTACTTGCTGAGAAAAGGTACATTTAAGTTTGGTACTTTCCCAAGAACACTCTAAACAGTTTTTACGTAAGAAAATGGTGTTTGCATTATAGAAACCTTCACATTCTAAAACAATACCAACTGTAGCATGACCTACAGCAAGAGTTAGGCAAGGTCCGAGGACCACCTTCCGAGTTGTGTAAGTAGGAATAGCATCAAAGGTGAAGGACGGAGCTTCTTCACGATCTTCGGATACTTAAATACGCTCTCTCTCTTTATATGTACATATATATATATATATATATATATATATATATATATATATATATATATATATAGAAAAACTGGAATCAATTGCAGAATGGCAGCAAAAATAGGATATCTCTACCAAAGGTCGCCATTTATACAAATTTATCCCAATCATACACAACTTTTATAATAAAAACATACAAACAAATTTTTACACAACACAAGTACTCACTGAACACGGGGTGTTTCTGTCCTATTTAAATAGATTTAAAATAAAAAGAGAAAATTCATGCCCCTGTGACAGACATACAGAACAGACAGCACACCACATCATATACAATTGTACACTGTTTAACGAATACAGAAACCGAATTAAAAAGAAAATAACCAATTGGCCTATTGAAGAAAATAAATTGTTTTTTAATAATTACAAATTATTCTCAACTTTATGCAAAGAAATTATTCAACGATTGGGCGAAAAATGAAAAATTGCATTTTTATTGAAGTAAAGCGGACCTTACTGAATATATAAGTTTATTTGTATACTCCTTGTTTTATACTAATTGTTTTAAGTTAACGTGAATTATTTATATGTAAACCTAACTAAAATACTAAAGTGAACAAAATTAACTAAGATAAGAAAAAAACATAGATGTGATATACTGTACCTTGTATGATACATGTAGTACAATAAACGGCCTTCTAAAAGGGGTACTTTTAGAAGGAAAAAAAAAATATATATATACTTCTATTAATTAAAAATAGAGTAAACCACGTAGTTAAAAAGTAAGCAAATAAAAAAAAAATAATAATCTTCAATGCAAATTGTATTAGAAAATTAGGTTTTTAATTGTTTCATTCACTAATTGCTTTACAATTGTTCACTATTGTATATTCTTATTTAATTGTTTCATTCACTAATTCCTTTACAATTGTTCACTATTGTATATTCTTATTTAATTGTTTCATTCACTAATTCCTTTACAATTGTTCACTATTGTATATTCTTATTTAATTGTTTCATTCACTAATTCCTTTACAATTGTTCACTATTGTATATTCTTATTTAATTGTTTCATTCACTAATTCCTTTACAATTGTTCACTATTGTATATTCTTATTTAATTGTTTCATTCACTAATTCCTTTACAATTGTTCACTATTGTATATTCTTATTTAATTGTTTCATGAGATGAATCGCATTTGTCGCGGTCTCACTAATGTATAAATAAATCTATACATGTAAAAATCACGTGTCTGTTTGTTTTTCCTTGTGTTTGTCTGTTTGTTCCTTATAAAAATCCACACCGTTTGATCGATTTTGACCAAACTTGGAACACTGGTAGGTCTTGATACGATGAGTGTCATAGGCTAGGTGAAAAACGTCTAGGACACACAGTTCGGAGGTTACGGGTTCGAAACTATGAACCGAAATAGTTACAGATTTGCATTATTACTTATTTCGTTTCTAATTTATTTTTTTCATTTCTAAATGCAAAAAGTAGGTGTATCATAGCACGCCGGGTAACAGCTAGTAAATAATAAAAATTAAAGAAATAAAATAAAATTATTAGTGATTACAAATTGTAATTATTTCATTAATGTAACAAGGACCTTGGGAGGAGCCTATCATGACACTTTCTAGTTTTTTTTTTGTTTTTTTTTTTTGTGCGTGTGTGTTAAACGGCGTATCAGCAATTTGTGCTATTAGTCCGGGCTATCTACAGATTGACAGCCATTTTTTAGTGCCAAAAGCACGTGGTCGGTCACATATTCAGGTAATGGCCACGCCCGACGTTGCTTAAATTCGGTGGTCTACGGGAGTCGGTGCATTCAATGTGAATATGGACGTAAATTCCCGAGCTTGTTGTCCTTAATTGATATAATTGATCACGAGGCTAAAATATCTTTAGTCTCCTAGGAGGGTTTTTGGATAGGATCTTTTTAGAGAGATATTCCGGAATAGGGGCCATTCATAGGAAAATGTCCTGAATCCTGGAAAAATTTCTTGTATGTACCAATCTTTCGAGAAGATCCTACTTTTCCCGTGCAAGTGACATATACCTCATCAAGTGGTTCATATAACACAGTGACACCTATCGATGTTATGTACGTGTGAAGGAGACAGCCTCTTACGTTACTCTGTGGTTTACTACGACAAAATAAACGAACCTGGGTCACGCCCGATATTGCTCCTAGAGCAATATCGGGTAAGGTGAGGTAACGAATCCTTCGTAGGTCTCTGGGTGATGGGGGCCAATTCGTGGGTCGAAGCACTCTTGCTGGGAAGCATGCTACGATCAGCTACCAGTTCACGTAGAGTTGTGTCTCTGTGAAAATGGGTTTACGGAATCTGGTTATCTCTTCAAGGCCTCACCGTTATTCGTATATATAAGCATTTCTTCCCGCCACGTAGGCAAAAACGTCGGTTATATGATATGGTTAGAACTCAGTTAAAGACACACACACACATATATATATATATATATATATATATATATATATATATATATATATTCATTAAATAATTCACACCGTTTGACCGATTTTGATCAAACTTGGCACGCAGGTAGGTTCTGTTAAGGGGGAGTGTCATAGGCTAGGTCAAAAACGTCTACCAGCTGTCTGTCAGTATGTTTGTTACTTATACAAATTCACACCGTTTGACCGATTTTTACGTAACTTTGTACACGGGTAGATCTTGATACGGGGAGTGTCATAGGCTAAATCAAACTTGTCTATCTGTCTGTCTGTATGTTTGTTTCTTTATAAATCCACACTGTAGCACACGGTGTAGCATGGCACACCGGGGAACAGCTCTATTTATATATATATATATATATATATATATATATATATATATATGTGTGTGTGTGTGTGTGTGTGTGTGTGTGTGTGTGTGTGTGTGTTTTCCGGTAGTGGGGTTGCTTAATTCCAAAAGGTGAAACAAAATGCAGTCAGGATATATATATACAAATTTGAACCACCGCTATTATTATGAGTTCTGAAACCTAACATGTTCTAGTTGGAACCTCCGGATTGCCAGATCGGAACTCATCCTCGTAACCGGATTTCCTGCCTATGTCTGGAGGGAGGAAACGCGCTAAAATTCAGGTTACAATATTGAACATATTTAACAGCATAAAAATTAACATTTTTCACGAGCGTGATCTGTGAAGCGGTTAATCCGCCAAGGTCCTTCACATATCAAGACTTGGATAAAAAGAACCTGTTGAATACTAGTAATCAAGAGATGCCTTATATAACGGAGAGCCAGCTGGTTCCGAGGTGATGGTAGACTAGCCACCGAGAACGCGGCAGTGGTTGGTGTGTAAGTCCTTCTTGCTGTTAGTGGTCAGTGGTGGAGAAATACATCCAGCAACGGTATTATAATACAATTACTAGTCGATACTGTAAAAACACTACAATAATAACTGCAATTTTGTATTTTATTATATTAACCTTACCTTTGTAGTTGAAAATTGAATACCTTCATATTGCATTATTAAAGAAACAAACGTAACAGGCCATGTGGGACCAAAGGGGCGTTTACTGTTAACAAAGGGACGCACAGTGGTCAAAAACCGATCAAAACTTGATTTTTGAAGGATTTTCTCCGAACACTTTTGCCCTAAATATATTTTAAATACCTCTTGAAAGTGCCATTTCTTGAGTTTTAGGCCCCCACCGTTGATTGCAGGACGGTGGTTAATCATTGGAGTACTAGAAACGAAGAAAATTTCCCAAATCCTCATCTACCAAAATCGTTCCTTCAACTTTACTCAGACGCATGTTTTTTCTTTTGTTTTAGTGGGATGTACGAAAGACAAAAAAAAACATTTTTTTTTTTTATTTTTTTAATTGTCATCATGGACGGGGATGCTGAAAAAGTAAAACAATTACACATACCAGATTTCCTTCTGTCATATAGCTTTTGCGTCTCTCGGATTTCGGGCTTAAATTTTTCGTAGACATGTATAGAAAGAGGCCAGACCGAGATTAGGCTGCATAAAGCTGCCTACTTCAGTGCTAGAGGTGAACGAACTCGGTACATGACAGACAGACGCGCGTTCTCTATTTAAACTATGTAAACACTGGAATTAAGTCCAAGAGTGATTGGTTTTTGCAGAACTCATGGCTGGAGAAGATGTCTGAGGTGATCCGAGTGAAAAATCGTGTCCTAGTTGAAATATTGTTGAATTCAAACGAGAATAGTGTGCTTTCTGTATGCGGGTATTTGACAGAGCAATTTCCAATACCCGATGAGAATATTTCTTTACTCGAACGGAAATTATCTCAAACTGTTGTGCTGAAATAAAAAAAAAGGCCGGCTGAGATAGGAGCAGATCTATTTTTTAAAGAAAAGAATCGGTTTTGACTCGATGAGTGTTTTTTGAATGAGCTCCACCATCACCTGAGCCCAGCCGAGTGCAGTTCAGAGGCGGGGGCCGACCAGAAATGATTTGTCATGTGAGTGGTTTTCCAATACCTTTATGGTGGTTATAAGACCGATAAGTGTGCAGAATTTCAGGTTTCTCACTCAACAACATCAAAAGATATTGAGTTTTAAGGGCTTTTTGACCACTGTGGGCTCATTTTAGCGCGGTTCCTCCCTCCCTCCATAGGGACCCCGCTTATAAGGTTGGCCTCATGGCGCAATCCGGAAGTACCAACTAGAAAATTTTAAGTTTCAGAACCCCTAGAGAAAGAAAGTTACGGTGGCTCAAATTTGTATATATATATATTTGATATAAGCTAGATTTTTTACCATCTGACTAGTGATACTTGCATCGTTTTCTGGCAGTTTATTGTCCTCCATGCAGCCTTGTCATTAAGACCCCTGGAAGCAGATCAGGTAATGCTCTGAGGTTGACCTCTGCTCATGATAATAGACCTTCCTATACCATGTCCTCGGGTTGTTGTTCCTCTTCATTCATAGATCATTTATAATTAGAATGAAGAAAGGAGAATAGGTCTTAATAGGATGGCAGGACCATGAATATTCTTGGAGAAATCCCGGGGGTATTAGACGTGATATATATATATATATATATATATATATATATATATATATACATACATACATATGAGGAGTTGAATTTCAAAAAGTCTCTGGTCCATTTTGAATATTTTTTGGAACATATTAAATATGTCTCGGTGGTCTAGAATTTCTAATAATCTTTCCGATTTTTTTTTTTTTATATATTTAATTTTGTTGGATTCAAGAATGATATAATATCAAGAAATAATGTTAACACTATATATTTTTTAAGTTATTACAAATATTAGTGTGGACAAGAGACATTTTGGTCCTTCTACATGTTTGAGAATTGTTGGTAGTTTATACTTGTTCCAATTTCAATTAATTCATAATTTTGATTTTAGCTAATTACAGTTACAGGTTTAAATATGCAAAGACATTAGTAAAAAACAAATTGTATTCCAAACATTTATTACAGAAATATCTTATCTATGTTCCAACAAAAATATCCTTTAGTAGCTTAACAGCAGTAAATAAACAAAAATTAAAATAATATTTAAATGATATAAATTTACAATAATCAGAACATGTGTAGAATCAACACTCAAGAGTAGCGCTGTAAAGTTCCTCTTGGTCTTTCATGGGTCCCCCTTCCCGTTCATCTTCCGATTCTACGACCATCTCGTTAGATGTTCAGTAGATAGGAACTAATGATTGAATATTTAAATAATAGAAATTTACAATAACCAGAACATGTGTAGAATCAACACTCAAGAGTAGCGCTGTATAGTTCCTCTTGGTCTTTCATGGGTCCCCCTTCCCGTTCATCTTCCGATTCTACGACCATCTCGTTAGATGTTCAGTAGATAGGAACTAATGATTGAATATTTAAATAATAGAAATTTACAATAATCAGAACATGTGTAGAATCAACACTCAAGAGTAGCGCTGTATAGTTCCTCTTGGTCTTTCATGGGTCCCCCTTCCCGTTCATCTTCCGATTCTACGACCATCTCGTTAGATGTTCAGTAGATAGGAACTAATGATTGAATATTTAAATAATAGAAATTTACAATAACCAGAACATGTGTAGAATCAACACTCAAGAGTAGCACTGTATAGTTCCTCTTGGTCTTTCATGGGTCCCCCTTCCCGTTCATCTTCCGATTCTACGACCATCTCGTTAGATGTTCAGTAGATAGGAACTAATGATTGAATAAAAGCCTTCGCTGCATCTTTCTTATTTTTGAAATGATTGGAGTTATGGTCTCCTCCTCTGCCTTATTTTGGCAAAGCGGTGCTTGGTTAGCAAGTTACAATAACCTTTTTATAAACAAATTATCGTTCCAATCACCGAGGGCTGCTAAGATTTCAGTACTGCACATTCTATTAGGAGGTTATTACAATTAAAACGCTCAGAACTTTGGAAAAATATGCTTTTTCATCTATTTTCTATTCAATAATTGTTTTGGTTGAGGCACATTTGAAAATCAGAAGCTAAGCAGCTGTGTTCATGGAGGCGGGACAAGAGGGGTTTTGATCTTTCTACAAGACAACCACCATCTTCCTTCAAAGAAAGGTGGACAAGAGTTGTTTTGAAAGATTACTCAATTTTCAAATTAGATTTTATGAAGATTTTAGGGCGTTTTAAATGAAAATATCTTCACTTTCAGTTTCAGGGAACCCTATAAAGTAGAACCTCCATTATCCGGGGTAATGCCGGGGAGGGTGGTCCACGGATAATCGAAAACCCCGGATAATCGAAACACAATATTTTATTGTCTAAATGTGCTGAATTATAAGGTTATAAAGAAAAACTACGTACAAGATGTCGTTTAAACCTTCTTATTTGCATTGAGAAATGTGTATATAAACGTTTTATTAATTAATAATTTGTATAAGTGCAAAAATAAACTCAAGTTCAAATTAAATTTTTTTGTCGTTTTTAGATACATAATTATTTTCTTATATCTGTTCTGACCGCCCGTAACAAGATAATTCTTCTGAAATCGGGATTCGTATGTACTCGAGTGAAGAGTTAAAGCCCAACTGAGGATATATTTCCTTGGTAGGCTAACAGCCCAGTAGGAGATTCATAGAAAGACCTGAAAACCTTTTCAGTTCCAAGAATATGAAATACATTGAGATGCTTCCAGAAATATGGAATCATCACATTCTTCCGAAAACAGTCCTGTTTTTACATTCTTTAGTTTACAATGTATGTAATTAATTTAATTTCATATTTATGTACATAATCGTCACTACATACATACAAATACTTAATACATAATTATGAAATCAAGTGCTTTAGTTGATAAAAATAAAAATACTGCAAAAAATACGTTCGTATGTACATAATATTTAAAGAAGGAATAAAAATTTCCCCATCGAGACCCCGGTTAATTGGAATCCCGGATAATAGAGTCCCGGATAATGGAGGTCTTACTGTAGATGCAAAAAATTGGGAAAAAATATATCGAAGAGAATGGACAAGAGACGTTTTAAAATTCAACGCCTCATATAGAAAATAATAAACGTATACATAACCATTTGAACTGGTTTTTTTTCCAGTGTAAGTAGAAGGGGGGGGGGGTATAACCAGCTATTGTATACAGAATCGGTGAAGATCTGTACGTGCTTGCTGTACACCAGCGTGATGGGCTTGGTCAAAGCAGTTACGCAGCTGAGTGGAAAATTAGAATCGTGTATTTCAAATAAACCACATTCCAAAACGTGCTGAAGCATCTCTCTACCTCTCTGGTTGAACCTTTCTAGTTCCAGTATCTATTTTGTTGTAGTGTTTAGTGCTGACCACGGCCAAGTCGAGACAATAATTATTTTGGAAGATAAACAGTATTTATATTACGAAAAACTTGAAAAACAGCAATTATACAATTTAAAAATTTATATTTTACTCAATGGGTGGAGAGATGTAAAATTCCAAATGTATTTTTGTATAATTCCAAATGTACTTTCCAAATGTATTTTCGAATAAAGAAAAAACCAAAGGCATACTATTAACATTTCTCAATGTATTAATCTTTGTAAAATTTGCGCTTAGAACCGTCACAAGATTGTAGTTAAAACTTATTTTTATATAACTCTCTGCAGGAAATAATAATGGAAAAGTCGTTTTTCGTAAAATGTCTACAAGAATCCATTTTCAGAAGTCGTATTTCTAATTGACATTTATTTTAGGTTGAGCACAAATATAGTAGAGTACGGCGATGAAATTTATAGGATAGGAACTTCAATACATGCACATTTAGGCAGAACTATGCGGACACCATAGCTCAATACGGCTTTTTTTGCTCCAAATAATCTAAGGAAAATGGAGTTTCAAAACCAATATCTTCAAATCCTAAATTCACCAAGATCATTGGAAAATTCTAGGGGTGTAAGTGACATTTTTGAAGAAAATTAGTTATATACAGGAATGGGTTGTGAATAAAGTAATCTTGTGGACGGTAAATAGATCCAAGTGATTTTCTTGGAAGTTGCTGTCACTTAGCTTGTGTTCTCACAAGAAGCATTGTCACTTTTAGAATATTAAGTCCAGAAGGAAATTAAGGGGTCTATGTGGGGATTTTCTAATTCTTTGGCATATTAATCATAAACCGAATGGTGAACCTATTATGTATCATCGCTAATAGACATGACCTGAGGATTCGTCTAGTATGATCGGAACTGTAAAAATCTAATTGAGAGGAGATCGTTGACCGTAGATGATGCAAGGTAGGGATTGTCGGGGTTCGGTCACTGCTACTTAATAAAACTACATTTTATCATAAAAATGGTTTTATTGTGCCGACGTTTCGGCTTGAACTTCAAGCCTTCATCAGGGCGATGGGAAGATAGAGATCCCGCATTTGTGAGGAATAGTTCTCTATCTTCCCATCGCCCTGATGAAGGCTTGAAGTTCAAGCCGAAACGTCGGCACAATAAAACCATTTTTATGATAAAATGTAGTTTTATTAAATAGCAGTGACCGAACCCCGACAATCCCTACCTTGTAAAAATCTAATGTTTGCTAATACCACATAATATGTATAGACTTATCGAATAAGACGGAAAGTCAATAACTACGCCACACACTTTCACACATTTTAATAGACTTCCCTACATGTTTCGAGCCATGTTGGCACCTCTTCAGGGGAATATACTTAAAACATAACTTCTGCCTCAACTTGAGGAGCAGAACCTTCCACTAGCAGGGCCCCGTCCCATATTACTAATATGTCGTAATAGCAAACATTAGATTTGAAACAACAAACTAGATAGGAAACTGGAGGATAAGTTGAACATATTATGTTCATGTTTTACTTCATTTTCCTCAAAACAATGAGTTTGTTACTAAGACCCCTTGACATCTGGGATCCTCAAATATGGTCTTAGTTTACTAAAAACTGTGAAATTTCTACACGGTGGGAAAACAGTCAACAAAACGGTGTTTTTAGACCAGAACTATTAATAAAGTGTCAACGAAAATTAGAGCAGTATTCTACAACTAAAAAGGTTTAAAAATTCGTTTAGAGCCTTCTGCTCAAATTCAGGAACATAAATATGCTTTAGCTCATATATAGCCAGCAGACACTTTTGTAAGGGTTTTTTTTTTTTGTAGCGTTTAGTCATCGCTAAAGCATATTTATGCTAAAAAATGTCAGTTCAAACCACTGTGTTCTAAAGTTAATTATTATGTTAAAATAATTATTTGATATAATAAAATATGAACCACAAGCTTCCTTTGCGATAAAACATTATGACCCCTGTATTAGATATTGAAATGGAGCTCCCCTCAGAATTTATCACCCAACCTGCTCTGCTCGGTTTCTCCCTTCCCCTTTCTCCGGGAAAGTCCGAATATTTCCCAGGATTAGGCTATAATTAGGCAAACAGCCTTCTCTACTTTTACCCCTCGGCTGCTGTCCAAGTACCTTACTCCTGTCTGGGCTGCAAATCCTACTATATCTATACAAGGTTGCATGGGCGTATATAGAGGGGCTGAGGGGGATGCAGCCCCTCCCCCAGCCGAAATCGATAAAATGTGTCATAAAAACCTTAAGAATAGATTAAATAAAATCACTTAGTTCAGAACATTTTTTGGGGGGACTAAAAGCGTTTTAATTGGCTTACTATTCCAAGTTCTAGGTTTTCAGTATTCCATACCCCCAAAATGCTCTCAGTCCCCCCCCCTATCGAAATTATTTTCTATATAGTATATCCATGGCGGCTGAGATAGTTTTCTCTCAAAGTGCCTCTTATTTATCCATCTTATCATAGAGAAAAATAGTCCAACTCGCAGGAACTGCGTCATCTTAGCGCTTTTCCATAACGCTCTTATTCCTAGTGTCATTTGTTACGCCTCGAATAAATATAGTTAATATCTTGGGAAAAATCCACACATTCTTGAATCTTGAAGAAAATAAGACATTAGACACCATTAGCTTCTAGTAGCGGAAATCACTCACTAGGCCTTTTCTACTTCCGCTCGGCAAGATATACGTTTAAAAATTTGAACCACCGGCATTTTCGTGACCTAGGAGGTCTTAAACGTGAACATTTCTCATTTACACTTCTGTTTTACGTCATAAGATCAAGGAGGAAACGCGCAAAAGGATGTTAATACAATGTAATGAATTAACACGTAATGGCGGCTGAGAGAAGGTAAATAACAACGATAATAATTCAATTTAAACAAAACAATGAACGAAAATATACATAAGAATCGAATGAAAGAAATACATACTAACAACTTAAAGTTATCAAAGATTAGCAGGACAATTGAAGAGCTCAGTGCCAAAGGTGATTGACCCACAATTAGAACAAACTGAGAAAATCGGAGTTTAAGATAAGAAGAATCTGAAAAAGTGTTGGTGACAGAAATGATTTTAAGTGGTCCAATTAAAAAATACAAAAATATATTAACAAAAAAGAAAAATCAATAAATTAGTGTTTTTAAGACAAAAAACGACTTGAAATAATAATTCACAGCATTTTACAACTTGTTTTCCTAAATAATTTAATAAATATCTTAGTTTCAAAATCAATTGTTTGAAAACTGCCAAAACCAAAAGTAGTTTGAGAAACACGTTTTATGCACTTTATTATTACTTAAAATAATCGTTTTGTAAGAAAGGCTTCCAAATACTTCATTATTCTTCCATTAAAATCCCAAGATATTAGTATGGATAAGACCCAGCCTCGCCACATCATGTCATAGGCCTTCTCTATATCAATAAATAAGGATATAACATCTAGATTATTGGAGAAAGCAGCTTGAATGCAGGATTCGAGCAGTACTTATTGGTCCACAATTGTATTTTCGGAACCCACATTGCCGAGAGCCTATCTTCTCTAATGACTAAAGACACCGATAATGACTTCATTAGAAACCATATAAAGTAATAAATAAATAAATAAAAATTATCCACTTTTTTCGAAAACGGTTACAGATGTTGCCTTAAAAATGGTTTCCTATTTTTTCATACCTTTGAAAACCTAAAACCCTTCACCTGCAAACCGATTAACGAAAAAATGTGAACACCACGAATTATTTCACGGTTAAAGATGTTCCGGTGGACGGATGCGCTATTTAACTAACTTGGCGATTCAAATCAGGGAAAAGATGTTGATGCCAATTTATTACAAAATTGGACCAAAGCTTGGACCGACCTGGGCATTGAAACATGGGTGTTTCTAATCGCGACGTCCGGTTTGCGTCTTCTGGTTGGCGTTATAAGCGGGTTTCATCACTATGTAGAGATAGAAAAAGTGCTAAAAGCTTGTTGTGTACACCTGCCTTTGCATCTATCTGTATGAACAAGGAGCCTAGTTGTAAATTAATGTCTCTACATGGATCTGTATAAAGAAAGAGTCTAGTAGTACTTTATTAATGTCTCTTCCTCCATTTCCATCAGAACGACCTCCTGTTTTTCTCATCCCATTGGCTGCCTACACGGTACTAATAACACTCTAAATGGGAGACTAGACAAACAATATGAGTACCCAACAGAGTTTTTGCCCCAGATGTCGGGACGGCCTTGTCAAAAGCTGTCGGCGACTCTTCCATTCTACCTTCTTCCATGAATGTCTCCGTCTGAGTGTCGTAAATTTTTTCCTTCCACGCCCCACCCCTCCATTTGCAGGGGCTGCAACCCACGACCATTAGCAGAATATCTTCCTGTCAGGCCTATCTCATCTCCATGATGGATCGACAGCCGATTTCCTCCGGACGGACAAAGGACTTTGGACATTTCTGCTGATGTTCGATCTTTCGTCGTTATCGTCACTTCCTGTGGCTGAAACAATGCAAAACTAAAGCTTGGGTCTCCCAAAATAAATAATAATTTTAATTATAATATGCGTATGGATTGATGTTAATGAAATTTAGTACAAAAATAGTTTGCGTAATTTCAAAGATTAGTTCGATAACCAGCAGAATCCGACCACTGAAACATGTTTTTTTTTTGTGTTAGCCAATCATCTAAACTAAGATATTTATAGTGGATATGGTTAGCCGTTGCAGCTATACGAAGTCAAGGTATGGTTGGGATCTCCTGGCCGAATCCCAACCATACCTTGTCTTCGTAAGATATTTATACTTTGGTTGCAATTGGAGTTCAAGAAATATTAGAAAACAAAATTTGGTATGAGGCGATGTCAATCGGAGAAATAATTACTTAAAAGTAATGTATTAGTTTCGTTCTTGTGAACAGGTTTTTGGTATGAGGCGATGTCAATCGGAGAAATAATTACTTAAAAGTAATGTATTAGTTTCGTTCTTGTGAACAGGTTTTTGGTATGAGGCGATGCCAATCGGAGAAAAAATTACTTAAAACAAATGTGTTAGTTTCGTTCTTGTGAACAGGTTTTTGGTATGAGGCGATGCCAATCGGAGAAAAAATTACTTAAAATTAATGTATTAGTTTCGTTCTTGTGAACAGGTTTTTGGTATGAGGCGATGCCAATCGGAGAAATAATTAGTTAAAATTAATGTATTAGTTTCGTTCTTGTGAACAGGTTTTTGGTATGAGGCGATGCCAATCGGAGAAATAATTACTTAAAATTAATGTATTAGTTTCGTTCTTGTGAACAGGTTTTTGGTATGAGGCGATGCCAATCGGAGAAATAATTACTTAAAATTAATGTATTAGTTTCGTTCTTGTGAACAGGTTTTTGGTATGAGGCGATGCCAATCGGAGAAATAATTAGTTAAAATTAATGTATTAGTTTCGTTCTTGTGAACAGGTTTTTGGTATGAGGCGATGCCAATCGGAGAAATAATTACTTAAAATTAATGTATTAGTTTCGTTCTTGTGAACAGGTTTTTGGTATGAGGCGATGCCAATCGGAGAAATAATTACTTAAAATTAATGTATTAGTTTCGTTCTTGTGAACAGGTTTTTGGTATGAGGCGATGCCAATCGGAGAAATAATTACTTAAAATTAATGTATTAGTTTCGTTCTTGTGAACAGGTTTTTGGTATGAGGCGATGCCAATCGGAGAAATAATTACTTAAAATTAATGTATTAGTTTCGTTCTTGTGAACAGGTTTTTGGTATGAGGCGATGCCAATCGGAGAAATAATTACTTAAAATTAATGTATTAGTTTCGTTCTTGTGAACAGGTTTTTGGTATGAGGCGATGCCAATCGGAGAAATAATTACTTAAAATTAATGTATTAGTTTCGTTCTTGTGAACAGGTTTTTGGTATGAGGCGATGCCAATCGGAGAAATAATTAGTTAAAATTAATGTATTAGTTTCGTTCTTGTGAACAGGTTTTTGGTATGAGGCGATGCCAATCGGAGAAATAATTACTTAAAATTAATGTATTAGTTTCGTTCTTGTGAACAGGTTTTTGGTATGAGGCGATGCCAATCGGAGAAATAATTAGTTAAAATTAATGTATTAGTTTCGTTCTTGTGAACAGGTTTTTGGTATGAGGCGATGCCAATCGGAGAAATAATTACTTAAAATTAATGTATTAGTTTCGTTCTTGTGAACAGGTTTTTGGTATGAGGCGATGCCAATCGGAGAAATAATTACTTAAAATTAATGTATTAGTTTCGTTCTTGTGAACAGGTTTTTGGTATGAGGCGATGTCAATCGGAGAAATAATTACTTAAAAGTAATGTATTAGTTTCGTTCTTGTGAACAGGTTTTTGGTATGAGGCGATGTCAATCGGAGAAATAATTACTTAAAAGTAATGTGTTAGTTTCGTTCTTGTGAACAGGTTTTTGGTATGAGGCGATGTCAATCGGAGAAATAATTACTTAAAACTAATGTGTTAGTTTCGTTCTTGTGAACAGGTTTTTGGTATGAGGCGATGTCAATCGGAGAAATAATTACTTAAAAGTAATGTATTAGTTTCGTTCTTGTGAACAGGTTTTTGGTATGAGGCGATGTCAATCGGAGAAATAATTACTTAAAAGTAATGTATTAGTTTCGTTCTTGTGAACAGGTTTTTGGTATGAGGCGATGTCAATCGGAGAAATAATTACTTAAAACTAATGTGTTAGTTTCGTTCTTGTGAACAGGTTTTTGGTATGAGGCGATGCCAATCGGAGAAATAATTACTTAAAATTAATGTATTAGTTTCGTTCTTGTGAACAGGTTTTTGGTATGAGGCGATGTCAATCGGAGAAATAATTACTTAAAAGTAATGTATTAGTTTCGTTCTTGTGAACAGGTTTTTGGTATGAGGCGATGTCAATCGGAGAAATAATTACTTAAAACTAATGTGTTAGTTTCGTTCTTGTGAACAGGTTTTTGGTATGAGGCGATGTCAATCGGAGAAATAATTACTTAAAACTAATGTGTTAGTTTCGTTCTTGTGAACAGGTTTTTGGTATGAGGCGATGTCAATCGGAGAAATAATTACTTAAAAGTAATGTATTAGTTTCGTTCTTGTGAACAGGTTTTTGGTATGAGGCGATGCCAATCGGAGAAATAATTAGTTAAAATTAATGTATTAGTTTCGTTCTTGTGAACAGGTTTTTGGTATGAGGCGATGCCAATCGGAGAAATAATTAGTTAAAATTAATGTATTAGTTTCGTTCTTGTGAACAGGTTTTTGGTATGAGGCGATGCCAATCGGAGAAATAATTACTTAAAATTAATGTATTAGTTTCGTTCTTGTGAACAGGTTTTTGGTATGAGGCGATGCCAATCGGAGAAATAATTACTTAAAATTAATGTATTAGTTTCGTTCTTGTGAACAGGTTTTTGGTATGAGGCGATGCCAATCGGAGAAATAATTACTTAAAATTAATGTATTAGTTTCGTTCTTGTGAACAGGTTTTTGGTATGAGGCGATGCCAATCGGAGAAATAATTACTTAAAATTAATGTATTAGTTTCGTTCTTGTGAACAGGTTTTTGGTATGAGGCGATGCCAATCGGAGAAATAATTACTTAAAATTAATGTATTAGTTTCGTTCTTGTGAACAGGTTTTTGGTATGAGGCGATGCCAATCGGAGAAATAATTACTTAAAATTAATGTATTAGTTTCGTTCTTGTGAACAGGTTTTTGGTATGAGGCGATGCCAATCGGAGAAATAATTAGTTAAAATTAATGTATTAGTTTCGTTCTTGTGAACAGGTTTTTGGTATGAGGCGATGCCAATCGGAGAAATAATTACTTAAAATTAATGTATTAGTTTCGTTCTTGTGAACAGGTTTTTGGTATGAGGCGATGTCAATCGGAGAAATAATTACTTAAAAGTAATGTATTAGTTTCGTTCTTGTGAACAGGTTTTTGGTATGAGGCGATGTCAATCGGAGAAATAATTACTTAAAAGTAATGTGTTAGTTTCGTTCTTGTGAACAGGTTTTTGGTATGAGGCGATGTCAATCGGAGAAATAATTACTTAAAAGTAATGTGTTAGTTTCGTTCTTGTGAACAGGTTTTTGGTATGAGGCGATGTCAATCGGAGAAATAATTACTTAAAAGTAATGTATTAGTTTCGTTCTTGTGAACAGGTTTTTGGTATGAGGCGATGTCAATCGGAGAAATAATTACTTAAAAGTAATGTATTAGTTTCGTTCTTGTGAACAGGTTTTTGGTATGAGGCGATGTCAATCGGAGAAATAATTACTTAAAACTAATGTGTTAGTTTCGTTCTTGTGAACAGGTTTTTGGTATGAGGCGATGCCAATCGGAGAAATAATTACTTAAAATTAATGTATTAGTTTCGTTCTTGTGAACAGGTTTTTGGTATGAGGCGATGTCAATCGGAGAAATAATTACTTAAAAGTAATGTATTAGTTTCGTTCTTGTGAACAGGTTTTTGGTATGAGGCGATGTCAATCGGAGAAATAATTACTTAAAACTAATGTGTTAGTTTCGTTCTTGTGAACAGGTTTTTGGTATGAGGCGATGTCAATCGGAGAAATAATTACTTAAAACTAATGTGTTAGTTTCGTTCTTGTGAACAGGTTTTTGGTATGAGGCGATGTCAATCGGAGAAATAATTACTTAAAAGTAATGTGTTAGTTTTGTTCTTGTGAACAGGTTTTTGGTATGAGGCGATGTCAATCGGAGAAATAATTACTTAAAAGTAATGTGTTAGTTTCGTTCTTGTGAACAGGTTTTTGGTATGAGGCGATGTCAATCGGAGAAATAATTACTTAAAAGTAATGTATTAGTTTCGTTCTTGTGAACAGGTTTTTGGTATGAGGCGATGTCAATCGGAGAAATAATTACTTAAAAGTAATGTATTAGTTTCGTTCTTGTGAACAGGTTTTTGGTATGAGGCGATGTCAATCGGAGAAATAATTACTTAAAACTAATGTGTTAGTTTCGTTCTTGTGAACAGGTTTTTGGTATGAGGCGATGTCAATCGGAGAAATAACTACTTAAAACAAATGTGTTAGTTGCGTTCTTGTGAACAGGTTTTTGGTATGAGGCGATGTCAATCGGAGAAATAATTACTTAAAATTAATGTATTAGTTTCGTTCTTGTGAACAGGTTTTTGGTATGAGGCGATGTCAATCGGAGAAATAATTACTTAAAATTAATGTATTAGTTTCGTTCTTGTGAACAGGTTTTTGGTATGAGGCGATGTCAATCGGAGAAATAATTACTTAAAAGTAATGTGTTAGTTTCGTTCTTGTGAACAGGTTTTTGGTATGAGGCGATGTCAATCGGAGAAATAATTACTTAAAAGTAATGTGTTAGTTTCGTTCTTGTGAACAGGTTTTTGGTATGAGGCGATGTCAATCGGAGAAATAATTACTTAAAACTAATGTGTTAGTTTCGTTCTTGTGAACAGGTTTTTGGTATGAGGCGATGTCAATCGGAGAAATAATTACTTAAAAGTAATGTATTAGTTTCGTTCTTGTGAACAGGTTTTTGGTATGAGGCGATGTCAATCGGAGAAATAATTACTTAAAAGTAATGTATTAGTTTCGTTCTTGTGAACAGGTTTTTGGTATGAGGCGATGTCAATCGGAGAAATAATTACTTAAAACTAATGTGTTAGTTTCGTTCTTGTGAACAGGTTTTTGGTATGAGGCGATGCCAATCGGAGAAATAATTACTTAAAATTAATGTATTAGTTTCGTTCTTGTGAACAGGTTTTTGGTATGAGGCGATGTCAATCGGAGAAATAATTACTTAAAAGTAATGTATTAGTTTCGTTCTTGTGAACAGGTTTTTGGTATGAGGCGATGTCAATCGGAGAAATAATTACTTAAAAGTAATGTGTTAGTTTCGTTCTTGTGAACAGGTTTTTGGTATGAGGCGATGTCAATCGGAGAAATAATTACTTAAAACTAATGTGTTAGTTTCGTTCTTGTGAACAGGTTTTTGGTATGAGGCGATGTCAATCGGAGAAATAATTACTTAAAAGTAATGTATTAGTTTCGTTCTTGTGAACAGGTTTTTGGTATGAGGCGATGCCAATCGGAGAAATAATTACTTAAAAGTAATGTATTAGTTTCGTTCTTGTGAACAGGTTTTTGGTATGAGGCGATGCCAATCGGAGAAATAATTACTTAAAATTAATGTATTAGTTTCGTTCTTGTGAACAGGTTTTTGGTATGAGGCGATGCCAATCGGAGAAATAATTAGTTAAAATTAATGTATTAGTTTCGTTCTTGTGAACAGGTTTTTGGTATGAGGCGATGCCAATCGGAGAAATAATTACTTAAAATTAATGTATTAGTTTCGTTCTTGTGAACAGGTTTTTGGTATGAGGCGATGCCAATCGGAGAAATAATTACTTAAAATTAATGTATTAGTTTCGTTCTTGTGAACAGGTTTTTGGTATGAGGCGATGCCAATCGGAGAAATAATTACTTAAAATTAATGTATTAGTTTCGTTCTTGTGAACAGGTTTTTGGTATGAGGCGATGCCAATCGGAGAAATAATTACTTAAAATTAATGTATTAGTTTCGTTCTTGTGAACAGGTTTTTGGTATGAGGCGATGCCAATCGGAGAAATAATTACTTAAAATTAATGTATTAGTTTCGTTCTTGTGAACAGGTTTTTGGTATGAGGCGATGCCAATCGGAGAAATAATTAGTTAAAATTAATGTATTAGTTTCGTTCTTGTGAACAGGTTTTTGGTATGAGGCGATGCCAATCGGAGAAATAATTACTTAAAATTAATGTATTAGTTTCGTTCTTGTGAACAGGTTTTTGGTA
Organism: Gonocerus acuteangulatus; assembly: GCA_946811695.1. Lineage (NCBI taxonomy): Eukaryota > Metazoa > Arthropoda > Insecta > Hemiptera > Coreidae > Gonocerus > Gonocerus acuteangulatus. The sequence continues at coordinate 122,125,562 of OX328124.1, forward strand.
TGAGGCGATGCCAATCGGAGAAATAATTAGTTAAAATTAATGTATTAGTTTCGTTCTTGTGAACAGGTTTTTGGTATGAGGCGATGCCAATCGGAGAAATAACTACTTAAAACAAATGTATTAGTTTCGTTCTTGTGAACAGGTTTTTGGTATGAGGCGATGTCAATCGGAGAAATAATTACTTAAAAGTAATGTATTAGTTTCGTTCTTGTGAACAGGTTTTTGGTATGAGGCGATGTCAATCGGAGAAATAATTACTTAAAACTAATGTGTTAGTTTCGTTCTTGTGAACAGGTTTTTGGTATGAGGCGATGCCAATCGGAGAAATAATTACTTAAAATTAATGTATTAGTTTCGTTCTTGTGAACAGGTTTTTGGTATGAGGCGATGTCAATCGGAGAAATAATTACTTAAAAGTAATGTATTAGTTTCGTTCTTGTGAACAGGTTTTTGGTATGAGGCGATGTCAATCGGAGAAATAATTACTTAAAAGTAATGTGTTAGTTTCGTTCTTGTGAACAGGTTTTTGGTATGAGGCGATGTCAATCGGAGAAATAATTACTTAAAACTAATGTGTTAGTTTCGTTCTTGTGAACAGGTTTTTGGTATGAGGCGATGTCAATCGGAGAAATAATTACTTAAAAGTAATGTATTAGTTTCGTTCTTGTGAACAGGTTTTTGGTATGAGGCGATGTCAATCGGAGAAATAATTACTTAAAAGTAATGTATTAGTTTCGTTCTTGTGAACAGGTTTTTGGTATGAGGCGATGTCAATCGGAGAAATAATTACTTAAAACTAATGTGTTAGTTTCGTTCTTGTGAACAGGTTTTTGGTATGAGGCGATGTCAATCGGAGAAATAACTACTTAAAACAAATGTGTTAGTTGCGTTCTTGTGAACAGGTTTTTGGTATGAGGCGATGTCAATCGGAGAAATAATTACTTAAAAGTAATGTGTTAGTTTCGTTCTTGTGAACAGGTTTTTGGTATGAGGCGATGTCAATCGGAGAAATAATTACTTAAAAGTAATGTGTTAGTTTCGTTCTTGTGAACAGGTTTTTGGTATGAGGCGATGTCAATCGGAGAAATAATTACTTAAAACTAATGTGTTAGTTTCGTTCTTGTGAACAGGTTTTTGGTATGAGGCGATGTCAATCGGAGAAATAATTACTTAAAAGTAATGTATTAGTTTCGTTCTTGTGAACAGGTTTTTGGTATGAGGCGATGTCAATCGGAGAAATAATTACTTAAAAGTAATGTATTAGTTTCGTTCTTGTGAACAGGTTTTTGGTATGAGGCGATGTCAATCGGAGAAATAATTACTTAAAACTAATGTGTTAGTTTCGTTCTTGTGAACAGGTTTTTGGTATGAGGCGATGTCAATCGGAGAAATAACTACTTAAAACAAATGTGTTAGTTGCGTTCTTGTGAACAGGTTTTTGGTATGAGGCGATGTCAATCGGAGAAATAATTACTTAAAAGTAATGTGTTAGTTTCGTTCTTGTGAACAGGTTTTTGGTATGAGGCGATGTCAATCGGAGAAATAATTACTTAAAACTAATGTGTTAGTTTCGTTCTTGTGAACAGGTTTTTGGTATGAGGCGATGTCAATCGGAGAAATAATTACTTAAAACAAATGTGTTAGTTGCGTTCTTGTGAACAGGTTTTTGGTATGAGGCGATGTCAATCGGAGAAATAATTACTTAAAAGTAATGTATTAGTTTCGTTCTTGTGAACAGATTTTTGGTATGAGGCGATGTCAATCGGAGAAATAATTACTTAAAAGTAATGTATTAGTTTCGTTCTTGTGAACAGGTTTTTGGTATGAGGCGATGTCAATCGGAGAAATAATTAGTTAAAATTAATGTATTAGTTTCGTTCTTGTGAACAGGTTTTTGGTATGAGGCGATGTCAATCGGAGAAATAATTACTTAAAAGTAATGTATTAGTTTCGTTCTTGTGAACAGGTTTTTGGTATGAGGCGATGTCAATCGGAGAAATAATTACTTAAAAGTAATGTATTAGTTTCGTTCTTGTGAACAGGTTTTTGGTATGAGGCGATGTCAATCGGAGAAATAATTACTTAAAAGTAATGTATTAGTTTCGTTCTTGTGAACAGGTTTTTGGTATGAGGCGATGTCAATCGGAGAAATAATTACTTAAAAGTAATGTATTAGTTTCGTTCTTGTGAACAGATTTTTGGTATGAGGCGATGTCAATCGGAGAAATAATTACTTAAAAGTAATGTATTAGTTTTGTTCTTGTGAACAGGTTTTTGGTATGAGGCGATGTCAATCGGAGAAATAATTACTTAAAAGTAATGTATTAGTTTCGTTCTTGTGAACAGGTTTTTGGTATGAGGCGATGTCAATCGGAGAAATAATTACTTAAAAGTAATGTATTAGTTTCGTTCTTGTGAACAGGTTTTTGGTATGAGGCGATGTCAATCGGAGAAATAATTACTTAAAACTAATGTGTTAGTTTCGTTCTTGTGAACAGGTTTTTGGTATGAGGCGATGTCAATCGGAGAAATAATTACTTTAAAGTAATGTATTAGTTTCGTTCTTGTGAACAGGTTTTTGGTATGAGGCGATGACAATCGGAGAAATAATTACTTTAAAGTAATGTATTAGTTTCGTTCTTGTGAACAGGTTTTTGGTATGAGGCGATGTCAATCGGAGAAATAATTACTTAAAACTAATGTGTTAGTTTTGTTCTTGTGAACAGGTTTTTGGTATGAGGCGATGTCAATCGGAGAAATAATTACTTAAAACTAATGTGTTAGTTTCGTTCTTGTGAACAGGTTTTTGGTATGAGGCGATGTCAATCGGAGAAATAATTACTTTAAAGTAATGTATTAGTTTCGTTCTTGTGAACAGGTTTTTGGTATGAGGCGATGACAATCGGAGAAATAATTACTTTAAAGTAATGTATTAGTTTCGTTCTTGTGAACAGGTTTTTGGTATGAGGCGATGTCAATCGGAGAAATAATTACTTAAAAGTAATGTGTTAGTTTCGTTCTTGTGAACAGGTTTTTGGTATGAGGCGATGTCAATCGGAGAAATAATTACTTAAAAGTAATGTATTAGTTTCGTTCTTGTGAACAGGTTTTTGGTATGAGGCGATGTCAATCGGAGAAATAATTACTTAAAAGTAATGTATTAGTTTCGTTCTTGTGAACAGGTTTTTGGTATGAGGCGATGTCAATCGGAGAAATAATTACTTAAAAGTAATGTATTAGTTTCGTTCTTGTGAACAGGTTTTTGGTATGAGGCGATGTCAATCGGAGAAATAATTACTTAAAAGTAATGTATTAGTTTCGTTCTTGTGAACAGGTTTTTGGTATGAGGCGATGTCAATCGGAGAAATAATTACTTAAAAGTAATGTATTAGTTTCGTTCTTGTGAACAGGTTTTTGGTATGAGGCGATGTCAATCGGAGAAATAATTACTTAAAAGTAATGTATTAGTTTCGTTCTTGTGAACAGGTTTTTGGTATGAGGCGATGTCAATCGGAGAAATAATTACTTAAAAGTAATGTATTAGTTTCGTTCTTGTGAACAGGTTTTTGGTATGAGGCGATGTCAATCGGAGAAATAATTACTTAAAAGTAATGTATTAGTTTCGTTCTTGTGAACAGGTTTTTGGTATGAGGCGATGTCAATCGGAGAAATAATTACTTAAAAGTAATGTATTAGTTTCGTTCTTGTGAACAGGTTTTTGGTATGAGGCGATGTCAATCGGAGAAATAATTACTTAAAAGTAATGTATTAGTTTCGTTCTTGTGAACAGGTTTTTGGTATGAGGCGATGTCAATCGGAGAAATAATTACTTAAAAGTAATGTATTAGTTTCGTTCTTGTGAACAGGTTTTTGGTATGAGGCGATGCCAATCGGAGAAATAATTACTTAAAAGTAATGTGTTAGTTTTGTTCTTGTGAACAGGTTTTTGGTATGAGGCGATGTCAATCGGAGAAATAATTACTTAAAAGTAATGTATTAGTTTCGTTCTTGTGAACAGATTTTTGTCTCTGTGTGCCTCAAATTTTATTCATTTATTTAATTTAAAAGTAAAATGAGTTTTTCAGTAAAAACAAGGTAAGAAATTAAGGAACATATTGGTAATAGCGTTTTCCTAGAGCGAATGTCGAAAGGGTGGGGGGAGTAATTTCCTCTTAGGATACTATCAGTTTCCTGTTGTTGTGCCTTAAATCTTTCTTCTCTTTCAGATTTAATATTATAGTTTTCAGGAAAGATTAAAACCTAATAATAACTGTTCCTATTTCTTTACTAATGGCACTGGCTATTTCTGGAAGCGGGACTTTTTTTTATAAGAATGCTATACGCCAAATTTTATGACGAACAACAGAAACTGCGGCCGCTATCGTTTAACAGACACACACACACACACACACGTGTGTATATATATATATATATATATATATATATATATATATATATATATATAAAGATAGATAAGATAAATTGTCTTTAATAATCAACAAATAACAACAGAAGAAATTGTAACAAATTATACAAGAGTACATATAGAAATATATACTAGACAAAAGGAATTACTATAATCCTACTTAGGACTCTAAAGACTAATACTCTTGGCTAACTGCCATCAGAGGGAGGTAACACTTAACATTATAATAGTCTTAATATATGATAAAAACAAACTTCAAAACAGGCAAAAAAACATGATAGAGGATTCATTTTACAAACTTATATTACAGCTACTGACTTAAAACTAAAAAACATTATAAAAGTATGATTTGTGAGACGGCTTCTCTCTCCAGCGGTGTTCTTCCTCTCCTTTTCGCAATATTTCCCTTGACAACCACCATTCCCTTGACAACAACCGAGGACGACACATAGCAGCCTGAAGAAGTCGGAGATGAACCCGACGAAATATTGCGCAAAGGAGAGGAAGAACACCGCTGGAGAGAAAAGCCGTCTCACAAATCAATCATATCAAACCCAGCGAAGTAACTTAAAACAAAACATTATAAAAGTAATCTATGTAATTTAACATTTTAATATAATTATACATACATCACAATAAGCTACGTTAATTAACAAGGAACAAATAATTTATATTTTCACCCTAATTTACACACACACACACACACACACCTATTACTTATTTACAATTATACTCCTCCTGTTCCATGCTTCCCTACCATAACCTGCAATATTCTCCCAGTTGCGCCCATTTAAAAAACCACAAACTTCCCCAAATGAGAGATATTCCACACCCAACCACTTCAACCTAATTTCCTTCAGCTGCCTACATGAACCTATGAAGTGGTATATATCTTCTTGAGCCGGGCAATTGCAAAGAGGACAATAGCTAGTTGGAGTAGAGTAGCGGTGGTAACTTAGCTTCAACAATTATCCTTTTAACTTTAACAGCCACATTATTTTAGATGTTGAATATTTATCATGGAAATATCCATTAGAATATATATATATATATATATATATATATATATATATATATATATATATATATATATATATATATATATGCGCATACATACATTTAGGATCATTGTATTAAAATGGACTCTCTAGTTATTTACCTAAGTACTCGGCAAATTGTCCTAAAACTTTAAATGTTTTATTGCTGCCTTATTGCTCTGTTATTGTCCTAAAGGTTTGAGGGTTCCGGTCCTTGGGCGGCCATGGGTTGTAAATATTGGATGCCAGTTAACTTCGAGAAACGGAATTCCTTAATGCCAATAACTGGTATAGGATCCACTACGGTAAATAACGCTCCACAAAAGTCCACTGTTATTCTTATTGGCAAAAGTTTTTTGGGACTTAACCGCTATTTTAGGGCAATGCAGCGGTTCGTTACACCGCGGAGCCTTGCAAAAACGTAGGGAACTTAAATTCCACCATACACGTTTATTACCGATTTAATCAGGAAAGTAAATCCGGAATCACTTTCTCTCTTTTGAACCATACATAGAACTATATTTACGATTTAGGTTTCATATAACCTAAACTCGATCTTCAGTAACTTATTTTTGTGTTTCTTCTAATAACTTGCTCGCATATCATTCTGAGTTTTTTCCCTTTAAAAATTCCCAAGACAAAACGTTTTCCAGCAGAATAACTCGAAAGCGAGGTTTGTTGAGTTGTTTATGACGAGGAGAGATACCCTCCAACAGACAGGATTATTTGCGCCATGCAGATTTTCGAAAGGCTAAGACAACCATAAACCCTTAGCTTGAGGCTAGAACAGCCCATCTTTATGGCGGTCTGCTCGAGGTTAGAACTTAGCAAAACTACCAAGTATTTCAAAGCATCTAAAACTATCCAGTCCCTAAGCGAAATAAACAAGTCTGCGGAATACATCAGAACTTCACGCATGTTATGATGTTAATAGCCAAATATATCATGTCATCCCATAATATTCGGTCAGTTTGTGTCCCCTGATTTTATTTTGTTTACATTTTTTGTTTCTTATAGCATTAAATACTCGGTAAAAATGCAGTTTCACGCCCTCCAAACCGATTTCTTTCAAATTTTGCACAATAACGTATTTTGATGCACTAAACACGAATACGATAAAAAAAAACGTCGGATTTAACTAGGAAAGAAGTTATTAAGCACTTAAGTACACTGTTATGCAGGTTATGAGAGCTAATGTAAACAACTAAATTTGTGACGACTTTAAGGCATACATGCTATGCTTTTCCGCTCGTTACGCTCGCTCAAGAAGATAACAAAACCCCAGTCAATCCAACTCGCTAAAATTAATAGAATATAATATTAAGCACTAAAGTTAGGAAGGTTATAAAACTAGGCGTCATCAGCGTATTTGTAATCACGCGCATGCGCAGATATGTAACATTTGGAAACAGAGAACTCTCATTTGAAATGTTCAGAAACCATTTATTTGAAAATATTGTTAATTTTAAGGGCATCCTCACCTGTCGCTTAAGGGCATACGTGCTATGCGTTTCCGCTCGCTACGCTCGCTCAAGAAGATAACAAAACCCCAGTCAATCCAACTCACTACTATAATTAATAGCTCTCATAACCTGCATAACAGTGAAATTTAGTGCTTAATAACTTCTTTCCTAGTTAAATCCGACGGGTTATTTTATCGTATTCGTGTTTTGTGCATCAAAATACGTTATTGTACAAAATTTGAAAGAAATCGGTTTGGAGGGCGTGAAACTTCATTTTTACCAAATACTCTTATATTTATCATGTTTTGCTTGGTAAAACGTCTTTATTCTGTGCTGAAATTACGTTTGAAATTGATCTACCAAGACACCACTTACGCCACGTTATGCTTTAGGAATTCAATGAAGGAGAAAATGCTGCTTCAACTAATCGAAAACATGTAGAAATACATGGCGAAATTGTCATTAGTGAGGGACAAGTGCAGCGGTCACTTCAATTTCGAGCGATAATTATTAAACTAACCATTATTAAACTAATTTAACCCTGGATTGACACTGCCATTGACATCTACGTTGACACCGTGGTGACATCTACGTTAATGACCGCGCGAGGGTGGTAACCTATAGATAACCCGTCCTAAAATTCCTAGTTAATAATAAACGGACGTTAAAATTTAAATAAATAATGACACCGTGGGGTAAATTTCACCCCATACTTTGAAAATATATAAAATATATAAATTTCAATTTTTTCTTTTGCTTTTTTTTTGCAAGAGCAACGTATAGATCAGGAACATCATGAAATAAATTCAAACAGGAATAAATCTGCCGAATATTAATTAAAATTCACAAAATAGTTAGGAAATCCTAAAACTCAATATTGTTCGTACACCAAATAATTATCCTGAAAAAATTTTACTAATCTGAAAATATTTTTTACGAACAATAAACTAGAATGATCAAAAGCCATAAAAAATAGGAACTTTAGAAAAATACAATGTTCTGTCCAATTGAGACTCGTTAGCATTTAACACATTTTGGTGATCGGTGTGCATGGCCCTTCTATACACAGAACATTGCGTTTTCGTCTTCCTAATTTTTTTTCTGTTACAAAATAAACATTTCACGGGTTTGTCCAAGTTAACGAAAGATATTGAAGGTCCATCAGGAGTTGATTCATCTTCCGAAACAACAAGTATCAGTGTCTTCAGTGGTTTTGGTATGTTCTCCAGTTGGGCACTAACTGTCACATGAGCTTTCACCAGTTGGTAGTCCAAATTAAAGATAACATCTTTTCTGGGCAGTTTTCAGTTAATTTATTCACTTGGAAAGCCGCAACATGAAAGTAATCGACCCGTGAAGATTTATCAGATGAGCGAAAAAGACATACGTTAACTACACAACTAGACATACGTAAAAAATACCCCGTACACAACTCGCGACCTGCTCATGCAGCGATTAGCAGAGAACTGGCGTTGTTTATATTAGGTCATACCAGATAATACACTTCCGATTATCTAGGAAGAAGGAGGGAGTCTCTAAGATTTACAGAATTTAAAAAACACGCCATAGAACAAAGTGTGGGGTATTTTTCACCCCACTGTGTCAATCCAGGGTTAAAGCTGGCTGGAACCCCGAATCCAACTCACGAACGAAGACACCAGAAGATAAAATCTTTGGAGCGCCTAAGCTTTGAACTCTGGTCCTCCAGCATACTAGTTCAGTGCTGTAGCCCTGAACTAACCTCGTCCCATATATATATATATATATATATATATATATATATATATCTTAGAAAAATACTGCCTCCGTAACAATCTTAAAATCAACACATCGAAGACTAAGATACTCATTTTCCATCGTAGCCCTAAACATAAAGCCCACCCTAATTTCTACATCAACAACAATAAAATAGATATTGTAAGACAATATAACTATCTTGGAGTTAATTTCTCGTCAACTGGAAGCTTCATAAACACACTAAATGCTCAGACAACTAAAGCCAATCATGCCATAGCCGCGATGAAGAAGATATTGTTATACGCTAAATCGGACTCCTGGGACACTAAAAAAGCACTTCTCCATACAGTTATCAATTCCGTATTCCTCTACTCCTCAGAACTATGGGGCTTATGGTACTTTGACCAAATTCAAATAATAGCCTCCAAATATTACAAATCAATTTTAAATCTACCCCAATCTACACCTCACAGTTTTATCCGTACAGAAACTAATGACTACACTATTTCAACACAGGCAGCACAGAGAATTGCAGGATGGTGGATGAAACTAATCGGCATGGATGAAACAAGGTACCCAAAATTATGCTTCCAAAAATTACTCCTCCTGGACTCAAAACCGAACAATATATCTTCGCAAAACTGGGTAACGAAGTTAAAATATTATCTACTAAAGTATGATATAGCAGACCAAGTCGCAGCTCCGACCCCAAAATTCAAATTACTCCATAAAATAGCCCCAAAAATAAAAGCAAGCCTGATTCAAGATGACCTAGACCATATCAACACAACCTCCTACAGTACCATATATAGTGGAATTCATACCTACAACAGCTACCTTCTAGTAAATATGAACATAAATAGACACAGAAGCATCAGTCAACAAAGACTAGCGAACAAGAATATACTTTACCTCAGCATCCACGTTCAAAGATTTAAAATAGAAACGAACCAAATATGCACCAACTGTGAATTGTAACAAGAAGACTTGGAGCATCTGCTGTGGCCATGTCCTGAATACACCAATCTCAGAAATACTCTGAAACCTATTATGGATGAACACACCAACAACTCCGCAACTTATTATTTCCTGACCACCCCTAGCATCACCGATATAAATGCCTTTTGCATTTACCTGGAGAATATACTGAAGAAAAGAGGAAACCGCAATGAATAGTGGCTGAACCGGACAATCAGTTCTTAATTAATTTATATTATAAAAGTGTACTCTATTTTATTTATTTATTTTTTTATAAGAGTCTACTCTAATTTACGTACACTGATCTGTATATACTTACCCCGACCATATTTGTAGGAACAATGTTCAATCACAAATAAATATTATTATGTATATATTTACCCCGACCATATTTGTAGGAACAATGTTCAATCACAAATAAATATTATTATGTATATATTTACCCCGACCATATTTGTAGGAACAATGTTCAATCACAAATAAATATTATTATGTATATATTTACCCCGACCATATTTGTAAGAACAATGTTCAATCACAAATAAATATTATTATGTATATACTTACCCCGACCATATTTGTAAGAACAATGTTCAATCACAAATAAATATTATTATTACTATATATACACACTTATACAAGTCGTACACATGAAGAATTAGTCGTTTCGGGATTGCGTTATCTTGTGGTCGACTTGTGCAGGTTCCCCCCTCCCTAGCGTTTTGGAGGAAATATGGTAACATCGTCATTGCTTTATTGTTTGTTGCTGAATGTATTTAAATATGGAGACCTGAGACAAGTCCATTCAGCCATCCTTCATCCAGGATGCAGGCTGTCAGACATGAAGGCTATGCAGAACCTCACGTCCCTATTATCCTCTTCCATGGAAACACATTTACAGGAACATGGCTGTTTTATTGTTCATAACAGGTTCATAGGATCGGAAGGCGTCCATTTATCTCTTAGGATAATAGCAACAATTACCCCATTACGAATGGCCTCGTTTCATTTCACTCTTTGGTCGATCCTGTTTGAACGGACTACTTGAAGAAAGGTCGAGATACAAGCAGCGATAATTACGAGGATCCATGAGAAGTTACTATTTTTAACGCTTTACTATTCTCAGGAGGGTCAAAAATTAACAGTTTCGCTTCATATCTTGTCGGGGTGTAAAAAATCAGTCGCGCAGAAACTGCAATACTGAGCGCCTTACTCAGAACGTCGGCGAATTTCTGCTTAATTTGTTTAAAATTCCATATTTACCCTTCGTTAAAGTCTCTGGGTGATTTGAATTGAAAATATGAAAGTAATACCTGGAATTACTGAGTCATGTTATCATGTTCATCGTAGCAAAGACAGCAAAATAATAGATAAATTAACAGTTTATCTTTAAAAAAAAATCCATTTTCAAAAAATATATGAAGGAAAATAACATAAATAAAAAGAAAAAAATTATTTCGTTTAGAGCCTTTTGCTCAAATTCAGGAACATAAATATTCTTTAGGGCCTCCCGACAAACCTATTTATTGTACTCTATAACACATAGTCTTATTTTTCGTACATGGCCACCGCGTATGCGCAAACGCCAGCGGACACATTTTTGTGACACTTTTTTTGTGACGCTTAGTTCCACCTGACAAACTTACGTAATGTAATCTATAATTGCAGTCTTATTTTTCGTACATGGCCACTGCGCATGCCCGGAAGCCAGCGGACACTTATTTATGATACCACTTTAAAACGGCTAGGTCCACCCGACAAACCTGTGTAAAGTGCTGTATACAATATAGTCTTATTTTTCGTACATGGCCACTGCGCAAGCCCGGAAGCCAGCGGACACTTATTTATGACACCACTTTAAAACGGCTAGGTCCACCCGACAAACCTGTGCAAAGTGCTGTATACCATATAGTCTAATTTTTCGTACATGGCCACCGCGGACAACTTCTTGTTACACTTTTTTGTAACGTGTCCACCCGACAAACCTATGTAAGTGGCAAACGCCACTGGTGCATGAGCGAACGCCACTGCGTATACGCGACCGCCAGCGAAGACTTTTTTGTGACACATTCAGTATTCTTTTTCGTACATTCCCACGCCACTGCGCATACGCGACCGCCAGCGAAGACTTTTTGTGACACATTCAGTCTTCTTTTTCGTACATTCCCACGCCACTGCGCCTGCACGAACGCCAACGGACACTTTTTTGTGACACATACTGTCTTCTTTTTCGTACAAGGCCACTGCGCATGTGCGAACGCCACTGCGCATGCGCGAAAGCCAGTTTAGTCACCACTAAAGCATATTTATGCTAAAATAAACACGTAAAATTTGGTAAAAATAAAATAAAACATATTTAGATATAAATAAAATCCTATCGTAATTTTAAAATATACATGGTTGGATATAAATTCCGGGATTGTAGTATATACATAATTTAAGAAAAATGAATCAATAAATAATGAGTGAAAAAAGAGGAAAACATTCATTCAAAATGCACTAACACTACAAACAATACATTAAGACGGTTCAAGAAACATAGGTGACTCAAAAAAAATCGGGATATTATAACCTGGAAGTAGTTTACTCCATAAATGTAAGCAAACCAAACGAGAAAGATACATAGCTTTATTCAATTTCCCTTTACTCCAAAACCAATAAATTTTATTTACCTTTAACTTGTCCTAAGAAATCTTGAAATCGCTAATAAAAGTTACTAGAAATCAAAGAAATAGATATTGCATGCCAAAGACGTGCATAATGAAGGAAGTAAACTCTGGATCTCACAGACCCGGTACGACCATTTGCGGCCCGCAAACAAAATAACCAGGTAGTGCGCACGCGCTGCCTCTAGCCCATGTGAGGGAAGGTCTAGCTCCCCTCTGGCCACGCCCCTTCTGGTTCTATTGTTTGCGAGAGGACTATAGAGCTTTGTATATTATCAACATGGGGGTCTCCCGTGGTCTAGACCAAAAAAATTATCAACATGACAGCTGACTCTCCCTATAACGTAAAACTATTGGGTAGATAAGAATAATGGAAAGGGGGTTTCATTAGTAGTAGATTATATAACAGATATTAATCCTCTCTCTTGTTCACATTCCGCGGCAAATCATTCCTTACAGGTTTCGCTTTCATTGGAGGTCCAAGCGTATCCGGAGGGAAACACTTCCTCATTATTAAATACATACATTTATTTAAAAAAGTCCGGCTCGCAGGAACTGCGTCATCTTAGCGCGGCTCCGTTCTTATCCCTAATGCCATTAATAAAGAATTAAATGCAGTTATTGACAGATTTGATCTGCTGTAATAAATATAAAATAAAATCTCAAAGCGATGGAAGATTTAAGGCGCCACAGGAGGAAACAGGACTCTCCCTTAGCGGATCCTAAGCTGAAAAGACTCTCCCTTAGCGGATCCTAAGCTGAAAAGACTCTCCCTTAGCGGATCCTAAGCTGAAAAGACTCTCCCTTAGCGGATCCTAAGCTGAAAAGACTCTCCCTTAGCGGATCCTAAGCTGAAAAGACTCTCTCTTAGCGGATCCTAAGCTGAAAAGACTCTCCCTTAGCGGATCCTAAGCTGAAAAGACTCTCCCTTAGCGGATCCTAAGCTGAAAAGGCTCTCCCTTAGCGGATCCTAAGCTGAAAAGACTCTCCCTTAGAGCGCCTTCTCAATGTTTGCACTAGGAAAGTACTGTTACCAACTACCTGAATACCCGAGCTTTGTCACGGGAGATAAGTTATTTCATTGCCCTTAATAATGTATCATAAAAAATAACGCTACTATATAATTTTGTCCTCTTTTAGCTTTTATCCTTTTATCATAGCATGGTTCTCGTCATACTATACTATTATACTTTCATTACTTACCATCAATTGATAAGTAATGAAAGTATAATGTTTCTTGACACTGGAGCGCTCCGGACCAGTATCAACAAAGAGATAACCTAGAAATAACCCGTTATCTATGGGTTACCAGATACAGGAGTTTAACCAGTACAGGTTAAAATTCGTTGTCAATCATAAATGTACGTTAAAATTTATATAAGGGAGGGACATAATTTTTACGGGTAATAGCGGTTTTAGTTGGCTAACTATTCCAAATTCTAGATTGTTAGTATTCCATGCCCCACAAATGCTTCCAGACCCCCCCCCCCCACCAGAAGCTCTCTCAGCCCTCCGGAATTAATTCCTATATACTCCCATGGTTTTATATTTACTAAAATCAAAACGGTGGAATTTACCAGGTAATGAGCGAGGTGGCAATTTCAAGCAAAATAATGCCGTTTAACAACACAAATATTTAAACAGACATTTTCACCTAAGCAAGATATTCACTCTAGAAGGTTATAACCAGTGCAGAGAATTGGTAGTTCATGTAGATCACAGACAAGAAGAGCATTGATGGCGGTAATAAGGGCCGTTAGAATAAAGACGAGCTAATAAAAAGTAAAAATACCTGTTTGTAGGAGTCTACAATTTGATCCTGGTGTACACCTATTTTCCTTCGTTTGGTTGATTTTGTTGAGTGGACGCCCTCAGTTGACGAAGCTCCCCCCGACGTTGGCTGAGGAGGTTCGCAGCCCTCGAGTCCTCTGGAACTACCGTCCTGGCCCGGAAGTCCTGGCACCGCCACCAGTTCCCTTTGTGAATGTCCTGGAGCTTCTTGTTATTCGCAGTTGTCAGCATTACATATTGACCACTGTCCGACACGACCGCCAGAGACCGCAACCATGTGCCTTGAATCCCTTCGCAGATATTCCAGAAGTCTCCGGAGTTGGATGCCGGAGACATTGTTGTGAGGTCGTGCAACCGACGTCTGCCTCTGACGTTTGGGAGCTGACCGAACCCGGTGCATCTACAGCGTCGATGTCCTGGCTTCCATGGGCAGGCGTGGACGAGGTGGAAATGATTAAGGGCCGCGATTGGATGATGTGAGACCACCACCCAGGCTCTTTCTTGAACCATTGATACGACCCTATAACAGAGGTCGTGCACGGTGATATTATCGCTGGATTCGATTAAAAATCCCAAGGCACCTGGTGTTCAATCTAGATTCATAATAGGGATGATTCCTTTAAGAAATACAGATGAAAGTCTTCTTAATGCAACAAGTAGCGACAAGTAGCTGTTCCTTTCCTTTTGATGGAGGAAAGCTGGATGTTACTTTATGTAGATCACAGACAAGAAGAGCATTGATGGCGGTAATAAGGTCCGTTCGATATTCAGACAATTATCTCGTTAGTCTAAAGACGAGCTAATAAAAAGTAAGATTCGACAAGTAGCTGTTCCTTTCCTTTCGACGGAGGAAAGCTGGATGTTACTTTATGTAGATCACAGACAAGAAGAGCATTGATGGCGGTAATAAGGGCCGTTCGATATTTAGACAATTATCTCGTTAGTCTAAAGACGAGCTAATAAAAAGTAAGATTCGACAAGTAGCTGTTCCTTTCCTTTCGATGGAGGAAAGCTGGATGTTACTTTCATCGGGAGAGAGAGGAGCACCTCTCACCTCTTGCATCATTCTTCAAGGCCTTCAGTCCTATCACTAGATCTTATCAATCTAGGGCAACCCAATTGTGGAGGAGTTCGTCAATCTGTGTCAATGTCAACATTGAAAATACAAATGCATTACAAATAAAGACATACTTTTTTTGACCAAAAAAAAAAACTGGACCCTAAATCATATTAATGCTAAAAACCTCTTACTTCTGCTCGTTCATATGTGATCGTGAAAAAAATATATTTATTTTCCCAATATTTAATGTTTTAATTTATTTTTCCTTACGTGGCTTTGACCTCAAGGCCATTTTATGAAGTTGAAACTAGTCAATTTGACCTTGCATTAATAAAAGTCCGAGTAGCAGGAACTGCATCATCTTAGCGCGGCTCCGTTCATATCTCTAGTGTCATTAGCAAAGGAGTAGAGGCAGTTATTGGTAGGTTTTGATATTTCCTGAAAAATATAAAATGACATCTCAAAGAGAAGGAAGATTTGAGGCGCCACAACAGGAACTTATAGTATTTTAAGCGGAAATTACTCCCCCCACCTTCTCAACGTTCGCTATGGGAAACACTATTACCAATACGTTTCTCAATTTCATACCTTACTTTATTAAAATACTAATTTTACTATTTTTTTATTTATTTATTTATTTATTTTTTTTTTTTTTATTTTATTTTTTTTTTTTTTACGGCGCATCTACTTCTAGGTCATTAGCGCCGACATCCAGGGTACAGCGAGGAATTTTCCCAACGAGCCCTGAGATGAGAAAATTCCTGCCGGAGGTGGGGATCGAACCCACCATCTCCCGCTTATGAATCCAAGGCGCTAACCATTAGACCACGGGAGACCCCTAATTTTACTATTAAATGCAATTTAAAAAAAAAACAATAACCAATTAAAACGTTAGATAAACAGTGACAAACCCCCGTTGAAAAGAACAAAACTTACAATTTTGAAGTTTTAAGCACTTATTTCTCGGATTGGATGGATGGATGGATTGGGTGTTTAAGGGCAAAAAACATCTAGGTCCTCACCGCCCTGAAGTGTAATGTTAGAGAGTCGTGTATATGTCGTGAAAGGGATTGTAATTTGTGTTTAGGACAGTGCATGACAATCAACTGTTTTTTTTTTGATAACTTGTATTCAATTTTCTTTTTTAACCAATATCATTGCTTACTACTAACTTACTAGGTAATGGAACTATTTGTACTAAAAGTAATACTAATATACACTATAGCACTATCAATACAAATAATGTACTACATAACAAATAATAGACTACATAACCATATTAATATTTACATATTTATTTTTCCCCCTCTTGTATAGTTTTTTATTTATTTATTTTTTATATTTTTTATTTATTTTTTTTATTTATTTATTTATTTTTATTTTTTATTTATTTTTTTTTTGTTTATTTTTTCCTTTATGTATAATTTTATTTGTTATATTTTTTAATACATATATATTTTTTTATGTATATATTTTTTTTTCCTCTTTTGTAATTTTTTATATATCATTTTTTTTTTTTTTTTTTTTTTTTTTTAGTAAAACACTAACTAACTAATACAAACTAAGTAACTAATAAAAACTAAACATAACTAATACAACTATTTGTACTGAAAATAATGCTAATGTAAGCAATATTAATACTAAAACTATACTACATAACAAAATTTATAATAATGCCAATTCTAAATTAAACTAGCACACGTATATACACATACGCCCACGTTCATACAATCATACACCCACATATGTACATACATACGTACCCGCACATGTGTATATACCCGTGCACGTATACATACATATATTTATTTATTATTAAATTATTATTTTATATCATGAGATATAGTTGCGCCTTTTTTAAGAATTCCACAACTAGGTCAACTGCTTTGCCATGTAATTTCTCGGATTGACATCGCCCCATCGAAAATTACATTTGAATCTTTCTTGTAGGAAATTTAATAAGCTTTCGAATGGTAACCTTCCACCATGATAACCAGTCAAAAGCTTACTAAATCCTCTACAAAAATGGATCTGAAGTAATTTCCAACAGGACAACCAAAATTGGAGAAATAAATGCTTAAATCTTCGAAAGTGTTAGTTTCGTTGCTTTTAACGATTTCCTTATGATTATTTAATTTTTAGCACTTTCATCCGAAGGAAAGTAGCTATTGAGGTTGCACTCATGACGGAATTTTTGAAAAATTTCTTCGAATCTTTATCGATCCTACCTAGTAGACACTGAAAATGGCCCCAGTTAAAATTTATATTTATCTATTTATATATATATATATATATATATATATATATATATATATATATATATATGTCCGTTAACACGATACCGGCCGGAGTTTTTGTTTCTTCCCCACGAAACTTGGTATGTAGTATTCCCCAATCAATCGATTGAACGAGTTCGTTAACCAACAAAATCGGTCCATCCGGAGAGAGGGTTTACTCCGGAGCCAAAGTAGTTATTTGCCAATACCAGCCATAATTTGTGTTGTATTTCAACGAAACTCGGTATTCGTTCTGATCGACTAAAGAGAAAAATGTGCTGTAAAAATAAACTAAATCGGTTCATTAGGAGGGGGGGGTTTACTCCGGACCCAAATTACTAATTTGCTCATACCGGTCGTAATATCTGCTGTATTGTAATGAAACGCGGTATACGTCCTGGGTATCTAATAAGGAAGATGTGTTGTAAAAATGAACTAAATCGGTCTATCGGAAGGGGGGGATTTACTTTGTACTATGTTTGAATTGAATTGAAACATTGAATAAATTTATTTATTTATAAATAAAATAAAAATTTATGTTTTTATTTTATTTATCTTTATAGGGTATTTTAAGCAAATTATTCAGGAATGAACTCGACACTACCCAATTCTGAGGAAAGTGCTTAGTTATGCAGCTCCTGCGTGACGGATTTTTTAAATTACTTGTTTTATTTTATTGATTTTACCAGTAATCTACCAGTAGATAAATAAAATAAGAAATAACTTTTGGTTGCTTGTCAGAGATCTTTCCGACCATAAGTCGTAGATGCCGAGAGAGCAATTTCCGCTCCTCTAAGTTAATGATGTATAAAATCTAAAGTTTCCTTAAGACTTTAATGGAGTAGGTGTGTTAATTTTTCACAAACTGTTTCTATTCCAGGCGTTTCAGTTGACATTAGGGGATAAGAACTTTATCGAAACCCGCTAAGATGACGCAGTTCCTGCGAGTCGGACTTTTTTATTTTTCAATATTATTATTTGTTATGGCTAAGTTTTAATCCATTCAAGCTCCTATTGAACAGCAGTCCTTGAAGAATTACTCCAGCAGCGAGCCTTGAAAATATAGTTATTTTACCTATTTCCCAGCCATTCAGAGAAACGAGCCTATTATATGAATGAGGTCAGTAGATATCGGAATAGTCAATTTTCCACGATTTCATGGAGGCATAACGATCCGGTCCGACCAGGCCTTTCTGTTCCTAAAGTTAAATCACTCAGAACCGATTGTATTTTACAGTTCCATTCGGCCAGCTCTCAATTTGTATCTAATCAACACACTTTTGGGCGTGATTTTTATAGGATTTTATCAGACGCATGATCCTGGTTCGTTTTTTTTTTTATAAAGGAGAACGAAAGTATTTTAACCCAAGGGGGAGAGGCAATTGAAGGCCCTCATGCTCTTCTTTCATTCATATCTCTGTTCATTAACTTAAAAAAAGTCCGTCACGCAGGTACTGCATAACTAAGCATTTTCCTCAGAATTTGGGTGATGTCGGGTGCATTCCTAAATAATTTGCTCATAATAATGCACAAAAATAAAATAAAAAGATGAATAGTGTTGCTCTTTTACATTTGTAATGAGCAACGTTTTATTTATTTTTTCGGCGCTTCGACGTCTAGGACATTAGCGCCGACATCGAGGGTGCAGTGAGGAATTTTCCCAACGAGCCGTGGGATGAGAAAATTCCTGCCGACGGTGGGAATCGAACCCACCATCTCCTAGACCACGAGAGACCCCATTAATGAGCAACTGTTACAATTATTAATTTTGTGTTGGCGTGGTACTACACTAGTTAATAAATATCCCCCCAATTATATGAACCAATTTAGTTTATTTTTACAACACATTTTTCTCTTCAGTTGACCACAACGAATACCGAGTTTCGTTGAAATATAACAAAAATTTCGACTAGTATTGGCAAATAACTACTTTGCCTCCGGAGTAACCCCCCCCCCCCCCTCCAGATGGGCCGATTTTGTTGGTTAACGAACTCGGTCAATCGTTTAATGGGAGAATGCTACACACCGTTTCGTGGCAAAAAAAAAATCTCTGGCCTGTATCGTATTAACGGACCCATATATATATATATATATTTACAAATTTTAACTGAGGTCATTTTCGGTGTCTACTAGGTAGGATCCATAAAGATTCGAAGAAATTTTTTTAAAAAATGAGTGCAACCTCATTAGCTACTTTGCTTCGGAGGAAAGTGCTAAAAAATAGTGTAAAAGTCTACACTCCAGCACACATTTGTGGAGTCTACACTCTACACTATTTGTCAGAAATACACTCCAATAATAATATTCACATAAATAGTTTTTTGTTTTTTTGTTGTTGTAGGTAAGCGCTCCCCCTCCACATGGGAAGGCATGGATCCCACTAAGGGAAGACCCTACATTCAATGGAATGTTATTCAGGGCATATACCCCATATCGTACATTCTCAACAATCCTGTACAGCTAAGATTATACGAAGAAAATAAATGTCACAGGTTGTAAATTAGCTGAAACTCGGAAAATCAGATGGAGTAATTAAACTTTTTTTAGGATTTTCGGTTGAATGATTGCGCCTCCAGTTGGAATTCAATCTACATTGATTGGATGCCCTAATCAACGCCTACCCGTCCCTGATCCCGTGTCGACGGATTGGAGACACAAGTCTCGTGAATCCAAGGCTTCGAATCGGCACGTGTGACGGACAAGCTTTGACGACGCGTCTGCAACAGGGAATGTCCCATAACACCATAACCGATGATTCGACATAACCTTCGAGATTGGTCAAGAGGCTTGCCAAATACATAGCACCCTTTGAAGAACGAGGCGCAACATTTAGTGCTAAAGTAATCTTCAGATTCACCAGGCCACTTGTCGCCTACTGTCAACTGCAATCAAATCATGGTTAGGGACGCCCGTGACCCTCTTGACAATACAGGAAAAATTCTGACAAACAACATTGTGAGCCAATTTCAGGACTGTTCTGAATGTAAGGGGTATCCATTACCACCATTCACTACGAAAAATAGCAAAATATAGATACTAAGTCTTCCAGAAATAAAACATAAGAAATTTAATAAAAAATGCTTTAAAAAAGTTCATAATTTTTTCTTTTAATTTTGTTTTTATTGCAAAACACACTAGTCCAACTCATGGGATACTACTAAAGGCGATGCAGAGAAGTATAGCTCCTACAAACGTTCCTGCGGTATATACGCTGCTATAATAAAAAGTGGATGAATTATTCTGAAGTATATGCGTTGCTAGGAAGGATAATGAAAGGCTGGTTCCTGTAGTACATGCGTTGCTAGGAAGGATAATGGAAGGATGATATCCGTAGTATATGCGATGCCAGGAAGGATGGTTCCTGTAGTATAGGCGTTTCTAGCAAGGATAATGAAAGGCTGGTTCCTGTAGTAAATGCGATGCTAGGAAGGATAATGGAAGGATGATATCCGTAGTATAGGCGTTGCTAGGAAAGATAATGAAAGGCTGGTTCCTGCATTAAATGCGATGCTAGGAAGGATAATGGAAGGATGATATCTGTACTCAAT
Organism: Gonocerus acuteangulatus; assembly: GCA_946811695.1. Lineage (NCBI taxonomy): Eukaryota > Metazoa > Arthropoda > Insecta > Hemiptera > Coreidae > Gonocerus > Gonocerus acuteangulatus. The sequence goes on from OX328124.1 coordinate 122,146,544, forward strand.
GCAGTGTCAGGAAGGATGGTTCCTGTAGTATAGGCGTTTCTAGCAAGGATAATGAAAGGCTGGTTCCTGTAGTACATGCGTTGCTAGGAAGGATAATGGAAGGATGATATCCGTAGTATATGCAATGCCAGGAAGGATAGTTCCTGTAGTATAGGCGTTGCTAGGAAGGATAATGAAAGGCTGGTTCCTGTAGTAAATGCGATCCTAGGAAGGATAATGGAAGGATGATATCTGTAGTCAATGCGTTGTCAGGAAGGTTGGTTCCTGTATTTTAGGCGTTGCTAGGAAGGATAATGAAAGGCTGGTTCCTGTAGTACATGCGTTGCTAGGAATGATAATGGAAGGATGCTATCTGTAGTATAGGCGTTGTCAGGAAGGATGGTTCCTGTAGTATAGGCGTTGCTAGGAAAGATAATGGAAGGCTGGTTCCTGTAGTACATGCGATGCTTGGAAGGATAATGAAAGGCTGGTTCCTGTAGTACATGCGTTGCTAGGAAAGATAATGGAAGGATGCTATCTGTAGTATAGGCGTTGTCAGGAAGGATGGTTCCTGTAGTATAGGCGTTGCTAGGAAAGATAATGGAAGGCTGGTTCCTGTAGTACATGCGATGCGAGGAAGGATAATGAAAGGCTGGTTCCTGTAGTACATGCGTTGCTAGGAAAGATAATGGAAGGATGCTATCTGTAGTATAGGCGTTGCTAGGAAAGATAATGAAAGGCTGGTTCCAGTAGTACATGCGATGTGAGGAAGGATAATGAAAGGCTGGTTCCTGTAGTACAAGCGATGCTAGGAAGGATAATGAACGGCTGGTTCCTGTAGTACATGCGTTGCTAGGAAAGATAATGGAAGGATGCTATCTGTAGTATAGGTGTTGCTAGAAAGGATAATGAAAGGCTGGTTCCTGTAGTACATGCGATGCTAGGAAGGATAATGAAAGGCTGGTTCCTGTAGTACATGCGATGCTCGGAAGAATAATGAAAGGCTGGTTCCTGTAGTACATGCTTTCCTAGGAAAGATAATGGAAGGATGCTATCTGTAGTACAGACGTTGCTAGGAAGGATAATGAAGGGCTAGTTCCTGTAGTACATGCGATGCTAGGAAGGATAATGAAAGGCTGGTTCCTGTAGTACATGCGTTGCTAGGAAAGATAATGGAAGGATGCTATCTGTAGTATAGGCGTTGCTAGGAAAGATAATGAAAGGCTGGTTCCAGTAGTACATGCGATGCGAGGAAGGATAATGAAAGGCTGGTTCCTGCAGTACATGCGATGCTAGGATGAATAATGAAAGGCTGGTTCCTGTAGTACATGCGATGCTAGGAAGGATAATGAAAGGATGGTTCCTGTAGTAAATGCGTTGCTAGGAATGATAATGGAAGGATGCTATCTGTAGTATAGGCGTTGCTAGGAAAGATAATGAAAGGCTGGTTCCAGTAGTACATGCGATGCGAGGAAGGATAATGAAAGGCTGGTTCCTGCAGTACATGCGATGCTAGGATGAATAATGAAAGGCTGGTTCCTGTAGTACATGCGATGCTAGGAAGGATAATGAAAGGATGGTTCCTGTAGTAAATGCGTTGCTAGGAATGATAATGGAAGGATGCTATCTGTAGTATAGGCGTTGCTAGGAAGGATAATGAAAAGCTGGTTCCTGTAGTACATGCGATGCTAGGAAGGATAATGAAAGGATGGTTCCTGTAGTAAATGCGTTGCTAGGAATGATAATGGAAGGATGCTATCTGTAGTATAGGCGTTGCTAGGAAGGATAATGAAAGGCTGGTTCCTGTAGTAAATGCGTTGCTAGGAATGATAATGGAAGGATGCTATCTGTAGTATAGGCGTTGCTAGGAAGGATAATGAAAGGCTGGTTCCTGTAGTACATGCGATGCGAGGAAGGATAATGAAAAGCTGGTTCCTGTAGTACATGCGTTGCTAGGAAGGATGCTATCTGTAGTATAGGCGTTGCTAGGAAGGATAATGAAAAGCTGGTTCCTGTAGTACATGCGATGCTAGGAAGGATAATGAAAGGCTGGTTCCTGTAGTTCATGCGTTGCCAGGAAGGATGCTATCTGTAGTATAGGCGTTGCTAGGAAGGATAATGAAAAGCTGGTTCCTGTACAGTGTTGGGCAAAACTAACGTTAGTAAACTAAACTAACGTTAGTTTTCCCTAACTAAAACTAAACTAATGTTATATTTTTAGTTTTAGTTTTAGTTTAGTTTTAGATTTGTATAATTATTATGTATAATCATATGGACTCCGTTTTTAGTAATGCAATTAGTTTAGTTTAGTAAAAGAGACCTAAATTTGTGATTTTAGTTTAGTTTTAGTTTTTAGTTAACTAATTTAGTTTATCAAAGAACATATGTTTTCAAATTACGAGAAAAAGCCACAATTTCTTATTCTTAAGCAAGTTCTATTAGTTTTAATAATTTACTTAATTATCGAAATAACATATGATTTATATTAATTCATGTTATTTTAGTAAAACTAAACTAAACTAAATTTTTAGTTTAGTTTTTAGTCAATTCCCAAAGATTTAGTTTTAGTTTTAGTTTAGTTAAAATCCATTAGTTAGTAAAATTTTAGTTTTAGTTTTTTTTTTAGGTTGCAATTTTTAGTTTAGTTTTAGTTTATTCCAAAAAGTGAATTTAGTTTTAATTTTAGTTTTAGTTTTTAGTTTTGCCCAACATTGTTCCTGTAGTACATGCGATGCGAGGAAGGATAATGAAAGGCTGGTTCCTGTAGTACATGCGTTGCTAGGAAAGATAATGGAAGGATGCTATCTGTAGTATAGGCGTTGCTAGGAAGGATATTGAAAGGCTGGTTCCTGTAGTACATGCGTTGCTAGGAAGGATAATGGAAGGATGCTATCTGTAGTATAGGCGTTGCTAGGAAGGATATTGAAAGGCTGGTTCCTGTAGTACATGCGATGCTAGGAAGGATAATGGAAGGATGCTATCTGTAGTATAGGCGCTGCTAGGAAGGATAATGAAAGGCTGGTTCCTGTAGTACATGCGATGCGAGGAAGGATAATGAAAGGCTGGTTCCTGTAGTACATGCGTTGCTAGGAAAGATAATGGAAGGATGCTATCTGTAGTATAGGCGTTGCTAGGAAGGATAATGAAAGGCTGGTTCCTGTAGTACATGCGTTGCTAGGAAGGATAATGGAAGGATGCTATCTGTAGTATAGGCGTTGCTAGGAAGGATATTGAAAGGCTGGTTCCTGTAGTACATGCGATGCTAGGAAGGATAATGGAAGGATGCTATCTGTAGTATAGGCGTTGCTAGGAAGGATATTGAAAGGCTGGTTCCTGTAGTACATGCGTTGCTAGGAAAGATAATGGAAGGATGCTATCTGTAGTATAGGCGTTGCTAGGAAGGATATTGAAAGGCTGGTTCCTGTAGTACATGCGATGCTAGGAAAGATAATGGAAGGATGCTATCTGTAGTATAGGCGTTGCTAGGAAGGACATTGAAAGGCTGGTTCCTGTAGTACATGCGATGCTAGGAAGGATAATGAAAGGATGCTACCTGTAGCATATGCGTTGCTAGGTAGGACGGTTCCTATAGTATATGCGTTGCTAGGTGGGATGGTTCCTGTAGTATATGCGTTCCTAGGAAAGAACGATGGATGCTCTAGACAGGGAGATAGCGGGACAATGCATGATATCCATCGAGAGGAATCACGTAGCTAGTTTGTATTTCATAGCCAGTTCGAGGCCATCACGCTGTTGCTTCTTCCGCTTCGTCACGCGCCTTCTAGGGCCGTAGACTCTTCGTCAGCTTCTTGTACGAACAAAGAACAAAATATCTGAATGAACAAGAAAATGCCCGACTTGTAGGATCTGTGTCACCTTAGTGTGTTTCCATTCATAATCCTTGTTTATGATCTCTACCATTTTAGCGCGGTTCCTCCCTCCCTTCATAGGGAGGAACCCCGCTTATAAGGTTGATCTCATGAAAAGATATATATATATATATATATATATATATATATATATATATATATATATATTTGTCTGTTCGCTCATTTCCGGCTTCCCTAATGGTCCGATTTTGATGAAATTTGGTACAAAAATCCGTCTTCCAATTTGAAAGGTCAAGTTTGTTCACAAGCAAAATCCGCCCACTGGAAGATGGCGTTTGGGGCGAAATTCGCGCAAAAAAAATCGTAACGCTTACGTTTTTGAGTTCATATGCTTCTAAGTACTCGTTTTATAGGCTTCTTGACCAAGGAAAACGAATGAAACCATTTTCAAGGCGATAGATTTAACCGTTTTCGAGAAAATGTGAAAAATAGTTGCTGAATACCGTTTTTGGTTTGGGTACTTAGAATCATGGGATTCAGTTGAAACATTTTCTGCATGTTCTACTTTCATTAAAACTAATATGTTGTAATTTTGGTTACGTTTGGTGTTAAGAAAGGGTTAGAATAAAATATTTTATTAACAGACATGAAAAGTTTTGGTAACTTTGTAAATTTTCCTTGATATCTCTAAAACGGTTGAGAATCTTGCGAAGTGGAAGCTTACCATTCGAAAGCTTACTAAATTCTCTACAAAAAAGATTCTAAAGAAATTTTTGATTAGGCATTGTCAATCGGAGAAATAAGTGCTTAAAACTTCAAATGTGTTTGTTTTGACCGGGTTTTCGTAGTTGTCTAGCTCACATTTTAATGGGCTGTTATTGTTGTTTTTTTTAATTGCATTTATTTACAGAATTAGTATTACTGAAGAAGAAATCAAGAAAATTAGAAACATTTTGATATTTGAAATAACTGTTTGTTTTAGTTGGGTTGGCCAACCAGGGTACGCTGACTTGGTAACGGGCCCTTTGTTTACGGGGGAAAGGTTGAACGAAAATAATAACGGTTTCTATTTCAATCTTCCCAAATGACACTAGGGATAAAAACTGAACCGCGCTAAGATGACGCAGTTCCTGCAAGTCGGACTTTTATTTTATATCGTGTAGATTTGATCACTTGCGGTAAAAGGACTGCATGGATTGTAGATGGTAACTTGAAAAAATCAGAATTTTATTTTACTTATTGCATAACTCTATGGGGGGGGGGGGATATGGCTAAAACTCAGGAACATATTTATGTTTATTGGGTTAGTTGAATTTTGATTGATTGAGGAAATATGAAAATGATGGGCTGCTGATGAAGGTTGAGATGTGATGGTTTTACTGGATCTTCATGCTTAATGGAATTAAAGTGAGGTACCTGGGGTCTTGGAATATTGTATGCTTAACCCTGAAATCACAACATGATAAAGCTGTTAAAAATCTCACAACGTGGGGTCATATATGACCCCATCTAGTCTTTCGTTATTCTCTTACAAATTTGGTATTAGGTTTCTGAAATGGTATTTCAAGATGACTACCATGTATAATATAACAATTTATAACCAAATAATCTTATTGAATTGCAAAATGGGGGAGTGGAAAATCAAACATCAAAATAACACAAATTTAGACATAAGTTTATTTGAATATTTGTCCTCTGAATGTCAACATTAAATATAACGTTCTCTACTATACAATTTTTTCTTTATGACTGCTGGAATAAAAAAATACTATGATATGTAAAATTGGTTTAAAAGGGGGAAAAATATAATGAATTGAATGTATGCACATTATAATGATCAAAAAACTAAAAAATATTGTTATTCATTTATACACTTTTTAGATATTCTTTGCCTGTGTTCAGCACAAAGACTCTTACTACACTTTGCACAAAGTGTTACAGCTTGCCTGTCTTTTTTACGTTCAAAGACACCACATCATATATGGTCATCCTCTTTTTCACACGTATCACATACTTCAACAATTTCACTGTTTTAGCACTTTCCTCCGAAGGAAAGTAGCTATTGAGGTTGGACTCATAACGGAATTTTTGAAAAATGTCTTCAAATCTTTATCGATCCTACCTAGTAGACACCGAAAATGACCCCCGTTAAAATTTATATATATATATATATATATATATATATATATATATATATATATATATATATATGCATATATATATATGTGTGTCTGTTAACACGATAGCGGCCAGAGTTTTTGTTTTTTCGTCACGAAACTTGGTATATAGCATTCAATTAGCAAACGATTGAACGAGTTCGTTAACCACTAAAGTCGGTCCACCGGAAGGGGGGGTTTACCCCGAACCCAAAACACTAATTTGACTATGTCAGCCGTAATATTTGTTATATTTCAACGAAACATGGTATTCGTAGTGGTAATATAGAGAGAAAAGTGAGATATAAAAATGAACTAAATCGGTTTATTAGAAGGGGGGGGGGGTTTACTCCGGACCCACAATACCAATTCGCCACTACCAGCCGTGATTTTTGGTATATTTCGACGAAACTCGGTATTCGTAGTGGTAATCCACAGGTAAATATGTGTTGTAAAAATAAACTAAATCGGTTCATTAGGAGGGGGGGGTTTACTCCGGACCCACAATACCAATTCGCCACTACCAGCCGTGATTTTTGGTATATTTCGACGAAACTCGGTATTCGTAGTGGTAATCTACAGGTAAATATGTGTTGTAAAAATAAACTAAATCGGTTCATTAGAAGGGGGGTTTACTCCGGACCCAAATTCCTAATATACTCATACCGGTCGTAATTTCTGCTGTATTGTAACGAAACGCGGTTTACGTCTTGGGTAACTCATGAGAAAGAAGTGTTGTAAAAATGAGCTGAATCGGTCAATCGGAAAGCGGGGGTTTAATTTGTAATATATTTCAATAGAAAAGCCCACATGACGTAGGTTCACAAAGCCGCCGCAAGGAGCGCTTTCTACCACTAGAGTGACTGTATCCTGTTCCCGCGTTAGATCAAATTACGATAATATGAGGTTTTTTGTATTTATTACGTAGTGTAATAGATACCATGTGTAAACATAACTCTGGAAGCAAATTAATAATTGATCAGTTACTCAATACAAATTTAAAAGAGAACTATTCATGTTTTTTTTTTTATTTATGTAGGATATTTTAAGCAAATTGTTCTGGAAAGCTGTCTACACTACCCAAATTCTGAGGAAAGTGCTTAGTTATGCAGCTCCTGCGTGACGGACTTTTTACAATCCAAAACGTCTCCAAACTCTCTGTTTTTCTCTTCTACAACTTGCCAAAGCAACTCATTGTGAATTTCATCTTCAGTGAAAAATAATATATCATTAGACATACTACATTCGATAAATAAAAATAGTACATAAACCACAACGTGGGGTCGCCCGTGACCCAAAGGCTTTATATACCTTCACAGGGATAAGAATGAGAAAAGCCTGGCTCTCTATTATGATCATCTTATCAAGACAGGAAGGTATAGGATCGGATATGTTTAACAGCTGAACTGTGTAGGAAATAACAAATATTTTCAGAGCTCTGGGGTCACGGGTGATCCCACATTGTGATTCCAGGGTTAAGCACTCCCTTGCTGCTTATCCGAATTCGTGGAGGGCTCGCCAACACCATCCCTGCTCCCTGTGCTCGGTCTGGGAGGCTTAAATATTACTCATCCATAATTTTGAGGGTAAAACTTGGGGAGAAGAACTTAGTGAAGCTTCACACTGCCTGTTTGGTGACTATCGTTCTGAACATGTCTTCTCGTGCAGATTCATTCGCGGGGCAGATAGTTCCCGGGCACGCGGCTTGAGTGCAGCACTTGACGGGGGAAGCTTCTCAATGGGCGGCGTTCCGCGAACAATCCTAGTTCCAGTAGTAAAGGAAGAGAAGCATGTTTTGATACGATTTGATGATTCGTGAAAAATATACAATGAAATTATATCCTCATTCTCATCGTGCGCTCTCACTATAACAACGTTCCTCATTCTCTTACCTTGTTTTACTAAAATACTCATCATTTTACTGTTAAATACAATTTTTAAAAAACAACAACCAATTACAAAGTTACAGAGACAAAAACGTTTTGAAGAACAAACCTCAGAATTTCTCCGATTGACATCGCTCCATCAAAAATTACATCAGAATCGTTTTAGTAGAGAATTTAGTAAGCTTTGGCATGGTGGCCGGTCATTTACCACGATTGCCACACCGTTTTCGAGATATTTTGAAAAATATATTAAGACAAGAAATCTTTTCATGCCTATTAATGGAACATTTTATTTCTAGTACTTCCATAGCTCCAAACGGGACCCCTGCTTCAACAGCTGGGAATACCAAGAAACTTGGCGGAAGCTCTGCGGGATGATTGTGAAGCAGTTGATGTTGTTGTAGAATTTTTAAAAAGGGCGCAGCTATATCTTTTACTATAAAATATATAATATTAATTAATTGATAAATATTTGTAGGTATGTGTGTAAAAGTATGTGTATGTTTTTAAATTTTTTTTTTTTTTTTTTTTTTTTTTTTTTTTTTTTTTTTTTTTTTTTTTTTTTTTTTTTTTTTTTTTATGAACAATAATAATAAATAATAGTAATAGTAAGTATTAGTATAATAGTAATAGTAAGCATTAGTATAATATAAGAAAGTTGTTAGTTGTACAGTGTAATCACTAGTATATATCAAAATAAATAAATGAGGAAAATAAAAATATAAATACTAAAAAAAAAAAAGTTAAAACAAAAGAAGGAAAAAAAAGGGAAAAAGAAGAAGAAAATATTTTTAAAAAATATCAAAATAAAATAAAAAAAAATAATAAAAAAAAAATAAATAAAAAAATAAAAAAATAAAAAAAAATAAAATGAATAAAAAAATAATAAAATAAAACAAAATATATGTTTACATTATATATATTTTTTATTATTTGTACTGTATTTACATATGTACTGTGCACTATACATATATATGAATACTATATTTATATAAGTGCAAATATATTTATGTGTGTGTGAATCTGGTTCTTATATCCATGCAATTTTATAACAACAATAATTTCTCTTTTTTTCCAAACTTAGATTCTCCCAAATACAACTTTAGTAACACAACTCTATCTCAAACACATAATACTGAAAACACTCTCCATCCTAACATTAATCTTGCACAATTAAACACAACAAGGGCGGAGATGACCAAGCAGTTTTCTGCCCTTAAACTACCAACCCAACCCCAACCCCCCAAACGGGACAACAATTTAACTATCTTAGATTATATGGATGTCAATCGTCAGGAGCAAATTTCAACTGAATTAATAGTGGAGTGGAACTCGACTGGAATTTACAGGTTATAGTGGAGATGGAGACAGGTAGCCGTTGCAGTGATACGAAGACAAGGTATGGTTGGGATTCGGCTAGGAGAAAAAAACGTCAGACTTTCAGGAAGAAATCTGTATTTGGACGTTTCGGCTGCACATTGGCAGCCTTCTTCAGCTAAAAAAATACATACAAATTATAAGTAAAAAAAAAAAAAACAGGCAGAAATGAGCGTAGTATATACATCATGACAATGATTAGAACCAATATTATTATTAAACAATGAAAATACGGTAGTTGGAAAGTAAACAGTACAAAAACTAACATTTTTTTAAAAAAACATTTTTATATTGTGAGAAACTCAATCTATTCTATAAGTGAATACAATTTATAATAATCAATATACAGATACGTACCACTAGAGAATGCCTCTAGAATAAAATTTTCATTGTACATAATGTATGTACTACAATCCCGGAATGTATATCCAATCATGTATATGCTACAATTACGATAGGTTTTCATTTATATCTATATTTGTTTTATTTCATTTTTAGCTATTTTTACCAAATTTTACGTATTTGTTTTAGCATAAATATGGTGACTAAACTGGGAAAAAACTCCTCCTAGCCGAATCCCAACTATACCTTGTCTGCGTTTACAGGTTATTTTCAAATTTCTAAAAGGCGACAAAGATTTTTGACAGCCGCCTGTCCTTGTTCTCTAAAGGATGGAGCGATTATTTTGAAATCAGCCATTTCATTTTAAATATATATATACATATACAGAGAGTTATAAACAATATGACAATACTTCGTTTTTCAAAATTTGAATTACAATATATGCGCTGTTTTAGAAATATTTAGTTACGGTAGTCTGATGAGGAACAAGAAGATAATGACGTCAGTAGCGGAGGTTAAACATGTAAGAGGCATAAATTATTCAAATACCTCGCTGCAATTACTCTTGGAAATCTCTTTGGCCTGAGGAAAACATGTTGACAAACTCTAGTAATCATCGTTATTAGACTCGGCGTCTAGTCTACGCTCCATGAACATCTAATAATAGATCTGATCCTGCACAATTTTTGTAGTTTATTAATCATTTTATTATATAATAGATTGATGTTTATTTTTCGTCGCTGGGATGATATTTTTGGATGGAACGGCATTTTTCTCCAGCGGTGGTACTCCTCCTCACTTCTTCCTGGGATATTTCGATGGGTTCATCTCCATCTTCTTCAGCCAAGTTATTAATGTTTCTTCCTCGGCGGCCTTAAGGCGCCCAGATCGAGAAAAATGCCATTCCCCCGGCAACCACCGAGGAAGAAACATTAATAAACCTGGCTGAAGAAGATGGAGATGAACCCATCGAAATATTTCAGGAAGAAGTGAGGAGGAGTACCACCGCTGGAGAAAAATGCCGTTCCATCCAAAAATATATAATAGTTGTTACCCGGCGTGGCATTCTACACACAATTTCTGCATCGAGAAAAACAAAAATAAATTAGAGACCAAAAAAGGAAAATTAAAATCAAATAACACAACTTTCTGAGCACCACCAAAGACTTCATGAATAAGAATTATTTCCATCAACTTAGAAAAAGAGACAAAATATCTCTGAAGTTATCGATGATGTAACAATAAAATAGATATTTTGTTCAAACATTCAACAATCGAATTGTTTACTCCAAGGAAGGAACCTTCCATGATAACCAAATAGCTTGATTAAATACCGATTCCTTCCATTATCAGATTTAAGTAAATATTATGTTTTTCCTGAAAAACAACAAAGAAAAAATGAACTTCCTCTGATAATATCGTATACTCATTGATAAATCATTTTGGAACGTTTATGAATCGCAGACTTAGGGTTTCAAGAATCTATCTATCAAAACGGAGGGGTCTAAGTATATTTATGAATCGCAGACATAGGGTTTCAAGAATCTATCTATCAAAACGGAGGGGTCTAAGTATATTTATGAATCGCAGACTTAGGGTTTCAAGAATCTATCTATCAAAACGGAGGGGTCTAAGTATATTTATGAATCGCAGACTTAGGGTTTCAAGAATCTATCTATCAAAACGGAGGGGTCTAAGTATATTTATGAATCGCAGACTTAGGGTTTCAAGAATCTATCTATCAAAACGGAGGGGTCTAAGTATATTTATGAATCGCAGACTTAGGGTTTCAAGAATCTATCTATCAAAACGGAGGGGTCTAAGTATATTTATGAATCGCAGACTTAGGGTTTCAAGAATCTATATATCAAAACGGAGGGGTCTAAGTATATTTATGAATCGCAGACTTAGGGTTTCAAGAATCTATCTATCAAAACGGAGGGGTCTAAGTATATTTATGAATCGCAGACTTAGGGTTTCAAGAATCTATCTATCAAAACGGAGGGGTCTAAGTATATTTTCCCAAGATACTAAGTCAATTTCTTTTTTATTGACTATGATCTAGGAGAGGTCCTGTGAACAGCAGCTCAAAATGAAATGCTCCTGTTTCACAAACATTTCCTCCCTACAAGGAAGACGTCGACCATATTACGGGAAATGTCAACGTTTCTTAACGAATAGATCACTTCAAAAATGGTCACTCATATTTGTGTGAATAGATTATATTTTAAATTATTTTACTTACAGACATGAGAGGTTTTGGATTTTCGTGAGATTTGTATAATAACTTGAAGACGAACAATAAGTCGTGAGAAGTTAAGTTTAAAAAAAGTCCTTCCGAAAATTATTATAAGCAAAAATTCATTCTCATATTGTTTTAAAATAAATAAGTTTTTATTTAAGTTTATAACTATAACAGTAATAATAAGAACATTTGGAGGCCCGGTGGCCGTAAGTGTTAAGGCCGTCCGTATCTTTCCGCCGTACCAAGTTTCTCTCTACGAAGACTCTACTACGAATTTGTTTCTAATTGACTTAACTTGCTTTACTAACATATCCATTTTAGTGTTAAAAAACACTAAACTACTCATTTTACTGTTAAATGCAATTAAACAAAATAAAATTGTACAAGAAAATGGGAAAGTATTATTATGTTATTTCTTAATGTATTACGCCACATACAACCACAAAATATAATTATATTTCTACTATAGCATTTGGCTTTATGACTTCCTACAGGTACAATATCTGTCATCTCTCCTAGGATGCATCTTGATTTATGAAGTGCAACAAAACCTACCTGAAGCCTGCCTAGTAGCTCGACCCGGGCAAATGTCTGACCCTACACAGAGTCTAAACATTCTCTTTCTGCAGGAACTGCGTCATTTTAAGACATATCCATTCTCAACTATAAGCAATTAAAAAAAAAACAAGGAATAAAAACAGGCAAAAAGAACCGTTCGAATAAACGAAATCAATTACTTCCAAGTTTAAGCACTTATTTATCCGATTGACATCGCTAATTCAAAACTTTCTTTAGAACCTTTTTTGTAGACCATTTAGTAAGCTTTCGAATGGTAACCTTTCGCTTCCCAAGATTGTCAACGGTTTTCGAGATACTAACGAAAGTATAAAAGGTTACCAAAACTTTTCTTGTCTGTTAATAAAATATTTTATTCTGACCCTTCCTTTACTCCAAACGTAACCAAAATTTCAACATATTAGTGTTGATAAAATTCGAACATGCAGAAAATGTTACAACTGAATCCCATAATTCTAAGTACCAAAATCAAAGACAAAAAGAACAGTTCGAATAAGCGAAATCAATTACTTTAAAGTTTTAAAAACTTGTTTCTCCGATTGACATCGCTTAATCAAAACTTTCCAACGTAAACCAAACGTAACAAAAAAAAACATATTAGTTTTAATGAAAGTAGAACACGCAGAAAATGTTTCAACTAAATCCCATGATTCTAAGTACCCAAACCAAAAACGGTACTCAAAAACTATTTTTCCAATTTTTTCGAAAACGGTTAAAGCTATCGCCTAGAAAATGGTTTCATTCGTTTTCCTAGCCCAAGAAGCCTATAAAACGAGTACTTACAAGCTTATGAACTCAAAAACGTAAGCGTTACGATTTTTTTTGCGCGAATTTCGCCCTAAATGCCATCTTCCAGTGGGCGAATTCTGCTGGTTAACGAACTTGACCTTTTAAATTGGAAGAAGGATTTTTGTACCAAATTTCATCACAATCGGACCATTAGGGAAGCCAGAAATGAGCGTACAGACAAATATATATATATTTATATATATATATATATATATATATATATATATATATATATATATACAAATTTGAACCACCGTTATTTTCGGTCTCTAGGGGTTCTGAAATTTTCTAGTCGGCACTTCCGGATTGTTTCATTGTATCAACCTTATAAGCGGGGTTCCTCCCTATGGGGGAGGGAGGAACCGCGCTAAAAAAGAAAAGGCATCAGCCCTATCCTGGCTAGAAAAGGGTGGTAACCTATAGGTAACCAGTCCTAAAATTCTTAGTTAATAATAATGGACGTTAAAATTTAAATGAATAAAAACATGTAATCACTAGGTGACAGCCACAAATTTCTATAAAATTACAAAAGTGTTGTGTATTTGTGACTTACTAAATATGCCTGCTATAAGGCGGCGGACAAATTTAGGCAGAAGAACCCGAAATGCTTAGAATCAAAATAATTATCAATCTAATCGTACTGCCCAGGAACCTGAAGATCGCAATGAACGTGAAAGAATTCGGTTAAGACATACCTTTGAAGCGCGACATTCGACTAATATTGGTGCAAGTTTGAATCGAGCTGCTGTGAATTCATTACAGTGCCTGCAGCTGTGTTGCTATTGGACCTATGAACTCAGTTCGACTATAAACAAATCCCAGGGCAGTCATTAAGTGTTTGTAGTATTAATCTAGAAAACCCATGTTTCTCGCATGGTCAATTGTATGTTGCCTGTTCCCGTGATGGAAAATCTGCTCTGTTTGTTTACGCGCCAGGTTAATCAAACAAAAAATATCGTTTACCATAAAGTACTACAATAAAAATGAAACTTAATCTACAATAGATAAGTAAAAATAAAATGAAATATAATAAGTAGGTATCATAATAAGAAATCTGAAATTGTAATTTTCATTGTGATTTTTTAATGACTATTAAAAGAATTTTAAGTGTTTTATAATTTTTATTTTTTGACGTAATGTACTTGTTGAATTCTTAACTCTCTTTTTTCTTTTTTTATCTTAATAACCGACCCGGTGTCCCAGATAGCAGAATAAGTATTAAAACAAATTAAAGAATCAACTGTCAGGCGGTACGAAGTTCGCTGGGTCAGCTAGTTTATTATAAAAATGTCTGATTCAGGTATATAACTATCAGGTTTGTATAAACACTATTTAAAATAAAAAGTTCGAAATGCACAAATAAGTGAGAGGGTATTATTCGGTCATTGACAAGGTATTGATGGCCTAAAACTTGGCCTGATTCTAACAGGCCTGGCTTTTTATCTGGCCTGACTTGGTCAATTTCTAATTTTGACTTTCATAGGCAAACTTTTTTTCCTATGAAAGTCAAAATCAAAAGGGGCCTGTTTTTTCAACGTTAGTTTTTTTTTTAGGGATATCATTACTTTTAGCGCGGTTCCTCCCTCCCCCATAGGGAGGAACCCCGCTTAATGGGTTGATACAATGAAACAATCCGGAAGTGCCGACTAGAAAATTTCGCGTTTCAGAACCCCTAGAGACCGAAAATAACGGTGGTTCAAATTTGTATATATATATATATATATATATATATATATATTTGTCTGTTCGCTCATTTCTGGCTTCCCTGATGGTCCGATTTTGATGAAATTTGGTACAAAAATCTGTCGTCCAATTTAAAAGGTCAAGTTCGTTAACCAGCAAAATCCGCCCACTGGAAGATGGCGTTTGGGGCGAAATTCGCGCAGAAAAAATCGTAACGCTTACGTTTTTGAGTTCATAAGCTTGTAAGTACTCTTTTTATAGGCTTCTTGGGCTAGAAAAATGAATGAAACCATTTTCAAGGCGATAGCTTCAACCGTTGTCGAGAAAATTGGAAAAATAGTTTTTGAATTCCGTTTTAGCGCGGTTCCTCCCTCCCCCATAGGGAGGAACCCCGCTTATAGGGTTGATACAATGAACCAATCCGGAAGTGCCGACTAGAAAATTTCGCGTTTCAGAACCCCTAGAGACCGAAAATAACGGTGGTTCAAAATTGTATATATACATATATATGTATATATTTATTTATATATATATATATATATATATATATATATATATATATATATATATATATATATATTTGTCTGTTCGCTCTCTAGATAGAAGACGAATGGTCCGATTTTGATGAAATTTGGTACAAAAATCCATCGTCCAATTGGAAAGGTCAAGTTCGTGAACTAGCAAAATCCGCCCACTGGAAGATGGCATTTGGGGCGAAATTCGCGCAAAAAAAATCGTAACGCTTACGTTTTTGAGTTCATAAGCTTGTAAGTACTCTTTTTATAGGCTTCTTGGGCTAGCAAAACGAATGAAACCATTTTCAAGGCGATAGCTTTAACCGTTTTCGAGAAAATTGGAAAAATTATTTTTGAATACCGATTTTGGTTTGGGTACTTAGAATTACGGGATTCAGTTGAAACATTATCTGCATGTTTTACTTTCATTAAAACTAATATGTTGAAAGTTTTGTTACGTTTGGAGTTAAGGAAGGGTTAGAATAAAATATTTTATGAACAGACAAGAAAAGTTTTGGGAACTTCGTATACTTTCATTAATATCTCGAACACGGTTGGGAAATCGTGGTAAGTGGATAGAAACTATTTGAAAGCTTTCTAAATTCTCTACAAAAAATATTCTAAAACTATTTTTGATTAGGTTATGTCAATCGGAGAAATAAGTGCTTAAAACTTCAAATACGTCTGTTTTGTTCTTAAGAACGGGTTTTTGTCGTTCTTTTTGTAATTTTTGTCTCTTTCCCTTTGTTTTTTATTGCTTTTTATTTTTGTAATTTCTTATGTTGGGAAAATTTTGTGTGTGAAACAGGATATGAAAAATGAGACCAATTTTCTGTTGCTAGAAATAATGTAAATTTTGGGAACTTTCATTAATATCTCGAAAACGGTTGAAAATCTTGGTAATCGGAAGAATACCATTAGAAAGCTTATTAAATGCTCTACATAAAAGGTTCTAATGAAAGTTTTGATTAGGCGATGACAATCGGAGAAATAAGAGCTTAAAGCTTTAAAGTAATTGATTTCGCTTATTCGAACCGTTCTTTTTGTCTGTTTTTTATTCCTTGTTATTTTTTAATTGCTTATAGTTGGATAATGTATTCGAAAATAAAACAGGTTTAGTAAAATAACAAAAACAATTTATTGTTAGAAATATAGAGTTCCAAGATTCCAAGACCTTGTAACTAGCGGGAATGTTTCTAGTGATGCCGACCCTTCCAGGTAAGATTGTAAATCCTACCTTTCAAGACTGTTGGAACCAAAACAATAACTGTCGGGGTTCGGTCACTGCTACTTTTATCGTAAAAATGGTTTTATTGTGCCGACGTTTCGGCTTGAACTTCAAGCCTTCATCAGGGCTGTAAATACAAGTAGGACATATTTAACACTAATATATGCACATATCTATGTAAATACACCTAACATATATATATATATATATATATATATATATGCATATACACATACACATATACACGCACACATATGTACATATATATGCCCACATACATACACATATGGGGTATGTATTATTAAGTAGCAGTGACCGAACCCGGACAATCCCTACCTTGCATCATCAACGGTCAACGATCTCCTCTCAACAAAATAATAACTGCTTCTATTTTAATCTTTCGAAATTAGACTAGGGATATGAACGGAACCGCGCTAAGATGAGGCAGTTCCTGCGAGTCGGACTTTTATTTGGTTTGGGTACTTAGAATCACGGGATTCAGTTGAAACATTATCTGCATGTTCTAATTTCATTAAAACTAATATGTTGAAAGTTATGTTACGTTTGGAGTTAAGGAAGGGTTAGAATAAAATATTTTATTAACAGACAAAACGTTTTGGTAACTTTGTATACTTTCCTTAATATCTCGAAAAAGGTTGAGAATCTTGGTAAACGGAAGAATGCCATTAGAAAGCTTACGAAATGCTCTACAAAAAAGATTCTGATGAAAGTTTTGATTATTATTATTATTATTATTAACAACGGGTGCCCACGTAGAGGGAGCTGCACCGAGGCCAACAAGGCCTATTGTGCCACCCGACAAGCCAGCCTGTTACACCAACAGCGCCGTATCCGAAATGAACCTTAGCAGAGTTCGAAGGTTCAGTTCCGGTAGCCTTCTAGGGTCATCAATGAAGTCTACACCAAAATGCAGGTATCTCTTAGCTACAAGAGCTGGACATCTGCATATGATGTGATACGGCGTCTCGTCGTCTTCAAAGCATAGTCTGCACCATGAGGTCCTGGTCAGCCCCATGGAGTAGAGGTGCCGGTGCATTCTACAGTGACCTGTAAGAAGAGCTGTAACTAGTCTTACCTTGGACCTGCACAGATTAAGGAGAGTCTCCGTCCTCTTCTTGTCCACAAAGGAAAGGAACAGCTTCGCCTGTCTCTGGGTGGAGCTGCTGCACCACTTCCTCCTGTGCTCAGCTTCCGCCCACCTTCTAATACTCAATCTGGCCACAGCTGGTGCGATCCCACATTGAGGTTCTGGAGATAGGGGGATTGTCGCTGCACCAATATTGGCCAACTCGTCAGCTCTTTCATTACCTTGGATACCAGAGTGGCCTGGGACCCACTCCAGTCTGACCTTGTTACGTCGTCCAAGTAAGTTTAAGCTGTCTTTGGATTGCTGTACCACCTTTGACCTGATCCTATTCGTGGATAGAGCTCTTATGGCCGCTTGGGTATCGGAGAAAATAGTGAAGCGCCTGTCTAATGGAGAGCCGCTATTCATAAGGTCTGCACAAGCGCCGATGGCGGTGACTTCAGCTTGGAACACCGTAGCATACCTCCCCAGAGGCAAGGCAACATTATGTGTGGACCCCTGAATCCACACACCAGCTCCTGTGCCAGATTCGGTTTTTGAGTCGTCTGTGTAACAAAACCGATCCACCCGGCTTGGTGTTAATTTGGCCTCCAGCGCTGCTTCCCTCGGCTTGATCACAGTTGTAAAGTTTGAGGTGAAGGAGTGCTGGTCCTGAAAGTCCGATGGCATGCAGAGAATTGGGTCCTGCCAGTTCCTTCGGATAATCGCACAGTGAGCCCCTAGGGTTGGGCAAGGTTCATGCCCTAAAATATCGAATCTGTACGCTGAGCATCTAGCTATCTCTTCGATATATATCTCTACTGGTTTAAGGTCGAGTAGAATCTCCATAGCTCCTGTCGGTGTAGAGCCCATTGCTCCCGTAATCATCAGGCAAGCCAGCCTTTGTGGGGAGCACAGAGTCTTCTTAACACTGTCAGTGCCGCATCGATGCCACCACACTACTGCACTGTAAGTGATGATAGGCCTCACAATCATTGTGTAAATCCAGTGCATACCTTTAGGGGTAATGCCCCAATTATTCCCCACTACCCTCCGGCAGGCCCACAAGGTTTTTGTGGCTCTACCTGCTATCTTGCGGATATGATCCTGCCAGTTAAGCCTTGAGTCTAAGGTAACACCCAAGTACTTAACTGTCTTGGAAAAGCTTAAGTTATGGCCTGACAGGCTCGGTGTGCCCAGTCCATCCAGTTTCCTCTTCAAAGTAAAAGGCACCACTGTAATTTTCTGTGGATTAATCCTAAGGTTCTTCTCCTGGCACCACTTGTCCACCGAAGACAGTGCCGTGTCCAGCAGTTCACTCACAGTTGATTGCACCTTACCAACCACCGTAATTACCAGATCATCTGCATAAGCCTGTGCTGAGAAGCCCTGATTCTTCAGCCTCGTCAGCAGTGTATCCACCACTAGACACCACAGGAGGGGTGACAGGACACCCCCCTGGGGACATCCTGTCCTAGGTACAATGCTCTTACTGTAGGTCCCCTCCGTCAGCCTAATGATGCGGTTCTTCAGAAGATTGACCGTCCAATATGTGACGAATTCTTCGACATCTTTCTCGATCATGGCTTCTTCAACTGCCCCAATAGGGGTGCAGTCGAAGGCCCCCTCCACATCAAGAAATGCGCACAGAGCAATTTCCTTGTACTGTAGTGCTCGCTCCAGTCTGCACACTAGATGGTGGAGAGCCAATTCGCATGACTTGCCAGACTGGTACGCATACTGTTGTTCGTTAAGGGGGTTCCGTCTTAACGCAGTGTCTCTTATATGCCTGTCTATGATCTTCTCCAGTGTCTTCAGTAGGAAGGACGATAGACAAATCGGCCTGTAGTCCTTGGCATACAGGTGTGAAGCTCTGCCTTGTTTGGGAATGAAGCAGAGTTTGGCCACTCTCCAGGTCCGTGGAATATGTCCCATAACCAAACTACTCCTGAACAGTTGTAGGAGCGTTGGCAAGAGTATATCTACCCCATGTTGCAGAAATGCTGGATATATGCCGTCTAGGCCCGGCGATTTATATGGTTTGAACGTTCCAATGGCCCATCTGACGTGCGCTGCCTTGACAATTTCCCTCGCATGCCTCCATGCCTCCGGATTACCTCGTCTGATGGGATAGACATCTCCTTCATATGAGTTAGCCTCCTCGCTAGTTGGAAAATGAGTAGCGAGGATATAGTTCATGGGTTCTCCCACCGATTCCGTATAGCCTTCAGCCTTCTTAATAGTCCCAATAAGTTTAGTGGGGCTGTTGGCTAAAACCTTATGGAGTCTTGAGTATTCCGTTACACTATTCACTTCTGTGCAGAATTTCCTCCATGACTCTCTCTTAGCTTTCCTCACAGCTGTGTTGTACTGTGACAATTTCTTCCTGTATTCCTCCCAGGTGCCTCTGCGTTTAGCTCTATTAAAGAGCTTCCTTGCTTCACTCCTGAGTCTGGACAGGTTCCCATTCCACCAGGAGGAACTGCTGTTGGTCACTACAGTTTTCCCAGCACAGCTACCTTCAAAAGCCACCTTAATGGCCTCGGTAATGTGATCATTTATGGCTTCTACATCGATGCCAGTATGTGCTCTCCGTGGACAATCGTCCATCCTACCCGAAAGGATTTCGTTGAACCGGGACCACTCTGTGAGTCTCGGGATTCTGATAACGCGTGCTGCGGGGCCAGCTGCCTCTATACAGTACGTAATATACCTGTGGTCAGAACCCGAAACTTCATCTTCCACCCTCCAGTTCTTGACCATAGGTAGTAATCGCCTCGAGACAAGGGTAATATCAATGACCTCTCTTCTTGTCCTAATAACAAAGGTAGGCTCGCTGCCCCTATTAACGACATCAAGATCATTATTTAAGACATAATCAAGTAATGACTCACCTCTTTGGTTGCAGTTAGTGCTACCCCAGACCGTGTGATGGGCATTGGCATCACAGCCAATCAGGCACTGCAAGTCCCTCTCCCTGCAGTAGTCCACAACTAGGCGCAACTCAGCTCCTGGGGGGTTGCACCGCTCGTATGGGAGATAGGCTGAGGCCACCACCACCTCTCTCAGGCCATCTCCCACACGAGCGGTAATCTTCGCTACACACAGGTCTCTGCAACAGAATTGCCATAAAGGAAAAACGCTAAGACCAGATTTGAACAGGATACAGGACCTGGGATTCCGCTCATGGCATGTTACGCATTTGTAACCTTTCCATCCCAGACCCCGTGCCTGACCTTTGAACAGATAAGGTTCTTGTATTAAAATTACATCTATAACCTTACCTCTAGCATACTGTTCCAGCAGAGCCGTAGCCGCCCTACAGTGGTGCAGATTGACCTGCAGCAGCCTTATCATCGTCTATGCAAGGTCATCCGGCTCCGCGGGCTTCCCACGAAGAGCTCGGGTCAGCTCGCTTCCAGTCTGCGAAGAGGGAGGGTCAAGACCCACCTCCCCTAGCCCGGAAACTGACCGTCCTTCCATGTGTTCCGCCACACGGTCCCGATCTCCTTCCACAGACGATTTCGGCTTTCCTTCGGGCTCAGATACGACAGCCACCTCCGCCTCCATGGCCGCCACCTCACCCTCAGTTCGAGAAGAAGCCTCATCTATCTCCTTCTTCTTCTTCTGCAGAGGAAACACCTTGAGCCTCCGAATGCCATAATTCAGACGCTCATCCTTCCTCTCCAGAATCTCTTTGAGGTCCGTCTCTGGCATCTTCAGGGTGACGAAGTGCCCAGGGTCTCTCTCCTGCTGCTCCAGGACAATCCAGCCGTTAGTTGGAAGGAAATTTTGGTCCCCAAAACGCCTGAGAATCTCCCGTGCCTCCGTCTTCACTCCAGGCACGAAAATACCGGCCCTAGCCATGGGGATAAGGTCCGCCAGCTCCACTGCCTTAATCGTGTGCTCCCCGAGTTTCACACCATCAATGTCTTTTGCTAGCCACTTCTTGGTGTTTTCATCCAGGCAATTCACAATGATGGCGCCACCATCCATGTAGCTCCCATCACATGTAATTATAAAGTCCCTCCCATGGACTTTATAATGCTCGTCCACCAACCTCATGACGACGTCATCGACACACCTGTTGTGCTCTGTTGTAAAGCCACACTCAGGATAGCCGGAAGGAACAAGCGCCAGCTTGAAGTTAGATGCAACGCTGGCGTAACTCGTCGGCTTTGGCATCACCTTCTGCTTCTTCTTGATCACCGGAGAAGGGGTGTTGGATCCATCCTCATTCCTCCGTTTACCACCACTGCCCTCGGATTCGGCTTCAGTCGCTGCAATAAAGCTCTTCTTAAGCTTTTTCCTTTGGGCACCAGTGAGTTTCTTCTTGACGGTCTTAAAGGGTAGATCGTCCTGAGAAGTGCCTGGCAAGGGGGATCCCATAACCAGATCGCCAACCTCCCTAACCAGTTCCGAAAGGGACTCGGTATCGGTGGCCGGGGTCAAAGGATTCTCGAGGACTCCCGAAGGATCCTCGACAGATGCATTTAAAGGCTCCAAGGTCGCCGAAGCTACCGAGGAAGGTAAGATATTAGATTTTAAATTATTTTTGGACATTAAGTTCCCACGAGAAGCTAGGGATAAGACAGTCACCCGCAGCAGAGCCCCGCATGCTACAGGAAGGCTACTTACAATGGGGGGTCGCCCGGTGCCCCAAGGGGTTACCTACTATCTGCACATCATATTTATCCACCCTGTGCCATCCATCCTCTCAGCGTAGGCTGCCGCAACCTTAGGATTGGGTGTTCCTGAAAAAAAAAAAAAAAAAAAAAAAAAAACACCACCACCACCCCTGGTACCACTTTAGTCTGGCTTCTCCCCTAGGTCCTGTTCAGCATGGTTGAACCTGAGCTGACATAGCACCAAGGTTCCTCAAAGCACGCAAGCCCCAACACCTGCTCGCCTAGTTAGGGTCATCACCAAGGTACGGTACCGTGGTTGGGGAAAGTTTTGATTAGACGATGTCAATCGGAGAAATAAGAGCTTAAAACTTTAAAGTTATTGATTTCGCTTATTCGAACTGTTCTTTTTGTCTGTTTTTATTCCTTGTTATTTTTTAATTGCTTATAGTTGGATAATGTATTTGATAATAAATCAGGTTAAGAAAAACAATTTAATCTTAGAGATATGGACTATATGGAGATATAACTTTTCAACTGCCTAGCGGGGTCCTTCCTATGGCGGGTTGGCCTATCCAGGTAAGATCGTAAATAAGACCTTTCTTGAAAGTAAAGATGGAACTGTCAACTTTGGTCCTCCTCTGCCTCCCGGCACTTTAAATGCTGACGAAGGCTACCAATGAGTAGCTGAAACGTCCTAAATATAGATTTGTTAACAAAAATCGTATTGAGGTTTCTTTAGCCGAATCCCAACCATTCCATCTTTACTTACCACCTCGACGGCTAACTATCTAATCTTCATGCTTTCTAGAAATGTGGACCCAAAATAATAACAGCTTCTATTTTAATCATTTTAAATGAGTCTTGAGATAAGAACGGAACCGCGCTAAGATGATGCAGTTCCTGCGAGTCGGACTTTTTGTAAGTGAATTTAGAGTTTGGACCGGCTTGAGGATGATGACGGGTATTTAGAGTTTGCACCGGCTTGAGGATGATGACGGGTATTTAGAGTTTGGACCGGCTTGAGGATGATGACGGGTATTTAGAGTTTGCACCGGCTTGAGGATGATGACGGGTTTATGAGTTTGCACCGGCTTGAGGATGATGAAGGGTATTTAGAGTTTGGACCGGTTTGAGGATGATGACGGGTATTTAGAGTTTGCACCGGCTTGAGGATGATGACGGGTATTTAGAGTTTGCACCGGCTTGAGGATGATGACGGGTATTTAGAGTTTGCACCGGCTTGAGGATGATGAAGGGTATTTAGAGTTTGGACCGGCTTGAGGATGATGAAGGGTATTTAGAGTTTGGACCGGCTTGAGGATGATGACGGGTATTTAGAGTTTGCACCGGCTTGAGGATGATGACGGGTATTTAGAGTTTGGACCGGCTTGAGGATGATGAAGGGTATTTAGAGTTTGGACCGGCTTGAGGATGATGACGGGTATTTAGAGTTTGCACCGGCTTGAGGATGATGACGGGTATTTAGAGTTTGGACCGGCTTGAGGATGATGACGGGTATTTAGAGTTTGCACCGGCTTGAGGGTGATGAAGGGTATTTAGAGTTTGCACCGTCGATGTTTGGCTTGAGGATGATGACGGGTATTTTTGCGTGGATTCGCCCCTGGGAAAGACCCAAACTCAAATTTTCCTTTATTTTAGGATTTTTCCCTTTAGTTTTAGGATCTTCTTACCAATTCATTTGATATCCCACGTGATAGGTTTTGGAAGGAATGATGAGTTTCCAGAGGAACAACGAGTACAAAACGGGCATCTCCCTGGCAACGGAGCCAAACACAACTTTTCTGGATTTTTTTCTATTAGTCCACTTTTAGCACTTTCCTCCGAAAGAAAGTAGCTATTGAGGTTGGACTCATGACGGAATTTTTGAAAAATTTCTTCGAATCTTTATCGATCCTACCTAGTAGACACCGAAAATGACCCCCGTTAAAATTTATATATATATGTATATATGTGTGTCTGTTAACACGATAGCGGCCAGAGTTTTTGTTTTTTCTTCATGCAACGTGGTATATAGCGTTCAAATAGCAAACGATTGAACGAGTTCGTTAACCACCAAAATCGGTCCACCGGGAGGGGGGGTTTACCCCGGACCCAAAACACTAATTTGACCATACCAGCCGTAGTTTTTGTTATATTTCAACGAAACTCGGTATTCGTTATTTTGATCTAAAGAGAGAATTCCGTTGTAAAAATAAACTAAATCGGTTCATTAGCAGGGGGGGGGTTTACTCCGGACCCACAATACCAATTTGCCACTGCCAGCCGTAATTTTTGTTACATTTCAACGAAACTTGGTATTCGTGGTGGTAGTCAACAGAGAAAAATGGGTTGTAAAAATAAACTAAATCGGGTTATTTGGAGGGGGAGTTTACTCCGGACCTAAAGTACTAATATACTCATAACGGTCGTAATTTCTGCTGTATTGTAACGAAATGCGGTATGCGTCGTGGGTATCTCATGAGAAAGAAGTGTTGTAAAAATGAAGTAAATCGGTCTATTGGAAAGGAGGGTTTACTTTAAAGTCTGTTTCATTACAATTAGCCAGCCAGACGTAGGTTCGCAAAGGCGCTACAAGGAGCGCTATCTCCCACTATGGGGACTCTATCCTGTTCCTGCGTCAGATCAAAAGACGGAATGTGAAGTTTTTGTGTATTTATTAAGTAGTACAGTATCATGTATTAAGATAACTCTGGAAGCAAATTATTTACAAAATTAATAATTGAACAGGCCTCATAAGAAATGTAAATGAGCAGAACTATTCACGGTTTTATTTTATTTATATAGGTTATTTACAGCAAATTATTCAGTAATGTAGTCTACATTAAAAAAATTCTGAGGAAAGTGCTTAGTTATGCAGCTCCTGCGTGACGGACTTTTTATTAGTAGCCGTTTGGCTAATAACACTGTTCTGCAAAAAAAAAAACTTTTCTCCCCTCCCTTGAACAATTTTGCCTGTTTCTCATGTTTTCAGGTGTGCTGAGTCCGAACCTGAACGTGCAGAACAGTGTAATTTTGATAAATGAGTCAGACACTTAGTGATTGAATCGTTTAAATTCGCATTTTCCATGCCTTATATCTCAGGAACGCTCCAACATAGAATTATGACACTTTCCAATTTTGCTTACATCTATTATGACAGTATAAAACCTGTGTAAAATCTCATAAGTTTTAACCTGTTTCAAAGTTACGAAAGGGTTAAAATCGGCCCTAATACTTCGTGTAATATACACAACGCGTGCGTAGGCCGGAACTTGGCCTAGTGCTCTACCGTGCGCCTAGATTCTTACGGGCGATAATGATTTTATTTTCCCATTTTTGAAATTTGATTATATTTTAGAAATAATGTTAATATATTTAAGATGTTAGCGTATAGCCCTTCCTAACAAGGAAGGCATTCGGTAGTCAACTGGTGGCACCGGAGGGGTGGTCAAGCTACATATAATTATATCAAATTACATAATACATATATTGTAGACTGTAATTTCAGTAAATAAATAAAATATATACAGAGTATAGCGTTAATATCGTCTTTATCATGTCAAACTATCGAATGTGAAAAATCTCGTTTCTCAGAATCGAGACTTAGCTCTTAGATTGTGGACGATACGGCTTATCGCAAGTTGTCACAACTCTAACCCCTTTAGAATAGCCTTTACTGCCTTAAATAAAGTATCGAATAGGACCATTTTCAATATATCACTTCGTAAATGAATAGAATATGTTCCCTAGTTTTCTCCGATTTGCATATTCGATAGTTTGACATGGCAGAGACGATGGACTACCTTCAGTGATGAAGATAATAAAGATTTATTACTAAACGAACAAATAAACTTCCCAACATCAGACCTTAGGAAAATTTTCATATCCCAACAAAAGACACCATCCCTCGGACCCACCACCTGACAGACCCGTCATCCCTTACTCTGACACCTTCAGACTGACTACCCCTTCACACACATGACATCAAATAACCCGACATAATCCTTCCCCATACACTGTCTCCAACAGAAAGTTCAGTGGTCTCTGGTTCAACAACCTTGATTCTTGTGATCTCCAATATCCAACGTCAATATATATACTCTGCTCACCCGGAATAGTCTCATTACCTCACACCTGTTCGGAGAGGCTGTTAGCAGTACTACCGGTGGAGTAATAGGTAACATTATTTGTCATAGCTTTAGTAATAAGAATACTTATAAATATCTCTGTAATAAATATTTGTCATAGCTTTAGTAATAAGAATACATATAAATATTTTTTTAAATTAATATATGCGTGTTTTTGTGAAAATTGTAGATGCACTGACGATGAGAACCATGTTCTCGAAAAGCTTTTGCTAATAAATACTTTGAAAAACAGTGGAGAGACATCATTTTTCTACCTTCTACGAAATCGAGAACTCCACAAATAACGCTGCATACATCACAGATTCAGTGATGAGTAAGTTTTGAAGTTTCACTGAACATATTGGCATTTCTTTTCTCTCCATCGATTAGGAGTGGGTAAGAAACTAATGACCAACCCTTATACGTATTAAGACTACATGTTCTTGACAGCGACCAGTATATCAAAAATTGAAAAGAGCGAAGAATTGACTATAACCACCATTTTCTGCTAAAAGAGGGATTCTTGAAGTTTTTTTTTTTTTTTTTTTTTTTTTTTTTTTTTTATTTTGTTTGATTTTCGAAGTAGAGTAACTGTTAACTTTGCTTAATAAATATTTCTATCAGTTCCTTCACTTGTATCAATCACCGCCAGAATAACTCCAACTCCCCCAGGCAAGGCGAGATCTGCTGATGTCTCGTCTGACCTTCCCCTCTATAATTAGATCCAGTTTAATTATAATTTTAATGTGGGCTTCCTAAGGTCTCATGAGCCATTAACTACCTGCTCCATAGCCTAGAGCATAGGCTACAGCCTAGGTCATAGTCATAGGGGAAGAACATTAGATAACGTGACCTACAATTAGAGAACAGTCTCATACAAAACAAGGTCATATGGAGGCTTCGGAGCACAACTAGACCAAGTCCATTTTTGGCATTTTATGTTGTAATGGGATTGAAGAGTATTACTAAAATGGCTCTTTTCAGTGCTACAGGAGTCTAAGTCCTAACTTCATTATTTTGTCACTTGTAATGACAATCGAGGACATCTTGCTAGACATCCGGAAGTCATTCTTATTTTTGTTTTCAGATCACAAGTAAGCCAATCCAAGTTGTAACTATTTTATGAATATGGCTATACATAAGGATTAGGATCGGGTTTTAGGGCGAGTAACTTTTCTGTTCTTACGCCCACAAGGCTATACATAAGGATTAGGATCGGGTTTTAGGGCGAGTAACTTTTCGGTTCTTACGCCCACAAGGCTATACATAAGGATTAGGATCGGGTTTTAGGGCGAGTAACTTTTCGGTTCTTACGCCCACAAGGCTATACATAAGGATTAGGATCGGGTTTTAGGGCGAGTAACTTTTCGGTTCTTACGCCCACAAGACTATACATAAGGACTAGGATCGGGTTTTAGGGCGAGTAACTTTTCTGTTCTTACGCCCACAAGGCTATACATAAGGATTAGGATCGGTTTTTAGGGCGAGTAACTTTTCGGTTCTTACGCCCACAAGGCTATACATAAGGATTAGGATCGGGTTTTAGGGCGAGTAACTTTTCGGTTCTTACGCCCACAAGGCTATACATAAATAAGGTCAGTGACAATTAAAATTAAGATCAGTGTTCAAGTTAAATCTTTTTAATACTTACACTAGTCAATAGGTTTTATACAACATCTCTGCAGTTAATACACATAATACTCATTTTATGAAAACTGTATAACATGGACTTGGTCTAGTTGTGCTCTGAACCTTCCGTGTGTCGTTCAACAATCAGACACCAGGGAAATGGTCCAATTTTAAAGAAATTAAGTCGAAAATTACTTTGTCTACTTTGAAAAGTAAGTTCACTAACCGGCAGAATTCATCTTCCGGGACAAGGTTTTCGGGTGACATTCGCGTTGAAAAAAAATAATCAACAGAGAACAAACTGAGGACGGTGAAGTTTACGGTAAAAGAATGGCCTTCGTCACACAGAAAATCGCGACGCAAAGAAGTCATATTAGCCAGACTACGTATCTGCCACAGTCGTGTAACTCACGAGCACCTAATGACTAACAAGGACAAACCGACGTGCCGAACATGTAACTCAGAACTGACAATCAAGCATATACTGACTAACTGCTATTTAAGACAGAACCTTGATGTACCTATTGACTTGACAGAACTCCTCGGAGATGACAGCCACCATATTGATACAATACTCAAACATTTAAAGGACATCAACATTTACAACAACATCTAAGTAAATACCAAGTCAAATATCTGGTTAAAATATTTTAAAATTATTATATAAGAACATGTTTTAGGAATATGCTCGACTAAACCTACTTTACATCGCTCTCTACTGAAAAGACCGAAAAAATTCACTTCGCCATAGATGCGGTGCGATAAATAAATAAGTAAAAAATAATCATCCTTGCATTTTTACCTCAATGTTGTTACAGGTAAAATTTTTATAGTTTTTCTATCATAGGGAAGCAAATTAAATCATTTTTAAGGCCTAACACGTTTGGGCCCAGCGTCGCGGCATGTGCGTCAGCAGATAGCTTGCTTCTCTTTCTATCCCTAATCCTTCAAGCATTTTCCTGTACCCTTCGTATTTGGTTTGGGACCTCATTACTTTATTTCCAGTTAGGTTTGCGGGTTTTGCATTGTATGATACTTAATCCACCAGCGGGCCCGCTATCGTGATATATTTGATATTTTACTAAATTGTAATTTTTTTTTTTTTTTACGGCGCATCTACATCTTGGCCATTAGCGCCGAGTAAATTGTAATTAATCCATTAAAAGTACATAATGTTAAAAGTTTTTTTTTCGCTTATTTTTTTTTCTTTTTTCTTTTTTTTATGTTTGCCGAAATAACTATACAAATGAAAGACTTGGGGCCTGATGGAAATTTTGTTCGAAGCCATCGGTCCTGAAAGTGTTAATGATCTGTCCAAATTGCAGAACTGGTGGTTGACGAAAAACGCATAATGATATCTGCATTTTGGACGAACCTACATGATGGTAATTTATTCAAAAAAAAAAAAAATATTATATTAAGAAAGGTATTACTATTTTCGGTTATTTCCATATACAGGGTGTCCCGTAAATGTCTAGTCATATTGTGAGAGGTGATAGAGGACCCTTAGGGGAACAAAAAATGTTCTATGACGATTTCCCGAATTCTCGCCCCTAAGGGAGAAAACGTCGTTTTATTGTTTTTTCGAGACAAACGTGGTTTTTAGACGAATAATCGTTGTAGCTCCGTCCCAGGTGGTTCTACTAGAAAGAAAGTGAAACCTATCGAAAGCTGAGTAAATTTACTATAAGACTAGTTGGGAGTAAACGTAAAAATGAATGAATGTAAGTATGTATATCTTACCAAAAGAAAGCTATTCTAAATTTCCTGACATTTTATTGATATTTCTTTCCAGCGTTACTCCTCAATGGGCGGGGTCTGTGATTTCCGGGTTTTAGAAAAACTTTCTCATTTAACCAGCTTTCCATTCATGTATCACAACCCTGTGTTATTGAAGTATTTGAACGGTTTAAGAACAAAAGCTTTAAAAAAAACATGGATCTGTGAAAAGAAAATTATATTTTTTTCTTCAGTTTATTCAAAAATCTGAAGAGAAATATTTATTTTTATAAATGTTTACATAAATATTAAGTAAATATTTACTTATAACAATAAAAAAAATTACTTCCACGAATATAAAAAAAATTCCTAAAACAATAAATAAATAAAATACACATTTATTTTGAATTTATTAATTCAGGTAACTAATACTGGGTCCAGGAGGCGGTAATTAAGGAACACCAACCATACATTAACCTCAAAAATTACTATTTTTACCTAGATCACGCATTTGAACACATTTTTACAGGTATTTATATTTTTTAAAACAAATGCTTTACCTTGAATTGATTGTGGTAATTACAAATTCTATCCCTCATAAATAAGACATACATAGTCCTGTAAAAATGTGTTCAAATGCGTGATCTAGGTAAAAATAATCATTTTTGAGGTTAATGTATGGTTGGTGTTCCTTAATGGCCGCCACCTGGACCCAGTATTAGTTACCTGAATTAATAAATTCAAAATAAATGTGTATTTTATTTATTTACTGTTTTAGGATTTTTTTTTTTATATTCGTGGAAGTAATTTTTTTTATTGTTTTAAGTAAATATTTATTTATTATTATGTAAACATTTATAAAAATAAATATTTCTCTTCAGCTTTTTGAATAAACTGAAGAAAAAAATATAATTTTATTTTCACAGATCCATGTTTTTTAAAAAACTTTTGTTCTTAAACTGTTCAAATACTCCAATAACACAAGGTTGTGATACATGAATGGAAAGCTGGTTAAATGAGGAAGTTTTTCTAAAAGCCGGAAATCACAGATCCTGCCCATTGAGGAGTAACGCTGGAAAGAAATATCAATAAAATGTCACGAAATTTAGAATAGCTTTCTTTTGGTAAGATATACATACTTACATTCATTCATTTTTACGTTTACTTTCAACTAGTCTTATAGTAAATTTACTCAGCTTTCGATAGGTTTCACCCCCTTTCTAGTAGTACCACCTAGGACGGAGCTACAACGATTATTCTTCTAACAACCACGTTTGTCTCGAAAAAACAATAAAACGACGTTTTCTCCCTTATGGGCGAGAATTCGGGAAATCGTCATAGAACATTTTTTGTTCCCCTAAAGGTCCTCTATCACCCCTCACAATATGACTAGACATTTACGGGACACCCTGTATATATACGCCTAGAAAATACTACAATCCGCCATTTTAGCGCGTTTCCTACGTAAACCTGGTTATGACAACATGCGGAAACGCCAATTATTTTAACTCAATAACCACAAAAATAAATTCACATTTAGTAGAAAATATATACAATTATAGCAAAAAAAAATCTGTTTTACTTAATCCATGGACGAGATGTGTGTGAGTTATATCAAAAAGTAAAACCTCAGAACTTGTGTTCCTCCCGAACAGTAATAGCGCTCAAAGGTCTTATCAATTTCAAAATAGCATAGGGGGAAAATTACTTTTACTGATCAGGCAAACCTGGAAACGTTTTCTGCTGATTTGTTTCTGATTTATTCTTCTCATGAGTTTCCTGAAACCATTCGAACTTGATGCTTCTATTTATATATAAACAGGAGATAAATTATGTATCATTCAAAAGAATGGTGGCCTTCCCGATGATCCAACAATAAACTAGAATAAACCTAGGCCGTAAAAACCCAAAGAAAAAAAGAGGATATTTAGTGTTCCCAGCAGGCGCCGTCGATTTCGTTTTCAGCTCCTCGGCGAAAAGGAAAGCCAATGAATAATTTAAGAGAGTAACTGAATCAGCTTTGTATTTAAATGTGTACTTTGCGTAAGGATGGTTACAAGGTAAAGCAGGGAGCTGACGTGCATGCAGGATCTTCGGTGCATTGTAGGCAGCGCAGGTTTTGTATGTCTTGTAAGGCCTGGCCTTTACAGAGTGTCTGCAAAGTAATTCTACAGCTGTTGCATCTGCAAGGGCAGTGCAGGTCTGTCCTTTCCAAAGTGCCTTCACTTTATACCTACGGCTGTTGTCTCAGCAAGGGCAGTGCAGGTCTGTCCTTTGCAAAGGGCCTTCACTGTAGATCTACAGCTGTTGCCTCTGCAAGGGCAGGGCAGGTCTGTCCTTTGCAAAGGGCCTTCACTGTAGATCTACAGCTGTTGCCTCTGCAAGGGCAGGGCAGGTCTGTTCTTTGCAAAGTGCCTTCACTGTAGATCTACAGCTGTTGCCTCTGCAAGGGCAGTGCAGGTCTGTCCTTTGCAAAGTGCCTTCACTGTATATCTACGGCTGTTGTATCTGCAAGGGCAGTGCAGGTCTGTCCTTTGCAAAGTGCCTTCACTGTATATCTACAGCTGTTGTCTCTGCAAGGGCAGTGCAGGTCTGTCCTTTGCAAAGTGCCTTCACTGTATATCTACAGCTGTTGTCTCTGCCAACACAGTGCAGGTCTGTCCTTTGCAAAGTGCCTTCACTGTATATCTACAGCTGTTGACTCTGCAAGGGCAGTGCAGGTCTGACCTTTGCAAAGTGCCTTCACTGTATATCTACAGCTGTACGTATCCGTCTGGCCAAGAATTGTCTTTAAACTCTGCCTCTGCGCAGTGTACGTAGAGCTGTGCTCCAGGCACAGCCAGCGTAGTCTTTCTTGAGCTAATTTCTACAGCCAACATACACTCTCAAGTTATCCTATCTGGAGTTCCGACTCAGTAAATCAAGTTACATAGTTTTTACACAATGTTTTTATCTACCAATGTAGTTTCGAACCAAAACAATATTTATATTTTAAACATATGATATGATTCTAATTCCCTTCAAATATAAATCCATAGCCAAGAGTTGGAGGTTCAGGATTTACATAATCAATGTTTCCATAATTTATATGAAGTTAGTTGCTTGAGAGCTCATGAAGGTTGTGGACTAATGTTTTCTTCCTTCGAGCATAGGGATGCTGTCTTCAAGTACGTAAGTACAAAAGCAACCATAAATGGTAATCGGATTATCAAATGTTAGCTAACGGTCATAACACATTGAATGCACTCATTGTCTGACCGCAATGTAACGCCTGAGAAATAGACCGATTTTGAATATGCTCAAACAAAACCTTTGTCTACTAGGAAAAGCCAACCTCGTTAACCAGCAGAATCAACATCCCGGAACACTTTCTTCGGCGAAATTCTGTAGCGCTTACATTAATTATTGGTATTTAGACTATCGTAATCTGCCGAAATCACATTCGAGGCGGTCTCTACAGCTGTTTTCAAAAAAACTTAAAACTTTTGGCTTAAGGAACTCATGGATAATCTACTAAAGGGGATTCCACATATTGTACATGTATCCAACCTAAGAAATAAAAACTTTGGTTACGTTTGGAAAACATAAAATGCGGTGGCTGTGAGTATTAAGGCGTGCATAATGTCGTGGTTTGGATTCCTATTAGGTGCGGTGACTTTCCTTTCGAAAAAACGAAGACATCAGCCTTATGCTAGCTAAAAAAGGGTGGTAACCAGAAAACAACCCGTCCCAAAAATGTCTACATGTATAAGTTGACGTAATATTTAAATAAGTATATATACCGTATATAATTCTTTGTTTTATATTTCAGACTCTCCAGACTATGTTCGACCGTCATCCTATGCATCGTTGCATTTCCTATTCCGTCTACTGGCCACTTATCGAGTATGATGGAGGCGAAAGACAAACCAAACTATGCCAAAACACTGCTCCGTCAAATTCGGAGTATGCAAAAAGCCTATTCGCTTAACAACAAGACTGCTGAAGACATGATGAAGGACGTTTTACTATTATCTCGCAAACTGCCTAATTTGATGACGTCCATACCTGAAGGAGTTCCCGCCCAAATACACAAGGATAATGTAAGCAATCGTAAAAGAAGGAAAATTTCGGAAGGTGGTACTTCGGAATTCGACCCTAAGGTCTTCGTCGTCGCCGTTTCGAACAAATCACGTTCAGAAAGTGTCAGGGAGAAAAGATCGGAAGAACTTCAACCTCTCTGCCTTGTTATGCTTCGGAAGCTGAAATCGGATCCCAGAAAACACTTTACGCCTGCCGTTTACAAGAGGAGCCAACTCGACTCGAATGTCAAAGATCCATTGCCGGTATACAATCTATCAACTAAAGGTGTTCACAACCATTTGCATGACAAAATCAGGCAAGAGAAGATGTCAATTTTGAACGAAGCGTACAAGTCGCTCGGGAACATAACGAAACTTCAAAACCTCAAACCCGACTCGATTCGACCAGAGCTGAGGAAGCCAATACTCACCCTGCTTGCGAGGAAACTTACCGATCTTTACGACAGAAGTAGAAATCTCAGATCAGAGGATGGAAACCAACTGGCATCATTGTAGATAGTGGGTGGACGTTTTCAAGAAGCGTGGATCCTTCAAGTGGCTAGCAACTTAGGGCAATATAGAGCTGAAATTGCCTGAAGAGTCAAATCCATCCTAAAACTGAAATTAATAAAAAGAAAGAAAAAACAAGAGTCCAATACCTTACTCTGTCTGCATTCTCGATGGACCTACACTCAGATATTTATATATGGACATGTGCTTATATTTCGGGAAGTGACAGAATTTGGGGCTAATTAAACATAAAAAGCATGTCTTGAGGTTTATTAATATATTTACTTTAAAATTCACTAAATATCTTGCGGAGAGTCAAATTTCATACACACACTATTCTTCAATAATTCTTTATTGAATAGCAGGAGTTGCTCCTCAAAATTGTTTAAATTATTTTTTTATATTGGCGGCGTTTCGAACCTATTCATGCTTATCATCAGGCGTCTTATATTAAATTGTTTTTAAAGTCTATTGTGAATTTAAATTTCATTTTAGGTTTATACATATTAAATTTTCAGAATGAATATTAAATCTGGGTTAAATCCTTCATAGTGTGTTGAATTGTTGAGTTATACACACACTGTATATTCACTGGAGTTATACACACACTGTGTATTCAGGTGACTTACACACACTGTATATTCAGTTGTCTTACACACACTGTATATTCTGTTGACTTATACATACACTATATATTCAGTTGAGTTATACGCACACTGTATATTCTAGTTGATTTATATACACAATATAATATAAGACGCCTGATATTGAGCATGAATATGCTTGAAACGTGGCCAATATAAAACCATAATTTAAACAATTTTGGCCGGCAACTCCTGCCAGTTTCTTCAAAATTCCACTGGTCCTTTCCCACCCTCACTTCTACTTAAATAATCCTATATTTTGCTCAGCCTATTTCTCTTATTTTGGCTCCTCATCAGAAGCAATTGAAACAATCTTCACCTTTCAGAACCTTCCCCAAGAAGGGACATGTATAGAGTGCTAACTGTTGAGATGAATTCCAAATCAAATATTCTATTTTATCAGTAACTTGCTTTGACAGCTATTGGAAATAAGACACCACAAACTCTTAGAACCGACTGGGTAGTTTTCATTTATTTTGAAATTCTGTGGAGCCTAAGTTGCAAAAACCTTACTAAATTTTTTTTTCTAAAAGTAAATTCTAGTCATATGAATATTTCTTTTTGATGAGTTTATGAATTATATATTTTTTTTTTGTAATATATTTTACAAATTCATCTGCTATGGCAAATTATTATTTTATATAATAATTGGCAATCTTTCGAGGTTAAATTTCCATTTTTTTTTTTTTTTTTTTTTTTTTTAAGATGTTTTATAAAATTTATAGCCTTTGAGGCCATAAAAGTTTTTATAGTTTAGGATAAGGCTTTAAAAATCTATTCGTACGAGTATATGAATTATAAGCATTAAATCATTACCCTCGTAAAATTACAACAGGTTTTTAATGTTAGTATTTTAAGTGGCTTGTCTAAATATTTCGTAAATACGTTTGTTCATTATACCTTTGGTTTGCAATATCACATCATTGCTTCATCAACTGTAAGTAACTCAAAAATACTATAGTAAGTTATGATGTTTGAAATTGCCCCCAGCGATATGGATTTCGGAGTTTGACCACTTGAAAGGTGACCTAAAAATACTCAGTCGTGCTAATATTTAGCCTTCTGGAGGTCATATTAGTGGCACAATAGATTAGGGCGTCTTGTACCTATTTTATTCTTTTTCGGGTGTAATTTTATTCCGAAAAATCTTTAAAAGAAAATCTTAGAGGTGTAAATTAAAAACGTTAATAACCATGATTCTTTTCAAAATACTTCGCTCGAAATTCGAATTTTCAGACGTTTTAATATTTAATATTATTTAAATATGAGGAATCTTCATTGAATATATATATATATATATATATATATATATATATATATACCTATATATATAGGTATATATATATATATATATATATATATATATATATATATATATACCTATATATATAGGGAACACCCCAACATATACATTTAATGATACAGGCATTATGAAAGAACACCTATTCACAATTGTGTTTTAGTTTTTTGCGTTTTTTTCGGAAAGAAAGCAAAAACGAGAAAAAAGCCAAAGGACTTTTTTTCATCCTGCATCGATTCCTGAAGTTTTGCATTTTATTGTGTGGTGTTGTATTTTTAACAAATTATTCAGTAATTCAGCTCACACTAACCAACTTCTA
This sequence comes from Gonocerus acuteangulatus, assembly GCA_946811695.1. Taxonomy (NCBI): domain Eukaryota; kingdom Metazoa; phylum Arthropoda; class Insecta; order Hemiptera; family Coreidae; genus Gonocerus; species Gonocerus acuteangulatus. Next base: position 122,183,174 of record OX328124.1, read on the forward strand.
CAGGATGCTGCTTGGATGAGTGCTCAAGCCATAGCTCTCACGGTCATCGGTTCTCCAAAATATATTAGCATGAGTGCATAAAAGTTTGCAAAAAACTAGCAGTATAAAATAAATAATATGCCGTAAATTTGAACCTGTCAGAGCTGAAAGAGCTCCAAATGTAACAGGCCTACCTTTCTACGAACTTAGAGAATGGTTGACAACTTCGGCGAGACTAGAACGTAAAAAGAAAAACCCAAGATAGATGTTTGTACTTCCTAGTCTGGTCGTAGTCGGAACCTGTTCTGTATTTACGCAATTCCCCCGGTTTGGAAAGGCGTCAGGGCAGTTTCTCCTGATCCAATATGCAACATTGCTACTTCATTAGGAGAATATGGACAATACTACTGGTAAACTCACCTTGGCTCATTCTATACAAGCACAGTCGCAAGGAATGGATCTACAGATTTAGCTTTCAGGGATTCACAGAAAATGTCGTTAAATCTTTAACAAACTTAGGGAAGGATCCATAGGGAGGAAACTCGCTTATGACGTCGACCTTATGGCGCAATCCGGAGGTGCCAATCAGAGATATCCGTGTTCCAGACCCTAAAAGTTACGAAGATACCGGTAGTTCAAATTTGTGTGTGTGTGTGTGTGTGTGTGTATGTATGTATGTATATAAAAAAAATCAGACACGTAACCGGCAAGAGGGCCCTGAGGGGCAGAAATTATAGCGGTATATGATTCATGCCAATACAGCATACTAGGGAGATAGTGTGGTCAGCACTTTGCTGCTACGACTGCTAGGATCATTAGCACCAAGGTACCCATTAATAAATTAATTAAAGGCTGAGATGTCCTAGGGATGGTCAGGGACAAAAACGGTTCTTCTTTGAGTTTTGTTAGAGCGTTCTCATTAGAAGACATCAGTTCCTGAAGGGAGTAATATCCGCTTAGGATAATGCCAGTTTACTGTTGTGGGGCCTAAGTCATGCTTCGCTGAGAGATTTCATTATATATTTTAACATATATTTACAGTTTTCATGAACGATTAAGTTAAAAGGTCTAAGCTTTCCAAATGAAACTAGGGATATGGCCGGAAACGCGCCAAGATGACGCAGCTCCTGCCAATCGGCTTTCTTGTACATAGGATACCTGGTGGCCTGGTGGTGTGTGCACTCCTTGCCTAAGGCACTGGGTTCGATTCCCACTAGGAGTGATACGTGTGAAATAAGTATATCTAGAAGTGGATTCTGGGGGCTGGCGGGCCCTGCCAGGTAAAGCCATAAACCCATTTCAAGAAAGGACGAACCAAAATAATAACTGTTTCTATTTTAATCTTCCCAAATGAAACTAGGGATAAGAGCGGAACCGCGCTAAGATGACGCAGTTCCTGCGAATCGGACTTTTTATCCTATCAGAATCCCAACCATCCCTTGACTCCGCATCACCCTAACGGCTAACTATCTCTCCGTCTCATTAACACTAGATATACCAGTGCAGTCATTTTGACTGGTCGTGCAATTTCAATTCAAAATTCCTACTACATATCAGGACCTTGGAGGAATAAGGGCGAATCACGAATTCCGGTTGTTGGAAAATCGAAGTCAAAGTTCTAGAAGTGCTTCAGGCTAGCAAGGTTGAATGTTCATTTTACAGATTGCTGATTCATAAATCTGATTGAAAAAGTATGCTATTGAAATTCAATGTTTTACTTATAATTTTTACGAGTGATTTATGGGTAACAAAATGCTAGGAGTGGAGTTTCAGACCCGGGATTCGCCATTGAAATAGGACATTGAATTTTTCATGATAGTGCTATTCACCAGAGAACTAAAGGCGAACCAGAGAAACAAGGCGAACCAGAGAACTAAAGGCGAATCAGAGAAACAAGGCGAAGTGCCATGTTGCCTACATCTTTCTGAATCAGAGAATAAAATTTTTAAAAAAGTCGATTTTTCTGATTCGCCCTTACTCTTCCAAGGTCCTGATATAACATTTGCTAAATGATGTTATGACTTTTGTAGCAATAAGTAGAAAATACGGGGTCTCCCGTGGTCTAGTGGCTAGCGCGCTGGATTCATAAGCGGGAGATGGTGGGTTCGATCCCCACCGGCGCCAGAAATTTTCTCATCTCAGGGCTCGCTGAGAAAATTCCTGGTTGCACGCTGGATGTCGGCGCTAATAGCTACGATTTGTTGATGCGCCGTAAAAAAAAAAAAAAAAAAAAAAAAAAAAAAAAAAAAAAAAAAAAAAAAAAAAAAAAAAGTAGAAAATACATTTAATGAACATAATGTTAATTTGTATATATTAGTAACAAATATATTTTATGTTATTGCCATTTATACCAGTACCAGGTCTGGTAAATAAACGTAAGAGAGAAAACTGTTAATATCTTCTCTTTTATGCTTTCCAAGTCCCAACAAGGGTAAGCATGTTATGTGTTTAAAATATTTTTAGCATAAATATGCTTTAGCAGTAAATAAAGTGAAAAAAAAAGTGTGACAAAAAAGTGTCCGCAGGGGATCGCGCATGTGCAGTGGCATTCGCGCATGCGCAGTGGCCATGTACGAAAAATATGAGTGTTACATAGGTTTATCGGGTGGACCTAAAGCATATTTATGTTCCTGAATTTAAGCAGAAGGGTCTAAACGAAATTATTCCTAATTTAATGAATACGTTATTTTTTTTATTCTGTAAATTAAGCCTAATGTTAGATTAATGTCCAAAATATCAGCCCTCTAATTTAAATGGGCTAAGGATATCACCGAGGAAAAAACAAAATCATATATTCTTGATGGAAATACCTTCCAATCAACATCACTTTCACTAAAATTATTCCATAATTAAAAAGGCTAATAAGTTGCTTTCTGAGTAAAAATAAATTCTCCTTTATGATATAGACACCTGGAAGAACTGTAAGTATACACTCATTAGCAAGTGTTTGCACTAGGATCTACAGGTAATTATTCCATTGTAAACATCCTTTCTATTTAAAGGGAAATCTAATGAAATATCTGCTTTCATTTACAGTTCTCCTGGTTCCCGGATAATATACAAGGTAATGAAAATGCTCCGTTATTACTATAACCTAAAATATTTGAGAATGTGCGGTCAGAAGTATGAGTCTGTAGGTACATATATTTATAGTTCTCCTGGTTCCCGGATAATATACAAGGTAATGAAAATGCTCCGTTATTACTATAACCTAAAATATTTGAGAATGTGCGGTCAGAAGTATGAGTCTGTAGGTACATATATTTATAGTTCTCCTGGTTCCCGGATAATATACAAGGTAATGAAAATGCTCCGTTATTACTATAACCTAAAATATTTGAGAATGTGCGGTCAGAAGTATGAGTCTGTAGGTACATATATTTATAGTTCTCCTGGATCCTGGATAATAGACAAGGTAATGAAAATGCTCCGTTATTACTATAACCTAATATATTTGAGAATGTGCGGTCAGAAGTATGAGTCTGTAGGTACATATATTTATAGTTCTCCTGGTTCCCGGATAATATACAAGGTAATGAAAATGCTCCGTTATTACTATAACCTAAAATATTTGAGAATGTGCGGTCAGAAGTATGAGTCTGTAGGTACATATATTTATAGTTCTCCTGGATCCCAGATAATATACAAGGTAATGAAAATGCTCCGTTATTACTATAACCTAAAATATTTGAGAATGTGCGGTCAGAAGTATGAGTCTGTAGGTACATATATTTATAGTTCTCCTGGATCCTGGATAATAGACAAGGTAATGAAAATGCTCCGTTATTACTATAACCTAATATATTTGAGAATGTGCGGTCAGAAGTATGAGTCTGTAGGTACATATATTTATAGTTCTCCTGGTTCCCGGATAATATACAAGGTAATGAAAATGCTCCGTTATTACTATAACCTAAAATATTTGAGAATGTGCGGTCAGAAGTATGAGTCTGTAGGTACATATATTTATAGTTCTCCTGGATCCTGGATAATATACAAGGTAATGAAAATGCTCCGTTATTACTATAACCTAAAATATTTGAGAATGTGCGGTCAGAAGTATGAGTCTGTAGGTACATATATTTATAGTTCTCCTGGTTCCCGGATAATATACAAGGTAATGAAAATGCTCCGTTATTACTATAACCTAAAATATTTGAGAATGTGCGGTCAGAAGTATGAGTCTGTAGGTACATATATTTATAGTTCTCCTGGTTCCCGGATAATATACAAGGTAATGAAAATGCTCCGTTATTACTATAACCTAAAATATTTGAGAATGTGCGGTCAGAAGTATGAGTCTGTAGGTACATATATTTATAGTTCTCCTGGTTCCCGGATAATATACAAGGTAATGAAAATGCTCCGTTATTACTATAACCTAAAATATTTGAGAATGTGCGGTCAGAAGTATGAGTCTGTAGGTACATATATTTATAGTTCTCCTGGTTCCCGGATAATATACAAGGTAATGAAAATGCTCCGTTATTACTATAACCTAAAATATTTGAGAATGTGCGGTCAGAAGTATGAGTCTGTAGGTACATATATTTATAGTTCTCCTGGATCCTGGATAATAGACAAGGTAATGAAAATGCTCCGTTATTACTATAATCTAAAATATTTGAGAATGTGCGGTCAGAAGTATGAGTCTGTAGGTACATATATTTATAGTTCTCCTGGATCCTGGATAATAGACAAGGTAATGAAAATGCTCCGTTATTACTATAACCTAAAATATTTGAGAATGTGCGGTCAGAAGTATGAGTCTGTAGGTACATATATTTATAGTTCTCCTGGTTCCCGGATAATATACAAGGTAATGAAAATGCTCCGTTATTACTATAACCTAAAATATTTGAGAATGTGCGGTCAGAAGTATGAGTCTGTAGGTACATATATTTATAGTTCTCCTGGTTCCCGGATAATATACAAGGTAATGAAAATGCTCCGTTATTACTATAACCTAAAATATTTGAGAATGTGCGGTCAGAAGTATGAGTCTGTAGGTACATATATTTATAGTTCTCCTGGTTCCCGGATAATATACAAGGTAATGAAAATGCTCCGTTATTACTATAACCTAAAATATTTGAGAATGTGCGGTCAGAAGTATGAGTCTGTAGGTACATATATTTATAGTTCTCCTGGATCCTGGATAATAGACAAGGTAATGAAAATGCTCCGTTATTACTATAATCTAAAATATTTGAGAATGTGCGGTCAGAAGTATGAGTCTGTAGGTACATATATTTATAGTTCTCCTGGATCCTGGATAATAGACAAGGTAATGAAAATGCTCCGTTATTACTATAACCTAAAATATTTGAGAATGTGCAGTCAGAAGTATGAGTCTGTAGGTACATATATTTATAGTTCTCCTGGATCCTGGATAATATACAAGGTAATGAAAATGCTCCGTTATTACTATAACCTAAAATATTTGAGAATGTGCGGTCAGAAGTATGAGTCTGTAGGTACATATATTTATAGTTCTCCTGGTTCCCGGATAATATACAAGGTAATGAAAATGCTCCGTTATTACTATAACCTAAAATATTTGAGAATGTGCGGTCAGAAGTATGAGTCTGTAGGTACATATATTTATAGTTCTCCTGGTTCCCGGATAATATACAAGGTAATGAAAATGCTCCGTTATTACTATAACCTAAAATATTTGAGAATGTGCGGTCAGAAGTATGAGTCTGTAGGTACATATATTTATAGTTCTCCTGGTTCCCGGATAATATACAAGGTAATGAAAATGCTCCGTTATTACTATAACCTAAAATATTTGAGAATGTGCGGTCAGAAGTATGAGTCTGTAGGTACATATATTTATAGTTCTCCTGGATCCCGGATAATATACAAGGTAATGAAAATGCTCCGTTATTACTATAACCTAAAATATTTGAGAATGTGCGGTCAGAAGTATGAGTCTGTAGGTACATATATTTATAGTTCTCCTGGATCCCGGATAATATACAAGGTAATGAAAATGCTCCGTTATTACTATAACCTAAAATATTTGAGAATGTGCGGTCAGAAGTATGAGTCTGTAGGTACATATATTTATAGTTCTCCTGGATCCCGGATAATATACAAGGTAATGAAAATGCTCCGTTATTACTATAACCTAAAATATTTGAGAATGTGCGGTCAGAAGTATGAGTCTGTAGGTACATATATTTATAGTTCTCCTGGATCCTGGATAATATACAAGGTAATGAAAATGCTCCGTTATTACTATAACCTAAAATATTTGAGAATGTGCGGTCAGAAGTATGAGTCTGTAGGTACATATATTTATAGTTCTCCTGGATCCCGGATAATATACAAGGTAATGAAAATGCTCCGTTATTACTATAACCTAAAATATTTGAGAATGTGCGGTCAGAAGTATGAGTCTGTAGGTACATATATTTATAGTTCTCCTGGATCCTGGATAATATACAAGGTAATGAAAATGCTCCGTTATTACTATAACCTAAAATATTTGAGAATGTGCGGTCAGAAGTATGAGTCTGTAGGTACATATATTTATAGTTCTCCTGGTTCCCGGATAATATACAAGGTAATGAAAATGCTCCGTTATTACTATAACCTAAAATATTTGAGAATGTGCGGTCAGAAGTATGAGTCTGTAGGTACATATATTTACAGTTCTCCTGGATCCCGGATAATATACAAGGTAATGAAAATGCTCCGTTATTACTATGACCTAAAATATTTGAGAATGTGCGGTCAGAAGTATGAGTCTATAGGTACATATATTTAACTATACAGTAATTCATTGATAAGCTTTTTTATGGACAATTGAGACTTGTTAGATGTAATTATTATTATTAAATTTTAACGTCTATTTATTAATAACTATGAATTAAGGACGGGTTATCTACAGGTTAACACCATTCTCTAGCCAGGATAGGGCTGATGCATTTTCTTTTTTCTAAAGAAAAGCCACCACCCCTAGTGGGAGTCGAACCCACGACTCTTTGGCACGGAGTCTTAAGTTCTCACGGCCACTTGGACTCCTAGAAGTAATTAAACTACAGTACAAAAGTAAAATCATATGTTGGCTAAGTGCCAATCCCTAGGTACAGACAAGTCGGCGTCATAAGCGGGTTTCCTCCCATAGTGTCAGTGCTGGTGCCAGTAACACATACTTAAAACCTCTATAATGATTTCAACACTCCGTATAGTGTCCAATGCTCCTTGGTTTACACGGAACAGCCAGATCTATAGAGAATTGGAGGTTGCGCCATGTTTCATACACCTGGAGAAGCAAGTGCGGAAATGGTAAATGTGCGGGGTCTCCACACCGATCGTTTTGAAATGTTGCACTATAACGTATTTTGACGCACTAAACACACGAATCCGTTAAAAAAAAAAAACTCGCTCTCCACTAGGAAAGAAGTTATGAAGCACTAAAGTTCACTGTTGTGCGGGTTCTGAAAGGTAATGTAACCTACTACGTTTGTCAACATGCGCATGCGCGGGTATGGAAAAGTCCTTAATAAGGATGTCTAATTGAAATTTACCATCAATTATTTCAATTTATCTCCAGTTATTTATTCAAAAAATATTAAGCGACATGTTACGACAGGTGAGGACGCCCAAATTTACAATGATTTGTGAATAAATAGTTTATAAACATTTCAAATAACAGTTCTTTGTATGCCAATCTTACATCTCCGCGCATGCGCATGTTTACAAATACGTTGTTTAAGTCAGCTTTCAGAACCCGCACAACAGTGAACTTTAGTGCTTCATAACTTCTTCCCTAGTGGAGAGCGAGCTTTTTTTAAACGGATTCGTGTTTAGTGCATCAAAATACGTTATAGTGCAACATTTCAAAAGGATCGGTGTGGAGACCCCGCGTCTTCACACTTACCGCGAAAATAACAGCAGTTGCGTGTTTTATCGACTGGGACAAGTAAAAGTGTCGCGAGTGAAACACACACTGCACCATAATATTTTAACCCTTTACATTTTTACCTGTAAAAAAAAATCATTTCAGTGTATAATACGTTTGTATGGGCCCAAATGAAATTGCTTGTTTTTCAAATGCCACTAAGAATAAGAGCGTTATTAAAATGCGGTAATATGACGCAGTCCACGTGAGTCGGACTTCTTATCAATCGTGTTATCAATTAGCAGAAGGAAGAATGTTAAGGAAGCCCGCTAAGTTGACAGTTCCTGATTATTATTATTATTATTATTATTATTAAAAACGGGTGCCCACGTAGAGGGAGCTGCACCGAGGCCAACAAGGCCTATTGTGCCACCCGACAAGCCAGCCTGTTACACCAACAGCGCCGTATCCGAGATGAACCTTAATAGAGTCCGAAGGTTCAGGTAGCCTTCTAGGGTCATCTATGAAGTCTGCACCAAAATGCAGGTATCTCTTTGCTACAAGAGCTGGAAATCTGCATATGATATGGTACGGCGTCTCGTCGTCTTCAAAGCATAGTCTGCAACATGATGTCCTGGTCAGCCCCATAGAGTAGAGGTGCCGGTGCATTCTACAGTGACCTGTAAGAAGAGCTGTTACTAGTCTTACCTTGGACCTGCACAGATTAAGGAGAGTCTCCGTCCTCTTCTTGTCCACAAAGGAAAGGAACAGCTTCGCCTGTCCCTGGGTGGAGCTGCTGCACACCTCCTCCTATGCTCAGCAGTTCCTGATAATATTTCAGAAATAACTCACTCAATCGGAACAAAATGAATTAATAAATTGTTTGTTTTGCAGATGAGATTTGTAACAATCGGACTGATACTTGGCCTCAGCATTACATTAGCGAATGCACAATTCATGCAATGGCTGTTGGATGTAATCCAAAACCAACAGAACGATGCAGATCTGGACACCAATCCAGACACCAGCAAAGAGGAAACACAACCCACGAGCTGTCCTTGCGGTCAGACGAACAAGGTTCTTAACTCTCATAAATGTAGTTATTACAGAAAAAGAATCTATCCATACAGATTACTATTATATATAAAACTAGCTGAATACCCGTGCTTCGGCACGGCCGATAAGTACTTATTTTATTACGTTAAATAATGTATCACCAAAATTAACGCGACTATATAATTTTGTGAAGTTTATTCACGGTTCCCGTCATACTATAAGTTATTCATCAATTGATAAGTAATCAAAGTTGACATTGGGGCGCTCCGGACCAGTGTCAAGAAACAGATAACGTAGAGATAACCCGTTATCTATAAGTTAACAGTAACATCAGTTTAACCAGTAAATGTCAATATGTGCGATGTACATAATAAATGTACGTTAAAATTTAAAAATGTATGTTTCCAAGGTGTCATTTGCACCCATTGTATTTGCACCCATTGTATTTGCGAGCATTACCAAGAAGTATGTATGAATAGGGTTTAAGGACGAAGAACGTCTAAGGTTACCATCGTCTTGACCAAGAAGTGTTGTCACTGGATCTGAGCTAGGGATGCCGATGGGTGAGGAGGCTGTGCAAGGGTTCGGGATATTATTATCTCGGATGGACGATCACCAGGTATAGCGTTAAATCTATGGAGGGCAAGTTGAAATGAACCTCAATTAAAATGGTGATTTTGTCCCTCATAGCGTAAACTCTATGAGGGACAAAATCCAAACTCTAGTCCATTTCTAGTAATTCAAGGACTGCCATCATAGTTGAAATTAAGTTTAAATATCTTAGATTAGATGAATGTCAAATACCTGGTACATGTTTCAAGTGAACCAATCATCGTTTCTGAATACCCAGGCAGAAAATTAGTTTGGAAAAGTATTTCTATCAATTTTCCTCGTAGGTAAACGGTTACAGAAATCGCTTTAAAAATGGTTTCATTCGATTTCCAACGTTAAGGAACCTATATAACGAGTACCTGCAAGCATGTGGACTCGAAAATGTAAGCGTTTCAATTTTTTCGCGCAAATTTTGCTCCACAAACCATGTTCCAGTAAATGGTTTCAGCTGGTTAATGAACTTAACTTTTCAAATGGGAAGAAATATTTTTGTGCCAAATGTCATCAAAATCGGACCATTTTTGAGCCGATGAGGAGGTACTTGATTTCGAGATATTGAGACTCAAAGATCCACTTTTTAACATGGGAGACAGTGGCAGGGCGTATCCATGTTTACTAAATAAGTAAGCGAGTTTCCTAACCACTTTTCTGGAAAGTCATATATTTAATAAGCGCTGTAACTTGGCTCCAAATGGACCAATCGACTTCGTTTCGAGGTCTCAAAAAATTTGTGTTTGGAGCTCTGAAAGGCAGTGCAAAGGAAATAGTCGTTTATTTTGGTAAACAGCTGGAATATAAATATTATATTGTAAAATATCCTAAATTATTAGTTTTGGGGGGTTAGGCTTAAACAAAAAATGCTGGGGTTTAAAAAGTAAATATGCTCTGGGTCTGAACGTTTTTTTTTGTTTGGCTATGTTATAGATTTTTAGCATAAATATGCTTTAGCGGTGACTAAACTGAAGAAAAAAAACGTTACAAAAAAGTGTCCACTGGTGTTCGCGCATGAGCAGTCGTGTTCGTGCATGCGCAGTGGCGTTCACGCATGAGCAGTGGCGTTCGCGCATGCGCTACGGCCATTTCCGAAAAAGAAGAATGTATGCGTCACAAACAAGTGTCCGCTTGCGTTCGCGTATGCGCAGTATCGTTGCCATGTACGAAAAAGGTGACTGTGTGTTATAGAATGCATTACACATACATTTATTATAAATTACATAGGTTTATCGGGTGGACGTAGCGTTACAAAAAAGTGTCACAAGACGGTGTCCACTAGAGTTCGCGCATGCGCAGTGGCCATGTATGAAGACTGTATGTTATAGAGTACATTACATAGGTTTGTCGTGTAAACCTAAAGCATATTTATGTTCCTGAATTTGAGCAGAAGGCTCTAAACGAAATAATTTATATATATATATATATATATATATATATATATATATATATACATTTTTATATATTCTTGCACCATTTAATTATTATTAAGATTTAACGGTTTCCAGCAAACTAGGATCGTTGGAGGTAGTGATACTGCCAGCAATCAGTACCCCTTCATGCTTTCGTTGATCTACACTGCAAGCAAGGACCATTTCTGTGGTGCATCGGTGCTTACAGAGAAGCATGCCATAACTGCAGCTCACTGCACTAGAGGTGCATCTGGCAGGTCAATTAGTGTTGTCGCTGGTCAACATGACAGAAGAAGAGGTTAGCCTCGCTCAGAGTTCATATATCGCACTAGTATTTCTAAAGTGACACAACTCAACTGAAAAACTCTTCTCTATGTAGGAGGCATAGCATTAAAAGAGGAAGAGTGACACAAGTGTCCTCTGTTGTACAAGCTTTGAAGCAATGTACAAACAGTTTTGATGGTACAAACAGTTTCACTAAATTCAAATAAGAAATTTTGTCTTCAATACAATTTTAATTATTACATATATTTTTATAGTGATAATATTTAGTAATTGAAATTTATGAACATTTAAAAAAATAAAAAAATAAAAAATAAATAAAATTTACTAATCTTATGCTATGATTTATCAAATAATGGTGATGAAATATGGCTCCAAACCAATATAGATCTTCATTTAGGGGTCAATTATTAATTTATTTTAAATACATTTTAAAATGTAGCTACTGAGGTTGTACTCATGAAAGAATTTTTTAAACATTTATATACATTGGGGGGGGGGGGTTGAGGTTAGCTCAGTGGTAAAGCCCTTGACTAATATCCTGGAGGACCATTCAAGGGATGGATTTGGGATTTCAGACCATCCCTAGGCCCTTAATTAATCCATCCTTTAATTAATTTAATGGATACCTGCTGAGAAGAGAATCAGGTGGCTGGAGCACAGTACTGACCACACTATCTCCCCAGTGTGCCATATGGTCAAAAATCAGATATCTCAACAGTATTTGCGTCTCAGGACCCTGAGACTTATTTATCTATGTACACACACACACATATATATATATATATATATATATATATATATAAATTTAAACAGGGGTCATTTTTTATATCTTGTAGATAGAATCAATGGAGATTTGAAGCCACATTTTTCAAAAGTTTTGGCAACCTTATTTACCTCATAACAGAAAGCAGATTTTCCCTTCATACAGGGAGAGAGTAAGCACGCTCAAATTAATTATATAATGTTAATTATTATAGTAAATCTATGTTATTTCAATTTTTACATTAACCTATAATGAAATATGTGTAAGGTAATTGTAAATATCTGCTTCCTAGTTTCGTCGAGGACTCAAGAAGTTCGAGTTCGAAGGATCGTCGAACATGAGAACTACATCCAGAATGCATTACTTGTTCTCAACGACATAGCCATACTGGAACTAGCTGCGGCGCTCAACTTAAATAAATACGTTATTCCTATTTGCATGCCCGTGTCGAGGATTAATCTAGACAATCAAATGGTCAAGATTATTGGTAATTATCTCAGATGAATTTTTTATTTTATTACTAATTAACAGATTTCCATTTTTTTTTTTTTTTTTTTTTTTTATTTATTGATGATACACTAATGCAAAGGTATTTGCTTACATAATTTAAATTTCTTTGCTGGGGTCCATATCAGTGTTGGGCCAAAACCAATCAGAATAATGAATAACGAATAAATCTGTTATTACATTCTGAATAATGAATAATATTTCATTCATTATTCAGTCAATTCAATGAATAACGTATCTTTTTATTTTTATTAATTATTAATCCTTGTTCATGGAGGAAGTCCTTTTGACATGAAGATTGGGAAGCTGGTTCCAAATCGACAGTTGTCCAGCCCACATTGGGAGAGCCATCCGAAATTGGTTGGACACTATCCTTGGCGTTTGATAGGACGTGGTGGGCCAGTAACTTGGCCGACTCAATCTTCAGACCTTGGATTTCTTTGCATGGGGACACATTAATTATTTTATCTACAGGGAGCCCATTGGCTGAAGGGAGCACCTCATCTGTCGCATCAGATGGTCCCGGGAACAGATTACAGGAGAGCAATCCACAAATACCACCCAGTCTGTCAATGTGCAATGTGATGCCTGTACTGCTGCAAGGGGCCAAACCTTTGAACAATTTTTAAATTGATTATTAGGAATTATTAGAAGAATAAATTGTTATTTTGTAATTATGTATGCGTCCAGTGCTAAATTTAAAATGTTTTAAGTATTTAAAATTTATTTTATTAAGAATTGAAAGAATTTTTTGGTTTTGTGTTTTATCACTTTACTCCGAAGAAAAGTAGCTATTCTAAATTATGTTGAACATGCAGCTTTACATGCCGTCATTTAATTGTTTCGACCAAGAGGATTTTTTGTAGGTATGTTTCGTGGGGGGGAGGGGGGTAGAGGGGAGATAAAACATGTAAATTTAATGATCATTATATAGGCATTATGAAAGAACGCCTATTCACAATTGTGTTTTAGTTTTTTGCGTTTCTCTCGGAAACAAAGCAAAAACGAGAAAAATGCCAAAGGACTTTTTTTTTTCTTTTTTCATCCTGCATCGATTCCTGAAGTTTTGCCATTTATTTTGGGGACCCCCTGTATACATATTTCTGGCTATCAACATCATAATAAATCATTCATTGTTCAATAAAATATGTTTATTCTGATTGTGATTATTTGAATAATTCGTAAATAAAATGTAAACTTCATTCACAGAATAATGAATAAAAGTAATTATTCTTCATTAATGAATAAAATAATACATTTATTTATTATTCTGAATATTTTTTGCCCAACACTGATGGAGAGGAGCCGCACCACTGGAGGGAAAACCTATCTCACTAACCTAATATATATTTCTTGTCAACTTTATTTGAAATTTTAGTTTTCCTTTATTGCACCATCCCCCTATCAATCGCATGGAAACTAGAGTACTTCCTAACAAGAATTCCCCCTGAGGTGGTGCAAAACGTTCCAAATAAAGTAGGGTCAATCCATTAGAAATCACCCAGACCATGTTCCTTAATATTTTTGATTTTCCTAATTTTTTACCAGTTACTCCCCTATGCTAGGCAAGTGCAAACCTGCGGTGAAAAAATTTTCTAGTCTATAGTTTTTTTTTGCCGGCCATTTTAAGTTTGCATTTTAACTATTTTCTGTTCGAAAACAAGTTTCGAGTAAATGTATCTAACTCTCTTGATTTTTGTTCTGGCATTGTGTTTTCTAAATCGTGTGTAAATCGAAGAAAAAAAAAGCACAAAAATTGATTGAAATTTAACTTAACCCTGGATTGACACTGCCATTTACATCTACGTTAATGACAACCCGGGGTAAATTTTACCCCATTCTTTGAAAATATATAAAATAAATAAATTTTAATTTTTTCTTTTGCTTTTTTATACAAGAGCAACGTATAGAGCAGGAACATCAAGAAATGAATTCAAACAGGAATAAATCTGACGAATATTAATTAAAATTCACAAAATAGCTAGGAAATTCTAAAATTCAATATTGTTCATACACCAAATAATTATCCTGTAAAAAGTTTACTAAACTGAAAATATTTTTTACGAACAATAAACTAGAATGATCAAAAGCCATAAAAAATAGGAACTTTAGAAAAATACAATGTTCTGTCCAATTGAGACTCGTTAACATTTAACAAATTTTGGTGATCGGTGTGCATGGCCCTTCTACACACAGAACATTGTGTTTTCGTCTTCCTAAATGTTTTCTGTTACAAAATGATCATCTCACGGGTTTGTCCAAGTTAACGAAAGATGTTGAAGGTCCATCAGGACTTCATTGATCTTCCGAAAAAAGTATCAGTGTCTTCAGTGGTTTTGGTATGTTCTCCAGTTGGGCACTAAGTGTCACACGAGCTTTCACCAGTTGGTAGTCCAAATCAAAGAGAAAATCTTTTCTGGGCAGTTTTCAGGCCATTTTGTCGCTTGGAAAGCCGCAACATGAAAGTAATCGACCTGTGAAGATTTATCAGATGAGCGAAAAAGACATACGTTAACTACACCGTGGGGTAAAAAATACCCCATACACAACTCGCGGCCTTCTCATGCAACGATTAGCTGACAACTGGCGTTGTTTATATTAGGTCAAACCAGATAATACACTTCCGATTATTTAGGAAGAAACAGGGAGTCTCTATGATTTACAGAATTTAAGAAACACGCCATAGAACAAAGTGTGGGGTATTTTTCACCCCACGGTGTCAATCCAGGGTTAAAATGGGAGTTTTAAGTAAAAAATTATGAAATTTATGCAGATAACCCCAACTATGCAGACTGAGACTCATCTGGTTCCAGAGTAATAGTGAATCAAAGTTGTACTAAAATTACGTTACAACAACATTTAATGACAATTCATAGTAAAAATCATTGGATCTCAACATTTTCTTCCAAATATGAAGTTAAACTTTTCTAAATATTTAATTTTGTGGTAATAGTGAATATTACTGATTGCATAATTAACATTTTGTTCCTTTTAAATACTAGGTAAATCCATTTATACTATAAATTGTCATTAAATATTGTGTGCATATAACTTAATTTTAGCACAACTGCACTATAACTCTGGAACCAGTTGAGTCTCAGTTGCCAAATTTATATCAGTTGTTTATGTCATAAACAGGTGTTTCATAATTATCGACTCAGGCCCTTTTGAGATATTGTACTTTAAATATTGTGAAAAATATGATTATGGCAAACTTTGAAATATTATAAAAAAAAAAAAAAAAAGGTAAGTAGTCATATAATAAAGCTATGCAAGAAAAAAAACTTGAAGGAAAGTCTTTCTTCTTTCTAATATTTTTGCAGCACTAAAACTCGATTATGCCAGAACAAAAATCAAGAGCATAACATTCTGATAATTTTAGAGGTTATTTTGTTTTGATATCTATGAAATTAAGAGAGTTAGATACATTTATTTAATGTTATTTAAATTCATTTAGTAGTTAAAATGCAAACTTAAAATGGCCAGCAAAAAAATACTATGAACCAGAAAATTTTTTAACTGTAGGTTTGAACTTTCCTAGTATAGGGGAATAACTGGTAAAAAAAATTAGAAAATCAAAAATGTCGAGCAACAAATTTTATCCAATTTGGGTGATTTCTAATGGATTGACGCAGAAGTAATATTACTATTTATTTCAAATTTTTCACCCTACAGGTTTCATGCCTTTCTTTCACCTCTTCAGGGGAACTTCTTTATTTAAAAAGAAATTTTGGTGACTTTATACACCCCAAGCCTCCGAAATAAACGAGAAATATAGATTGGGTAATTTCCCACTTTAATTTCTGTGAGTGTTTATATATATATATATATATATATATATATATATATATATATATATATATATATATATATATATATATTTTTTTTTTTTTCTTCCAATGAGTGTAAAACCTAATAGGCCTTCAGGAGGATTCCCTCATGCCATCTCCCAGTGTGTGGGACTCCCACCCACCAAAAACCCCTCACTTCTTGTATGATTCTTTCTTAGAACAGCTGCTTTGGCTAATCTTCAAGAGGATACCATATTTTCCTCTAAAGAGAACCTACTATATTTTCAACATATTTGGGCGGGACTAGCTCTGTTTCCCTCCCACTTCTTTTTGAGAAAACATTTTTTGTGAATGTGGCAACAGCGCTCCATCTTTTCGGGCTCGACAGCATCATCTGTGTTATTGTTTCTGGGTAGAGAGGACCGACATCCATGTGAGTGTTTATCTACATTTTTATGTGCATATATATTTATTAAATATATATGCACACATATATGACAAAATAAATTTAAGTTAAACATTTTATATCATATTTGAAAAACAACAAAATAAAAACAATTGCTGAATATTAATAATTAATAAAACATTCATAGCATAGGTAACTATGTAAACCCTGGACTTCATACTAAGTTCTGAAGTATTGTTCTGGATTCTGTTGGAAAACTAGAAAAACTTGTTTAACTTTTTATAAGACAAGGTCTTTCTTAGAGACCAGGATCAGATAAAAATAATAACTGAAATTTAACAAAGTTTAAAAAGAAGTTTAGAATATAGAATTCATCGCTAATTTTATGTTGTTAATGTTTGACTCCTAGGTTGGGGAAAAACCGGAGCCAATCGTCCAGCTTCACAGATCCTCCAGAAGATAGATGTGAGAGTACACACTTTCAAGGAATGCCGAGCCATCTTCGGGCTCAGGTTCCTCACTGATGAGAGCAATCCGACACTCTCGTGTGCCAATAGCCCAGGGAAAACAGCCTGCATGGTAACAACATTTTTGTAACATAGCTGTAGTAAGTTAAAGATGAATTTTAGCTGTTTGGTCCCTCTCCTTAGCGGAGGAAAACTTTCTCATACTGTCAACCCCATACACAAACTAGAAGAAATATCAATGTTTCATAACCCATGGAAAAACTTACTAATAAAGAATAAATCTCCTGCAAAAATCGTTAAAACATAGTGGATATATAAAATATTTCTTTAATGATTTTCAGGGAGATTCAGGTGGTCCAGCTATATATTTAGATCCAGACATGAATAGGTACGTCCTCGTAGGACTGGTGTCTTATGGAGATGGACAATGCACCGGTAGGTTGCCTACCGTACAGACTGATGTAACTGCCTACATTTCATGGATCAACTCTGTAGTAAAGCGTAAGTT
Source organism: Gonocerus acuteangulatus (assembly GCA_946811695.1). Lineage (NCBI taxonomy): Eukaryota > Metazoa > Arthropoda > Insecta > Hemiptera > Coreidae > Gonocerus > Gonocerus acuteangulatus. Next base: position 122,200,806 of record OX328124.1, read on the forward strand.
ATTCATCTTCAATTTTGTATATTCTTTTTTTTTTTTTTTTAATTATTATAATGGCGTGTCAACCCTTAAGGTCACTAACGCCATTCCTGTGTGTAGTAATTTTCATTATAATTTGGAAATAAGTATCAACATGTATACATTATGATTAAATTTCTATCAATAATATTTCTATTTGCAGATTTTATTAATTCAAACGATAAACGAGAAATGCTCAATTGCTTGTAAAAAAAAAAGAAAAATTATAAAAAATAAATAAATAAAAATAATAATAATAATAAACAAATAATAAAAAAAATAAATAAATAAATTAAAAAAAAGTAATAATAATAAATAAATAAAAAAAATGGAAAATAATAAAACATAATAATAAATGTAATAAAAAAATAATAATAAAAATCAAATAGAAAAATAATAATGTTAATAAAATAATATATAAAAATTATATATAAATGAAATAAACAAACGAGCATTTCGGTCTTTATGTTCTGTCTAGATTTTGTCCATTAATTGAGCGGCCCTTAAAAAGTCAAAGAGTCGCTCGACTTGGTTGATATGATCACCTAGAATTTGATCTAAGGAGTCAGACAGTTGGTGTTGCTCTTTCAGTTGCTCATAGGCCCGGCAATTCGTCAAGATGTGCTTCACAGTTAGCAGCACATTGCATGAGCTACACATCGGTGGGGGTTTCTTAGATATTAGGAAGGAATGCGTGAGATTTGTATGGCCGATTCTCATTCGGGTCAAGACTACTTCTTTTCTCCTTGTATCATTTGTGGATGTTTTCCATGGCTTCACATTTCTTTTTATCTCTCGGAGCTTGTTATCTCTCATTTTGTGCCAGACAGTTTTCCATCTCATCCATATAGAGTCTTTTCCATGAGCTATTAGATCATTTTTCGGAACTTTATGGAATAGCATGCCTTCTCTAATTGCTTTCCTTGCCAAGGTATCGACTTTCTCGTTCTGATATATTCCACAATGTCCGGGAATCCATGTAAAAGTCACCCTCTGTTTCTGAAGATGTAATTCATATATTCTTTTAAATATATTTACTATCAGAGGATGAGTTGAATATGGATCACCTATAGCAAGGAGAGCAGAAAGAGAATCTGTAAGTATCTTTAAATCGGATTTCGTTGGAGAATTGATAGTAGCTCATCAATTGCTAGTTGGCTCAGCTGTGTAGTTACTGCAGATCGCTGGGAGAGCGAACATGCAGGATCCTAATGAGCTAAGTACTGCAGCACCAACTCCATTGCTGTCTTTGGAGCCATCCGTGTAAATTTCGTGTCCTGGGAAAAGCCTGCTTTTTAATCTCCTATATTCTGTGACAAATATGTATGGATCTGTATTCTTTTTAATATATTTTGTGAGATTATTAAATTGATGATAGGATGTGGTAATGTCCAGGGTTCAACGGATGATATGGAACTATGATATATAACTGGTATTGTTATATTATAGCCAGATAATAAGTTTTGGATTCTTGTTGGATACGATTTTTGTGTAAGGCGGTTCCTAGGATTTCTATTGAGATATGGATTTAGGGGGTGGTGTTGTGAGGCTCTAATTGTGAAAAAGTAGCTTAGCATCAGCTGGTCCCTTCTGTACTGTAATGGGAGATCTCCTGCTTCTACTTACAGACTCGAGATAGGGCTCGATCGGAAAGCTCCGGTTGCAAGTCTAAGTCCGCTATGATGAACAGTATCTAACATCTTTAGTGTTCTACTGGAAGCTGAATCATAGGCCATGCAACCGTAGTCCAATTTTGCTCTAATAAATGATCTGTAAAAAAGTAGCATGGAACTACGATCAGCACCCCAAGAAGTAGAACTTAAGCATTTGAGTAGGTCTAAACTTCTTAGGCAACTAGCTCTTAGGGTCTTGATGTGTGCTGTCCAATTCAATCCCCTATCATAGATTAGCCCAAGAAATTTAGCACTCTCTGCAGTTTTGACGGGTGTGTTATCTATATACATACTGTGGTTATGGTTTATTTTTCTGCGGGAAAATAGGACACTGATTGTCTTCTCCTTGGATATTGTAAATCCGTTTTGATTGAGCCAATGATTGGTTGAATTTAGGGATTCCTGTATAGTTGTATGAAGTGAATCAATGGATTTATCAGCGTAGTATATCACCAGATCATCAGCATACAACATTGCTTTAACAGGATATCTAATATCTCGCAGGATATGGTTTATTGCCACAGAGAAGAGGAAAGCACTAGCTACATTTCCCTGTGGAACTCCATTCCCCTGAAGAAAGGTCTCTGAAAAAGAAGCACCACAGCGAACGTTAAAAGATCTCTGTTGTAAAAAGTTAAGGAAGAATTTCAAGGTTTTTCCTTGCAGACCTAAGTCTATTAGACTATCAATAACTAGCCTTCTCCAGACACAGTCAAAGGCATTCTTAATATCTATAAAGATAGCAAGAACTCTCTGACAAGAGTCAAACGCTTCCCGGATGTCGGTTTCCAGCCGGACTAGGTTATCTCTAATACTTCTGCCTGGCCTAAAGCCGCTTTGCCATTTAGGGTAGAGGTTTTTGCTTTCCATGCACCAGAAAATACGATTCATTAACATTTTCTCCAATAATTTGCACATTGAACAAGTTAATGAAATCATCCGATAACTAGAGGGTTCTGAAGAGGGTTTTCCTTGTTTTAAAACAGGAATTATGATAGATTTTGTCCACAATGATGGTAGGATTCCTGAATTGAAAATTTTATTTAAGATGGAAAGAATAATATTTTTATTTGGCAGAGATAAATTTTTTATCATGGATATGCAAATGTTGTCTGGACCTGGAGCAGTGTCTTTTCAAGTTTTTAAAGCAGCAGTTAATTCTGTGTAAGTGAGAGGAAAGTTAAGAGGGTCAAGTGGGTCTGCAAAAACAGTTATGGGGTTGTGTTCTTTTTCTTTTTTCTTATTAATAAAATCAGCAGAGTAATTCTCATCAGAAGAGACAGATTGAAAATATTTTCCCAGATGGTTAGCAATTTGCACTGGGTCAGTGATATAGGAATCACCGAATTTTAAGTATGTTACTAAATTCGTTCGTTTTTACCCATTTATTTTCCTGATCATGTCCCAAACTTCGGAGGATGGAGTGTGGCAGTTTAACTGTGATGTAAAGTCCCTCCAGGATTTCCTCTTGTTATGTTTAATTGTATATCTGGAATGCATCCTAGCGTTAATGTATTCTTCTAGGTGTTCAGAGCACGGGTGTCGGCGGAATTTCCGAAGAGCTTGCTTTCTTTTCTTTACCGCCTGGTCACAATCAGTGTTCAACCAAGTAAAGCGTTATTAACATTTGTTTTGATGGTGTTTATATCCATTTCTACATTTACGGAAGTTAGATCGGCTGTCCTCTGGAAAAGGTCCCAGTTCGCCTCCTTTATTTTCCACCTTGGTATATTTGGGGCTGTGTGAGGCCTTCTGTCCGTTGTTTCAATGATCAGTGGATTGTGATTCGGATGTGTAGGGATCAGATAATGCCCGCCATGTGCATCGCGGCATAAGAACTGCACTGACCAATGACAAGTCAATGATTGACTCAGTCCCAGTTGTATGGTCAATGTGAGTGGGCGAGTCATCATTAAGAATACTCAAAGACGTCAAATCCATGAAATTCTCAATGTAGCGCCCTCTTATGTCCGTGGTCATAGAGTTCCATAAAACGTTGTGGCTGTTAAAATCACCTAGAAGAAACATAGGTTGAGGAAGCTGTGCGTATAAATTCTCTAATTGTTCTAGAGTGAATGGTTGAGTTGGAGGTAGATAGATAAAACAGACAGTGAACGAAGCGGGTAACAGTACTCGGATAGCTACTGCTTGTAAATCTGTTTGAAGAGATATATTTGTACAAAGGAGATTGTTTTTAGCTAATATGCACACACCTCCACAAGCTATCCTTCCTCCAATGTAATCATTTCTAAAAGTACAGAAGTTATTGAATTTAAATTTATCGGCTGCTTTCATGTGACTTTCTTGGACACATGCAGTATCAAAATTGATTTCCTGCTGTAATAAAGCTAGCCTGGCCTTATTGATATTGAAGAGCTTTGGTACTAAGTATCAGCTGTTTAGAATCAACTGTTTTCATATCATCTGTTTTTTTTTTGTTTTTTTTTTTTATAGTTTCAGGTGTTCAAATATTGATATTCAAGGTATAATGCGAGGTAAGGTCCATAAGTTTCCGGCCTGTCCTGCTTCCCCTCCTTCAAATGTGCCGGGACCTGCACGCCTATGCAGGTCCATGCCTACTCACTCCATACCCATCGCCCGCACTTCCTCAGTCTTGTCAGTCAGTGTCCAGCCTTGAAGGAAACTCCCCATTTTTACAATGTTCAAACTCGAGTACCGTGCGGTAATTAAATTCTTTTGTAAAGAGGGTCTTACTCCTGCGCAAATTAAAGAGCGCTTGGATTGTGTATACGGGCAGTCCTCCCCCTCGTATTCCTCAGTTTTTTGGGACTGTAAAGGAATACTACTGATAGATTTTAAAGAAAGGAATACCACAATGAATGGTGAGTATTATGCAGCCCTACTTCACCGGTTACGAGACGCCATTAAAGAGAAGAGGCGATGGAAGTTAAGCAGAGGTGTCCGCCTCCTTCACGACAGTGCCTCTGTCCACACAGCATTGATTTCCAAGGCCGCTGTGAAGGACTGTGGATTCCAAGAAATCTCTCATCCACCCTACAGCCAAGTCTTGGCCCCTAGCGATTTCTACCTTTTCTCAAAGTTAAAATCTGACCTTCGTGGAAGGCGATTTAACACCGACGAAGAGCTCCAAGCAGCAGTGGAAGAACATATTTTTAACAAAGAAGAAAATTATTTTTTTCATGGTATAGAAATGTTGCCAAAGCGTTGTATTAAGTGTGTTGAACTTAGAGACGAATACATTGAAAAACAGTAAAACCAGTTTTTTTCTTTCACCTTTCCTTCTATCCCAGGCCAGAAACTTATGGACCTTACTACGTAGATAATTTAATTTAATTTAAATTTTAACGTCCAATATTATTAACTATGAGTTTTGGGACAGGTTATCTATAGGTTTCCACCCTTTTCTAGCCAGGATAGAGCTGATGCCTTTTTTAATAGATAAAGTATATATATATATATATATATATATATATATATATATATATATATATATATATAATTACTATAATTCTTTCTTGTTTATTTCTGTGGCTTGGAGTCAATAAAGCATCACAACTTTTCTCTTTATAAATACTCTTAATATTCCGACCGGCATGTTTTGTGTCTTTTCACACTTCTTCAGGGGAACTTCTAAAACAACATATTTTTAATTAATAATAAGCTTATTTTCCTGAATACTAGTCAATTATATGCTGCTGGATGAATATAAAATATTTAATTTCAATTTAATAAAAAATGTTCTTACTTAAATGTTAATACTTAATTATATTTAAATGACTTTATTATTATTTTAATTATAATTATGAATTAAAAATGTCTGTACCTTGGAACAAAAAGATCCAATGTCCAAACCACTGAAATTTGAGTGAACTGCACGAGTGATATCAGGGTGGGATAACCATAATTGTTAAAAGGGCCAATGTTAACAAGAACTATTATTTTCCAAGTTTGAACATTGGCTCTTTTTCTTCGAAGGTACAGATTTATTTTGTCGTGTTGGTAGCTAAAATTAATATTGCTTTAAAAAATTATGTGTATATTTTATATTATCTTTCACATTATTTTTTTTCTCATTTCAGAACCATTGTGTCACAAGCTGTAGGACCGCAAGAAGAAGAAAATTTTTGAGAAATCTAATGACTTATATTAAAATGTTTTATTCGTTTTGGAAAATATTGACCATCCCTTCTAAAGCCTCTTAGAAGATTACATTCGGACTTACATAAATATATTACTATATCTTGGCGAGCACAGGAACAGAAAGTGTGTTGTAGAATTTGGAACTAACAAGAGAAGATATTAATTATTATTATGGAGGAAGCCATTGATTGCCTTCCTCGTGTTTTGGAAAATGTTAAATTCAAATCAAATTATTGAAATTCATCGTATTAATTTGTATTTTACTACTCTAAGCTTCGTATTACTTTATTTAAATACTTAATTCTGATCTAAACTCTCTGGGTAATTTATCGATGGATATTGGACTACAATACAAAGATACATAGATAGATTGATAACAATTCAACAACATGGCAAGTCAAATAAATATAAAAAAGAAGAAATGTTTTCTTGTATTCCTACCACACATTTCTATCTCACTCCGTTCCAGACATATGGTGTTCTAATGGTTCTTTAGAAAAAAAAACGTGTTTTTTGTAATACGACTCCAATTTTCTCTGCTTGTACAAATTTTTTTTAACCAATTTATTACACTTTTGAAATCAGCATTAAATTTGATTTAAGGCTAATGCACATTTAATGTTCATGTAATTATCTCATTCAAACCGTTATATGCATTGAAAAGGGAGAAATTAATAATAGCTTCTGGTTAGCAAAAACGTTTTGAAAATCACTACTCTTCCAAAAAAAAAATCCTGAGGCAGCCGAATATCACAAAAGATGTAAAATTTAATCAGCTTTCCAAAGATATACTCAGAACTGAGATTATCTCTCAATTTCATACTGTAATTGGAATTCTAGAGTGAGAAAACATCAAACAAATAGAAGTAACATAATGTTTATTTTCGTGATATTATCAGAAATAAATGCAAATTATTCTTGATGAAATTGATATTTAATGATTAAAGTAAGTCTTAGGATTTGGAGATTTGGCCCTGTGCATTGGCCGGCCAAAAACCCTGGTCTGACGTCGCTTGATTTTTAGGCGTGGGTTTGGCTTAAGACGAATGTGTAAAAAGTATCCATTTAGGACATAAGCCACCTGATTTCAAAGATTTTCTAATCATTTGTGTAAATGAGAGCTAACTATGATGAGATTAAAAGGACTACATCAGCGGTGTGACAAGTTGTCATCGGTGTGTGTGTGTGCAAAGAGGCCAGTTGTAAGCAAGTTAACATTTTTTTATGTATTTTTTTTATTCAAATTTTATGTAAGCCTTACTATAATCATTAAATATCAATTTCATCAAGAATGATTAGGATTTATTACTACCAAAATAATTTTAAATCTTGGAAGAAAAAAATAAATAGAAAAGCCACTGACAAAAATAAATCCTGTCACTTAAAAAAATGAATGCGTTTCCAGTTATTGAAAATTTTATCATTTTAGCAGAGAAGCAAAATTAGAAGGAATTAAAAATTGGAAGAACATAAGTCAAGAATGCTGATTAAATAAAAACTACCAAAAAGTTACACGTGTCTTTGTTTGTAAAAACATTTTAAAAGCCTTAGAGCATTTTGAGTGTTTTTTTTTTTATTAAACTAGTCAAAAACCTTCTCTGATATAATTTAATAACAGCATGTTTTCGAGGTCAGCACCTCATCCTCAGTGTCTTCCTATACTTCAGAGTGAACCCCTCAGACTCTGGAACAGCCAACCAACCCTAGTTGCAGTATTTTAAGAATCAACAATCAGTCTAAAAACAAATGGACCATTGAGAAGAGATTGTAGACAACTGGGATTTTCAAGGAAGGGCTTGTTGGGGGTTTGATCATGATTGTGAATAAAACTGATTTTTATATAAATAAAACAATGTTGTTTATTAGCTATCATGACCAAACTCCGACAATCCCCGCCTTAAATACAAATAGATTAATTTTAGAACTGTTTGTGTAAATACAGTTTCTTTAAAATAGCGCTTAAATTTGAAGTAATTAATATATTTGTTAAAGGAAACATCAGAAACAATTTAAAAATAAAAGGAAAAAGAATTACATTAAAATAAAAAGTCTGGGGCACACAAGATCTATAGAGCTTCTATTAATCGTTCACCTGCTAGTTTTATAAAATATAACTTGCTGGCAGTATTAATGATTTATTTATATTGACAAAAACTAATTACTGTCTTTTAAATAAAATATTATGAATATAGACCATTTCTCTGATATTCATGCAAATGTTATTAAAATTCTTGAGGAACCCCACGACTTCTAAATATCCATGGTGGAGTAGAGAATTACTTGAGCGAGCTCATTGCTGAGGAGAGTCAACTTGCCACAAGCAAGACTCCAACCCGCATCTCCCGTAATATATTCTTCTATATATAAAAAAATCACGTGTCTGTTTGTTCCTTAGATAAATCCACACCGTTTGACTCATTTGATCAAACTTGGCACATAGGTCTTGATCCGGGGAGTCTCATAGGCTAGGTCAAAAAGTCTACTAGCTGTCTGTCTGTATGTTTGTTCCTTATACAAATCCATACCGTTTGACAGATTTTGATCACACTTGGTGCACAGGTAGGTCTTGATACGGGGAGTGTCATAGGATAGGTCAAAAACGTCTACCAGCTGTCTGTCTGTATGTTTGTTCCTTATACAAACCCACACAGTTTGACCGATTTTGATCAAACTTTGCACACTGGTAGGTATTGATCTGGGGAGTGTCTTAGGCTAGGTCAAAATAGTCTAGGACTTACAGTTCGGAGGTCACACATTCGAAATTGTGAGCCCAAACAGTTACAGATTTGCGCATTACATTTTAATATCACTTATTTGGTTTATAATTTATTTTTGCTTTTCTAAATGCAGAAAGTAGGTGTAGTATGGCACGCCGGGTAACAGCTAATATATAATATAAGTGACAAGCAAACATTAAAGAAACAAATGCTTTTTGAGGTTTGCTTATTATTATTTCTTTATCATTAGAACATGTAAAACAAGCCTGTCAGGTACTGTTTCCCCAAAAGGCAGTATCTTTGAGTAGTTGATACTATTGTCAACTATTTGTAAATTTAATAAGTAGGTACTTAGATATCTTACAGAATTCTAAAACCTACGATTCAAAATGCATTGCTTAATTGACTACGTTCCGTTTGATATATTTGATCAAACCACCAGAAGTTGATGAGGGTGTTAACCTTTTGATCTAAATATATCAACTACTGGAACTGGTATAAAAATTAATTTATTAATTAAAAAATCTCTTGATAATCCTAGCAAGTAATCCAGTAGAACCTTCTCCATTACAGAACAGTTCAATATGACGGGGTCAAGGCAAAATAATGCCAAGCAACATTGTTATCAAAACTTAACTGTAGCTGCTATGTTGGATATTATGAGGAACCATCAGTTGAAATGGTTAGGGACAACAAGGTTAAGTAGCATACAGCTCAATCTAGTCATGTTTTAGTAGCATTTGCATCATAGACTGATAGTAGGACATAATATCCTACATATAGGAGCTACAGTTAAGTTTTGTTACAAATTTTGCTTGGTACTATTTGCCCCGACCCCTTCATATGCCATCCACCAAACAACAAGAAAAGGTGATTGAAGAAAACTTAACCACAACAGTAGTAAGAAACAAATACCGAAAATGTTTCCTTGCTCTTGGAAATCCAACTTGCCTGATCCAGGAAGTGGATGTCCATAATTCCTTGATTTAGTTGTACGTGCATTATCTAGGATTCTGTGCCGCTGGGCTGAGCCAGTCTAAAATTACTGGTTCGAAACTCCTCCGGCGTTTTACAAGGTCTATCGGTAGTTCGCCCATTCTAGTCTTGGCTGAGGTGTTTGCTCCACGTTCCACAAGCTGTCTTACGACGCCGATGTTATGTTGTGCCGCTGCATAATGTAACGGAGTCCACGTTCTCTCGTCTGCTACATCCACATTTACTCCTGCGTCCAGCAGTACTTTCAGAGATTCCTCATCTCCATTGTAAGCCGCTTCGTGTAGCAGACTCCAATCTCGTAGATCCAAGCCATCGCGGTAATAGGATACGGTTTTATGCAGATCTGCCTTGTTCTCTACGAGGACCTTGATCGCGGACGGCTTACGGTTCATAGTAGCATACCAAATCGGCGTGAAACCGGTATCGGAAGCGACATTAACAGGTGTTCCTATCTTCAGGAGTTCCTTAATCACGTCCGGACTTCCGCTTGAAGCAGCCAGCAACAGTAGCCTGTTCTGCTCGTCCTCTGATGGAATGCCCTGTGAATTCAGAAAGTAGTCCACAATCTGTGGATTGTTACTTTCAACCGCTTTATCTATGACCAAAGAAACGCTAAATGAATTTCCGAGGCTTATTAATCTCTTCACCACAGACAATGTGGAATTTCTAACCGCGAGATAAACCGGATATTCTCCCGAACAAAGCATGTGAACTTTTGCCCTTTTAGAAAGGAGTGCATTGAACACATTAGTAGCGTTCATTACAATTGCTTTACAGAGTGGTGTAAAATTTCTTGCGTCAACTTCGTCCAGGTTCGCGCCATGTTCTGCTAAGGTGACGACCGCTGAGATACTCCTCTCAGAGACAGCCAAATGAAGCGGGGTGTCTCCAAACGCAGTTTTGAAGTTTACATTTGCCCCATTTTTTATTAATAGCTTTATAATATTCCCACAATTTATTTTCGCTGCAATACACAACGGGGTCAACCCCTCACTATTCAAAGCATCCACTAGAGCTCCACGTTTCAACAACTTTTCAGCAGACAGTAAGTCTTTTCTGATAACAGCGAAATGCAAAGGAGTGTTTCCATTCTTGTTACTCTTGTAATTTACTTCGGGAGAAGTTTTATATAAAACATCAATCATAAGTGTTTTGTCTAGAAAAATCGCTAAAATGAGGGGCGTTAATCCATCTTCATTCATGACGAATGTTTCTGCTCCGTTTTTTACCAACAATTCGACAATTTCTGTCGTTCCATATGAAACGGCGAAGTGCAGAGGGAAATCAGCTGACGATGGATTCCTCTTGTTCATATCAAACTTACTCCGGACCAGAGTTCTCAAAACGTCCATTCTGTTTGACTTTATAGCAAGCTGAAATGGAGTTAGTGAACTCGCGTCGAGGCTGTAAAGGTTTACGTTCATGCTTATTAGTTTTGTAATAACATCCGTTCTTCCTTCAATGACAGCTTTATGTAAGAGGGAGTCACCATTTGGCGAAACAAAGCTACAATTTGCTCCATGGTCTGTTAAGACCTTTATCAAATTGGGATCATTCAACACCAAAGCTGTATATAAAGGTGTAACGCCATCGTTGTCTACAGAATCTATTTCTGCACCAATTCTAATCAATTCCTTAGCTGTATCTTGTCTGCCTCGCAACACGGCGATGTGAAGCAGCGATCTACCCTTGACGTCCTTCCAGTTGACATCAGCGTTTCTAGAAAGCAATGTTTCTATAGCTTGAAGATTACGGGTTTCTGCGGCTTTGTATAATGGCGTGACGCCTTCATTGTTCGAGCTGTCTACAGCTGCTCCCAGCTGTAGAAGCCTTCGAAGTACAACTACATCATTCTTCTCAACGCTAGCGTGTACAAGCGTATTTCCCGAACTAGAAATGGAGTTAATGTTCGCACCAGCGTCCATCAATAGCTTTGTGGTTTCCACGTTGTTCGTCTTCAAGGCTTTGTACAGCGGAGTTAGTTCCTCGTTGTCTTCCAAGTTCAAACCAGCCCCAACGTCTATAAGGCTCTCTATCATGTTCAAATAGTTTTCTTCGACAGCTGTATGAAGTAAAATACCACCGAGAAGGTCCGCCATGTTGCTGAATTCAGGAGAAATTCTCGTTCCGATTGTCAAACCATTTATATTCATATGAAGAAACTGAATTTCGAGTTCAGGTGGCTTATACTTGAACGAACTTAGTGTCGAAGTTTCATCGCTGAATTCATAAGAAAGTGTGTTGTTTGAATTTTTCAACCATGGTTCTGCATAAGAAAATAGTTGGACCCTGTCTTCGTCTTTAATGATATATGTCTCTGTCGATGGTTCCTGAAAAAAGAAAGAAAGAAGTTAAACGTATTTCATCGTTGCGCCATCAAGGAATAACAATCAACTTATAGAAACTACAATTATAACACAGGCACACAAAAGAAAGTGGTATTTTCCAAAGATGCCATACATATATTCTTATGTATTTCGACACGCTGAATCCGAATCCGGAGTCCGTTTCACCCCATTACGTCAGGTTTAAGAGCACTTAAAGATCAAATTTCGTATGAAGTCATTAAAGAAGAAATAACTAGAGCTTCCAAGGTTTCGAGGGTCGCTGAATTCGAATCCGAGGCCTGTTTCAGCTCGTCGGAGCAAAATCAAGGTCATTTCAAGGACAAATATGTTTATTTTGCAAGAAATGAATCTGCAGTCAAAATTCTTTTTATGCAAAATAGACATATTTTTCATACGATAATTTGACCTTCAACTGCCCTTAAACCTGGCGTGAAGGAGTGAAAAGGACACCGGATTGGGCTGTGTCGAAATACATAAGAAATATGTACGGCATCTTTGGAAAATACCACTTTTTTTTGTGCGCCTGTGTAATTAGTAGTACAATACATTAATTAATTAATTAACATATTTATTTATTTTTACCCAATAAGTAGTTCCCACAGATTACTCTAAAAGTCCATAATAACGTCAAGCTTTCTCGAAGTAACCACCAGAACTAAATTGAATGATTAAATTATAATAAATAAAATATATTTGTCTATTTTTAAAACAAATTTTGTCCTTAAGGGATTACATTTTATCTTTATTTTTATAATCTAAGCCAGGAAGGTTTTTACTCGTAATTTATTTTTCTATCACATTATAAATATCTGAAAATATTTATTAATATTTATTAAGGGATCTGGAGGCGCCTGCGGCGAACTCATCCCGATCCGAGGCAAGTCTGCTGGACACTGCGACCATCCTCAGCCATCGAGTCCTTTTATCTTCCCTTATTAGATCTTCCTCGTGCTCTGGTTCCATCTGGGGTTCCTTAGTATAGTAGCCTGGTTGCTATATAATTATTCTTCCTGACATCAAGTCTCAATCTGTGAAGGCGCTGAGTTTTAACCAAATGGGAAACTTGTAGATCGTCGTATAAGGGTACGGTTCATGGGTGTATATAGAAAATAATTTCGGGAGGGGCTGGAAGAATTTCGGGGGGGTGGGGGCTGAGGACATTTGGGGGTATGGAATCCTAACAATCTAGAACTTGGAATAGCTAGCCAATTAAAACGCTATTACACCCAATAAGAACTATTTTTTCTGTACTAAGTGGTCTTATTTAATTTATTTTTACGGTACATTTTTACCAAATGGTACAGATTAGACCCTTAACCCCTGGATTAGCTGGCAAAGCAGAGAGCACAGCAACGATTTCAACTCAGCAGGCCAAGCAACGTTTATCGCTATGCTCTTTGCGCGCCACTCTGAAGAAATCCGTAGATAATTTTGTTCTTTCTCATGCCAGACGGAGTGTCTCAAACATTGAGTTAGTAGGGAGTAAAGGGAGGGTAAACTAAATAGGTTGAAGCCTAAATATAAATATATATATATATATATATATATATATATATATATATATATATATTTAGGGGAAGGTGATGTACCTCTGACCGTCTTGTACCTTTGACCACCGAGGCTGTGGCGGCATGTAGCAACATTTTATAAATGTTGGTGTAATTAGTGTTTAGCTCCTTCACTAGAGGGATTGTGTAACCTACTTTGGATTATTCAAGTCAAAGAGGATTCTTGCAAAAAATACTTATCCATTTCTATCATAAAAATGTAAGTTATTTATTGATGACGTTTTGTCTCATAATATTTTTTGTATTAAGTCTTTTTAGATGGATATAATTTGACAAAGTAGCTATTACAATAAGAAACATGGTGTAGCTTCTGAAATTGATTTATCTTAACCCTAAAATTGTTAGCATGCTTTTTAATTTGCACTACCAGGGTGTTGTACCTCTGACCACGACTAGGTGTTGTTCCTTTGACCAGGTCAAAGGTACAACACACCTGAGTAATTTTTTCATAATTCAACTTTTATGTTCTTCTGCTACATATTTTTTAAAAATACGTAATATTGGTTGCTTCAATTGTTCAAAAAATTTAAAAAATAATAAATGAAATATGTTCAACTGACTTTATCAATCCTCAGTGTAGCAGTTCAAACCTATCGCCCCTTATCGTTCCACCTGAAGTTGTAAGACCTCATCGAAAAGCGGAGGCAAGGAAAATGTCAAATAGGGGCCGGCCTAGCGGGAAACCTCTCATCTCGACGGATGTTTCTGAAAAGCTAATTATTGAAGGTGAAAAAAAAACTAAAGAAAGCACCTTTAGGGTGGTGCCTTTCGCAGGTAAGGCGCCACATACAAATAAACCCCTTCCTTAAAAAAGTGGCATATAAAAAGAAAATGATTTAATGAAAGTTCAGATTCTGATACTGACACGGAAATTTCTTCAGGAGAAAGTGACGTTGATCTGTCTGATAAATGTCGCGAGTTTTGTAGATGACCAGCAACAATTTGAAAAATATTATTTGAAAAAAGGAAATTTTATACTTGTTAAAAATAAAAGCAAAAAGACTATTACATATTTAGTCGCAGAGATCTATGGTATTTTTTTTTTTTTTTTTTTTTTTTTTTTACCGCGCATCTACATCTAGGTCATTAGCGCCGACATCCAGGGTGCAGCGAGGAATTTTACCAGCGAGCCGTGGGATGATAAAATTCCTGCCGGAGGTTGGGAATCGAACCCACCATCTCCCGCCTATGAATCCAAGGCGCTAGCCATTTGACCACGGGAGACCCCTATCTATGGTATTAAATGTCCAATGATTAAGGTCCAATATTTAAAAAAAAAAAACTAACTTTAAGTGACAAGTTTACGAGAAAAGATGAAAATTTGTATGATATTGATGTTGAAGACATTGTGGCTAAACTTCCATACCCTACTATTGCTAGTGGATCTGCTTGACAGTTAAAACGTTTATCGATTGGACTGGATTTTTCAGTATATTAAGCATAACATAATATCAATAATAGATTTTTTATTATAATTACATCCCTGTCCTGTATTTATTAAACTTACAATATTACTGAATACATTTTTTTCTGCACTGTTGTGTATTTTTTAGGTGGTCAGAGGTACAACACCCCATGGTCAAAGGTACATGTTATACCTTTGACCACTGTACGATTAGTAAAAAATATTGAATGTAAAGCTAGAGCCTTGAAACAATCAAATATGATAAGCAATAGAATACTAATTATAATGAAATAATAAAAATGAATTTAGCCTTAATATTCAAGCTAAAAAAAATTCATTTTTGCAAAGTGGTCAAAGGTACAACACCTTCCCCTATATATTATATATATATATATATATATATATATACAGGGTGCTTCAAAAAAATGTATACACACTTTGAACTTCCATAGAAAATTTATTTACCGTTCTACAAAGTTAAATTTCAGGAAATTAGAAAGCTGAAAGTCCAATGTAAATGAAACATAAATAACAAATGTTAATACTGTTCAAATTGGTGACCTGCAGCATCAATACAATTCTGAGTACGAGTCACCACTGATTCTGTACATCGTATCAAAACGACCAATGAGATTTCTCTACACACGGCTTGAATCTCATTCCAAAGAATGTCTAGGTTACGTGGTTTACGTTTGTACACCTCATTTTTTACTGTGCCCCATAAGAAGAAATCCAGTGGTGTAAGGTCTGGGGAGAATGCTGGAAACTCAATTGGCCCCCTGCGTCCTATCCACTGGCCCGGCAAATTTTGATCCAGGTAAGCTCGTACGTCCCTGTGATAGTGCGGCGGGGCACCATCTTGTTGAAAATAAAACATATCATTACCGTATAATGCACGAATGGCAGGAAATAAGGAATCAGCAAGCATTGTTAGGTAATTAATACCAGTTACAGTGCCTTCAAATCGAAAAGGTCCAATGAGTCCCCTTGAAGACAAACCGCACCACACATTTACACCAGGCAAATTTACAGCTTTTTCAATTGTAATGAGAGGATTTTCTTCACCCCAGTAAACACAATTGTGTCTATTGACAGTTCCATTAAGTTAATTAAGCAGGTTAACTTAATAACCTGCTTACGTTCTTCAAAACTCAAACGTACGTCCGCCATGTTGATATTACAACTTCCAACTGACAATATAACATAGAGGGACGATTATGCTGCCATCTGGCGAAGAAATATAACATTAGCCTTGTAGAGTGGGAAAACTACGATAGTTTAAAGTGTGTATACATTTTTTTGAAGCACCCAGTATATATATATATATACATATATATATATATATATATATATATATATATATATATATATATATACGTGTGTCTTTACGTACGATTCAGGGCACGAAGGATGCTTTTTAGCACAAAACATTTTGTTGGCTCCCATTACACGATTTCGGATTTCCTCCTCCATTAACAACGGAGCCAAGATACTTAAAGCTGGAAGCGCATTGGAACGTGCACTTTTCCACTACATGATGTTATGGCGGGTTTAGGGTCTTTTTTTTTTTTTCTTTTTTCTTAAAAAAAAAAATCCTAAGTCGACATCTTCGCTCCTAGATTATTTCTTCCAGCCACCCCCGAAATGATTTCCTATATACGCCCATGGTATAACAATTCATCGAGTGAACAGTGAACAATACAAATATTATACTCACGCATAAAACTGGTAAAATCAAGCAGAGCCTCCAGATAAGCAGCAAACCCAGAAATGATTTCCTATATACGCCCATGGTATAACAATTCATCGAGTGAACAGTGAACAATACAAAAATTATACTCACGCATAAAACTGTTAAAATCAAGCAGAGCCTCCAGATAAGCAGCAAACCCAGAAATTCCATATCTGAAAGAAAAATATATTAGCCATGCCCATTTTAAAATATTAATCTAATAGTTGATGACTATTAACACATTATATTATGCCTGTTCATGATCATGCCTATTAATTGGAGGTCTCTCTGAGGGGGAGTATAAAGAAAGAACATTTTAATGATTTTCTTAAGTTAAATGTTTAGATCTTTTGACAGACAAAAACAAATTCTATATTCCTTTTTAGAAGCTTCTGCCATGATTTTTGTTGAGCTAATCCTTAGTACCTTTCAAATACATTGTCTGATTATACGTCGTATTAAAGTATTGTGTGAACGTCGGTGAAACTGATCCTCACAAAGTTGCCTACCTGGTTCCTTCAAATCCAATCAGATTTTTAGGTATTTCTTTTATTCGTTTTCACAATAATAACTATAGTAGGTATGTTAACAAGTCTTAAGGTTTTAAAGTCTTTTGGATGTGACCGTCTTCAGGATATGTGACATGTCTGACAAATTGTCGGCGATTATCAATTCGACAAGCTCGTATCCAGAAGACTTTAAAACATTAATTAAACCTGATTATTAATTATAATTTTTAACGCGTGAGAATCAATTAAACGTCTGCGTACAGGCTTTTTGGCCGTGAGTGCAAAAGTGTGTGCATTCCGCGCCTAAGGTCGTAAGTTCGATTTCCTCTTGGGTTAATAGCATTTCCAGGGCCGCCACATTGGTGGGACTGCCGGGTACAGTTGTTCCGGGCACGGGCGCCGTGGGGGCCTGGGCCGGGCCTCGCTAATTGGAAAAAATGTATAGGTTATGAGCTTGTAAAAAGAATTGGATTTAGAAATATAGACGGGCGTAGCCTATATTTATTGGAAAGGAATCTATTTTTTTTTTTTTTTTAATGTACATAAATGACAAAACAAGTGCAGTCCCAGAATAGTATATTTCATTAGGAGTCGTAATAGACCTAGCTGCACCGATTGTCGGCTTTTATTCTCATTTCGCTCAAAACTCAAGATGAAAATAATTTTAAAATGTCCAGAGTCCTATAGCAAAGTATTAGAACTTTCAGTCTGGCTCTGAGAAGTGGGGTCCCGTGATCTGGTCCTGGGCCCGGCTCTAGCGGCCCCTACACGGTCAGTAATAATGACATTATCAGTAATGTCATTACTATTCAACTCTCGTCATTCCATATCATCATTACAATGTACACCTTACACCGTCATTCCACGGATCATTTTTAATGTCATTACTTTTCTTCAGTACGCATTGTGATCTCCGTGACAGAAGCGTTTTGTTAATAATGGATCCTCGGAAAGTCGCCTGTTTAGCTATAACTGCGACACTAGCCTCAAAAAAAAAAAAAAAAAAAAAAAAAAAAAAAAAAAAAAAAAAAAAAAAAAAAAAAAAAAAAAAAAAAAAAAAAGAAGAAAAGCGAAACGTTCGTAAAGGCCTTAATATGACACATATCCTTCCAATCGGGGCGTTTCCAAGTGTTCTGGGACCGACGTTATGTGCAAAATGTTTACATTTTATTTTTATTTGGATAACCATTTTTTGCAAGTACCTTTTGAGATAATACAATAGTCATTTATATGGTTAGAAAAAGGAGTCTTTCTTCTTTTGAAAGATTTCAATGACGTAAAAATCGGATTATCTCAAGGGGAGATATTGAATTTCAAAGCGCCACATTACTTTTTCGCTTACAAATTTTTATTCTCTTCCAGACTGGGAAAAATCATCATTTTTTGTTTTCAATATTATTCACCACGTTAGGGTTTCTTGGGGTGCTGATTTAAATCTGCTATTATTTTTGGTGTAAAAAAATGTATAATACTAGTTTACTTGAAAACGTGAGCATATTTTGGAATATATTTGACGAAATATAAATTATAGTTTAACGATTATATTCTTCTTCTAATCTACTCTATAAGACAAATGAATTGGTAAAAGAATCACGTCAACATTATTTTCTAAAGTCGATATAAAAAATAAAGCACTTTCAACCTATTTTATATCGTCGATACAAATGCAAAGTAACGAATGTGAAAAGTTGTTGCTACCTTATAGGTGACTTTATATATATTTTATTCTATGATATATTTTAATTAGACTTAATGCGGATTCGTTACTGTGAGATATATATATATATATATATATATATATATATATATATATATATATATTACTTTTATAACTATAATGTGACCAAGGTAGAGTCATACATTTCAATTCATCTTATTTTTTGCCCTTTCTACTCAAACTAGTTTAACCTTTACATCTGTTTCACCTAGTTACAGCTCGAGATGCAGCGCTCCCTACACCATCATTACTAATGACAGTATCCCCTCCACTTTCAGTAATGATGAAGCCGAGATCAGAAAATCCGGATTCACATCATTACTGTTCGTCATTCCAACTTTGTCCACCTTACACTATCATTATTACTGTCATTTTGATAAGGTAATGTCATTATTACTGACCGTGTAGGGGCCGTTTAAATGTGATGGCCCTGGGCATTTCTTTCGAAAAAAGCGTCAGCTCTATCATTGCCGGAAGAGTGTAGTAACCTCTACAAATCGGTCCTTAAAATCGTTTTCATGCATAAATTGACGTTAAAATTTAAATGAAATAAATAAAAATCTGCGTTCAGCAAATAAATTTTGTAACTGTCATTTATTGTTGCTTACCTTGAGATACCGACAAACCTTAAACAGACTTTGTCTTTCCGACTCAATGGCAATACTACTGTAAATAGATGGTATTTTGCAACGAACTAATTCATTAAACCCGGCTTGTATTGAGATACTTCTACACTCTTCTTGTAGTAAAACAGATACTACTCCTAGAGAGAATTCTTATCAGTGATTATCAGAGGTCATGCTATCATTGGGTCGCATGGCGAATCATGCATTATCTTCCCTCACTCTGGGTCGCAATAGTTCCTCAAGGAGGAAACAGTTATAGTGAATAGAAAGCAATGTAAGATTTGACCGTTGTTGTTATATGATTGAGAAGACATAGTCGACCGTTGAGGTGTAGAAGGTGTTGATCTTTGGTGTTTCGGTCTTTTTTAATAAAAACTACATGTTATAGGTAAAGTGTATTTATTTACACCAACGTTTCGGCTTGATATACAAGCCTGCTCCACAGTCCCTAAGAAGGCTTGTATATCAAGCCGAAACGTTAGTGTTAATAAATACACTTTACCTATAAAATGTAGTTTTTTAAAAAAAAAAATACCGAAACCCCGTTGTTGTTATATAATTTTCTATTTATATATTGAAAATAGAGAAAACAAAAACATGAAATTAATATACATATTTACGAAGTAAAGTAATTCAATAATAATGATAACAATAATAAAGTCCTTTCTTAAAAAATAAATATTAATTAATCAAATAGTGCGGTTTTATTCTTCATGGGCATCCTTGAATAGTGTATGCGCTAAATTCTCGGGTTGATCAACTCTAAAGTGCAACAAGCATATATATTTCGCGAATTAGGAATAAGATGATTTCATAAATTTAAGGATACTGCAAGATTAAAGGCAAAATCCTCTCCACTAAACTGACGATCCAGTTCCTACCAATTGGACTTTTTCAACATTAGATTAAATTATATCTAGGTCTTGGAATTGTTCATTTTATATCACAAATAATGTTTTTGTGCCGACGTTCTTCTGCAATTTCGTTAATGTGTGTTCCATGTTGATTTGCTTGCCTTGAAAATATGCAGGTTAAAAACTTCAATGACGTCACTGACAAATCCCATGAATGTAACTTTGATTTTGGAGCTCTATGCCAGGCTATGCATTCGGCTTTGCGCTCTCATTGTTCAAAATTTCAAGCTAACTCTTGGTATCATGAATGTTTACAATTTTAGATTAGATTGACTGGTGTGATAAACCAAACTTTCTTATGAAGTGTTTGTTTTGAAATTTAATTTTCATGGTTTATCAAATAGTTCTTCGGGTCCAATGTACTTCTTATCTATTCTATGAATAATGGAAGAATCTATATTCTCTTTGGCTTCCAGTGAATCTTTTGAGGCCAACAATGTGACTGAAAATAATCCTGACTGGGATAGACTTTTTAATAAAATTAACCCAGGTCTGTTTACGATGTTTGAAGGTAAACCAATTGTCTTTTACTTTGGTCTAGAAGACCCCAAACAAAAAGAAAAATGGAAAAAGTTAGTGTGCTTAGGAAATGGTGATTATGTGGATAGACATGAAGAAATGGATGGAAGAACAGCTCTGATGTTGGATGATCTTAACCCTTCCAGACTTTATTCTAGGCCATCTTTCAAATTGTCTTACATTCCCGATTGTGTAGAACAAAATTCTCTGCTTGATATTGGTAATTATTTACATAATGATTTCTTTAAGAAATCTGATTTCTATATGAATGTTATTTTTTACGGAACTATGTCTTTTGAAAGAGAGACCCGTAAAAGGCGTACTCATGAAGACTTAAACAAGGTAGATAAAGGGACTCGAGAGCCATACACATGCTCCGAGAAAGAAGCTATCTTGAAGTTCCTTATTTTAAAGCCTCATAAACGATTTGGTCTGAACGGAGATACAATCTGGAAGAGTATGGAGATCAGGAACATATGTCCTCGTCGAACTTATCAAAGCTTGAAAAATCATTTCAGGAAAACCCTTGTCAAAGAACTTGATAGGTTTGAATTCCTAACCGATGCTGACAAGAAGTTTCTTAGAGGGGAAAGTGCTAGGTATGTATTTTATATTATTACAGAACTAATAACCGAGTTGGAGTGTCAGACGTTGCCTGTGAAATGTATTTTGTTCTAGGGTCATTCCATGTCAAATCAACACACTGATTCAGACTTCATGTCTCAGATTTTCATGATTTTTGATATGCAGTATTACATTGCCGGACAAAATTAAAGGATCACTTACAGATATTTATGTTATTCTTTCATTACAGAAAAAAATTGGAATTTTTTTGTCTCAGACTGTACTTGGTATTGTCCCTTATCAAGATTAATCCTCTACCTGCTTGAATTCCCACCTTTTCTTAGGAAAAGAATCAGTTATTTCTTTTCTTTTCTCACTTCCGGACAGATAATGGTTAGTTGTTAGCAAAGATACATCGTATTGAATATTTTCTAACATTTAAAAGACATCGTGCTTAATAGGCATCGTCAGACTGGAGGGCGTACCAGGAGAATTGGACAAGGTCGTCCGAGGTCAACTTCCCTCTGTGACAACAGATTTTTGCAACTTCATGCTTTCAACGCCGATCAACCGGGAACAGCCTGCATGTAGTCCTTCAGAGGTTTAGGAATGTGCACTTTCAGAGCGAACCGAGAGAAGATGACTCAACGATTATGGATTCACCTCCCACCCTCCAGCAACTGGACCTCTACTCTCCAGGGAAAACTGGGTTCAACGCTTGAGGTTCGCCAGGGAACACCCAAACTGGAATCATGAAGTTTGGAGCCGTGAAATATTCTGCAGTGAGTCTAGTCTCTGTCTCCGATCTCCAGATGGACGGGAAAAGGTATGCTCTTCGCTCTCTTTCTGGAAGGGTTGCATTTCATGGTGGGTCAGAGATGGTGTGGGGAGGCATAAATTTAAATTCCCATACAGAATCATTCTTCTGAACAGACGCCCCATAACTGCTGACAGGTAGATTAGGCAGATACTTGAGGCACATGTCATGCCTTTTGCCAGGAATATCGAAGGTGACTTTTTTTTTATGCCCGACCTCATGTCACTCAGTCAGTGCAAAATTTCTTTAGGCAAGGAGAAATTCGCCAACCACAAGTTCAGAAATAAACCCCATAGAACATGTAAGGGGCATGCTTCATAGACATGTCCGTACCTGAGAAGACAAAATTTTGCAGGTTTAAGGCAAATGTTAGTGAAACAGTAGAACAACATCCCATAAGATGTGAGAAACCTGGTGACTGGAATCAGTAGGAAAATGGAAGCTGTTATCAGAGATAGAGGTGGGAACACCAACTATTGACTTTTTCCTAATATCTTTCCCTTTCAAGTTATGAAACAGGAGCACATTTTTATTTTTTCCTATAAAAAAGTTCCATAAAGGAATTTTTTATTTTTAATTTTCCTTATAATTAACTGTGACTTCCTAAGAAAAAATAATCCATTCAACTATACTCTATACAATTCAGTTATTTTAAAATATTGAGGTAATCCTTTAATTTTGTCCGCCAGTCTACATCATAAACTAAAAATGCCTAATTTCAGTTATGTAGCAGAATTATTTTTTGAGAATTAATTATTAATTTTTAAAGGTTTAAATTGTATGAAAAAATGTCATGTGACCTGAGAAAGGTCACAGTCACTTATCATTCAAAATCAAATATTATGAGTAAAGTTAAGGGTTATTGAATTAGTTCATCGAGACGTCAACCATTGGAAGGTAGCCACACATTTGTTCACTTTACTGTCTTGTTAATTATATGTACGGTGTGACGGAGTTCACTTTGCATATCAGATCTGTGCTGTAGGATCCACAGTGTATCAGGTGGTGTGGGATATATAATTGAAGGTGATTGACCTCAAGGATGGAGGAATGTAACTTGAACTTTACTGCAATCTTCATATTTATTAACACAGAACATAACTCAAACACCAAGTGTCATAATAGATCTATGTTACATACCCTCTAATATCTGCTGTATGTCCTTTACAGCAGGGAAAATACTTGAAACGACTGCACAAGAAAATAATTTCACATTTACTTTGGTTCCACATTTGAGAGTTATGAAGGGGTGAAATGAAGGTATTGTACTGGTTGGCCAGATCTTCAGTTTTAATGCATTCTTCAAGGGTCACAAATACAAAGCCTATGTTAGATATCAGGACCTTCCAGGAATTCCGGTTGTTGGGAAATCAAAGTCAAAGTTGTAGAAGTGCTTCAGTGTAGATAAACCAATGTTTACTCTATGGAATGCTGATTCAACAACCTGATTTAAAAAGTATGTGGCTTATAGTCGGAGAGCTGGTAATGCACTTTCCATGAAGTGTTTTTATAAGAAGGTAAATAGTGTTTTATTCAGAAGTCAACTATCTTTAATGTAAAATTATGGCAATTTGATAATGAATAATAAATAAGGCGGACACTTTTAAGGGGGTTAAATTTAAATAAAAAACAAGCAACGTTTTTTAATATTAAATGAAGTGCTTTATTCATGTTGTGATTTAAACAGCATCTTATATAAACATAATTACAAAAGGGCAGATACTTATGTAGGGTTTAATTATCAGGAAACATGAAAATAAATGTTGTCTATGATAGACTGCAATACACTGCGTGTAACCGTAAGAGTGAATGAGGGGACCGCGCAGTTGTGGTTGTTCCCAGTGCTCTCATTGGTTCTTGCACACATGATCTTGTACAGCTGTCCCGGTTTAAATGGCTGCGTAAATTAAACACTCATTTAATATTAGAATAAAAATAATTAAGTTTTTCAAGGTAGGGATTGTCGGGGTTCGGTCACTGCTACTTAATGAAACTACATTTTACCGTAAAAATGGTTTTATTGTGCCGACGTTTCGGCTTGAACTTCAAGCCTTCATCAGGGCTGTAAAAAACAAGTAGAACGGATGTAATACTGAAATATACATATATATATATATATATATATATATATATATATATGCCTACATACACACACATATATACATACATACATATATGGAAAAAGACAAAAACATAATATATAGAAGAACAATGTACTCTAGAAGAACTTAGATTATTAGGAGAACAGGTATAAGAATAACAGATTACATTAGAATAGATATAAAAATAACAAGATGGGCTTACCGATGGGAAGATTGAGAACTATACCTCACAGATGCGGAATCATTTCTGACAGTTAATACAGGGAAACTTAGGGAGAAAGGAGTTGGTGAGGGGGGGGGGGGTTCTGGACCACCCAATGGACAGAGAACATAGAAGATGAAAGAAAGAGCGGTGGAAGCGGCGTCGTACAGAAGATGTTGGAGTAGGTAGAGGAGATGACTTCTTTATCAATTTTGTCATTAACTGGGTTATTTTCTAGGTGGATAAAAATTGATTCGGAAAGGAGGCGTTATTCATTGTAAAATTGTCTTAATTTTACATTCAAGAAAGTTGGTTTCTGAATAAAACAATATTTTTTTGCACCTTTCCCATATGCGCAGTACCTGGTGTTACACTGTAAGTCTATCCAAAATATATTTACCTTCTTATCTACCCAAGTGGTATACTATAGCAAAATTTTAAGGTGCATAAAACACTTCATGAAACGTGCCGTTACCAGCTTTTGGACTATTAATTTATATTTTGCTTGCAGTACTTCATTCAAAAAGATAATTTATTATTTTGTTCACAGGTTTCCTTGATTATCCACCAATATTATTATTAAGGATGATCTTCATATGTGCCTTTGACTGACATCATTGGATTGAAGATAAATAACTCTTGTGATCTCATTTATTGTGTTTTAATTTCACTGTTATCTATTAATACCAATACTGTTATTTATGTTATTAGCTATCTTCTTTTGGGACAAGGAGTCTCCAAAATTAGATAAGCCATTTTTGTATTAAGTACTATATTAATATTGAGAAATACAAAAGTTAGCACTGGATTAATTAAGTGTTACCAAAAATAACACTCATAATTGATTAACTTGAGAAGAGAATGTTGGTTGTTGGTGATGCGAAGATAGAATTTGTCAGAGTTCGCTCATGGTACCTTAATAAAATTACATTTTTTATAAGAAATGGTTTTTATTATTTGCCCTCGTTTCGGCTCGAAATTGAAGGCTTCATCAGGGCGATAAGAAGAAGGAGAACTATGCCTCACGGATGTGCAATCATTCTTCATCCACAAAACGATTGCACATCCATGAGGCATAGGTCTCCTTCACGGCCTGATGAATGCTTGAGTTTTAGGCCAAAACGTCAGCAAATAATAAAACTCATTTTCTTATCAAAATTGTAGTTTGTTTTATTAACACATTAGCGCCGTGCGTTACCATATGGTAACACGAATTTCTAAGTGATGATAGAAAAATTATATTATTGTATAGAACAGGATACTGGGCGACCATCCGTCAGCAAAAGCAACGTCCTGCGTGGCTCTACCATTCCCACGACCTCCTATTCCTACCTTCCTATATAAGCTTCAAGAATCCTAGGCTCCATCTCTTCTCTATCACCATCCCGCCCAGGCCAGTTGTCCTGTCAATACATGCAGTACCTTCACTCTGCTTTTCATTCATAGCCCCCGAATCTCCATCACATTTTGGTGGCAGCAGTGAACACAATCAACATCTTCACATTATATACTAAGTTCGTAAAATTGATTTATTTGTTTTAAGAATGTTTGCCATTGGAAAATTGCCAAGGAAATTACGACCTTTAACATAACCGATGTAGAGCGACTGACGAGAGAGGAATGTGATGCTGTTTCTCCAGAAAATTGGAATGAACCAGTAAGTCATACTGGAGGAATGCTAAGGAAGAAGCTTGGCGGAAAGAAGCACTGCGTGAAGAGAATATAGAACAAATGATTTGAAGTTCCTCCTCAAGGAATTCTAGTTCATCTGATTCAGATAATTCTTCAGAAGATGAATGGAAAGATTTGGATTATGGTAGAAATACCGGTGCTGCGTCACCTGATGATTCAGGAGATGGGTTGCTTTCCCCTCCTAGGCGATAAACAGAATTTATTTATTTAAATTTTAACATCCATTTATTATTAACTACGAATTTTAGGACGGGTTATCTATAGGTTGCCACCCTTTTCTAGCCAGGATAGGGGTTAAACAGAATTTAAAAAAAAAAACAGTTTAGAATAACTAAAGAAATAACAATAAAAATTTTTGTTTTATTAAATGTTTGTTTTTTCAACTAATACATTTTTTTACCTTAGTTTGAAATATTTATTTAATAAATGGAGAAGTAAATGAAATAAATATTAAACAAATATAAGACAGTGAAGAGTGTATTAAAATTTTTTTAATTTTTTTTTTTTTTTACGGCGCATCAACTATTTGGCTATTAGAGCCAGGCTATCTACAGGTTGCCACCCTTTTCTAATGCCAATAGCACGTGGTCGGTCACCCATTCAGGTACTGACCACGCCCGACGTTGCTTAACTTCGGTGATCTATGGGAACCGGTATATTCAACGTGGCTATGGCCGTTGGCCCTTCTTCATAGTATACAAATAAATGGAACATGAAGTTAAATGTAAACATTTCAGATTGAATTAGAAAGGAAATATTTCCCCGAGAAATTCACTTATGCGCAGTTGAACTTTTTCAATTCAGGTCTATTTAAACGGGCTCTATTGTTAAACTTTTATATATTTACTAATTGTTACTCATATTTATTCTGTGTATTAATTTGTTATTACTACTTACTTTTACATTGTTATTAGTACATGTTTGTTTTATAAACCTCATGAAGGCTTGAAATTCTAACCAAAACATTGGTAATAAAAATGCATTTTTTAAATTTAAAAGTGTAGTTTATTAACCATTATTACTGAACACTATCGCCACTTTGGTTAATCTCCACGGTCAACAGTCTCTTATGAATAAACTCATAAAATACATTATTTTGGTTTTCAGCCATTTTAATCTCCCAAAATATATTTACAAACTTAATTGTTTACAACTCCTCGCTGTGGAGTCCTAACCCCCTAAACAGACTCCGCTAGTTTATCTGATTCTATGCTGCTGCCTTCCAGTTCCCCACACCCAACAAGGACCGGGGATCAACAGCCACTCCGTCTAAGCTCCTTATCTACTTCTTAATCCGTAGAGTAGTTCTGTCATTGTTTTCTTTGGATGGCATTATCCACCAAAGTTTCCCTGCCTACCTTACTGACTGTACCATGTTTGGTTCCTTCAATAGATCTTTGAAAGGCCTGTTATGTCTGATTTCTGCATGTTTTAAATTTGGCATAGATTATTCTGGATCCTAGCCGTTTTTGTCACCCTAGAGAGAGAGAAAACTTTATTATAAACAAATAAAATGGGCTGCCCAATTACATTGGGTTGCTAGATACACAGCGTGCTTATCATCCATTCGGAATAGGGTTAATTTATAGTCTGAGATGTAAGGAGTTCAAAATAAGGAATAGCGAATAAAGAAGGCTATAGTGATAGAAGTGAAGGAATTTATGGTATTGAGGAGGAATTTATAGAATTGAAAATATAGTCTAAAGTATTTAAAGAAACAGTGTGAATGGATGATAAGCACTCAGTGGCCGTAAATGAGATTACCAATTATGCCCCCAAAATTATTGGCCCGGTTATGGAAAGTCCCTCTCGGCCATTTGATCAGGAAGGTTTGCCACCGGGAGCAATAGAGATCACCACAATATGGACGCCTGTCGAAGTGGAGGAGATCCAAACGAATAAGATAGATAGATCCTCTGCACCAGGTTCGGATGGGCTACGAGCTTCTGATTAGGAGTCTGACCCCCCTAAGGCTCGTGCGGTGTTTTATAACCTATATTTACTAGGGGGCAGGTTTAACCCTCAAATCCTTCGTGCAAGGACTGTCTTTCTACTTAAGAATAAGTTTCCACAGACGCCTGGCGCTTACAGACCTATCTCTGTGGCGCCTTTAGCTCTCAGACAACTTCACAAGATATTGGCTGCACGTCTGAGAGCGTTAGATCTCCAGGAGATAGGCCAGAGGGCGTTCATAACAGCCGACGGAACTGCGGAGTACAGTGTAGTCCTGGATACGGTGCTCAGGGAGGCTCGGCGTTGTCACCGTGAGGTACACTTGACCTTCCTGGAAATTGCTAAGGCTTTCGATAGTATTAGTCACTCAGCCGGGGTTTACCCGGATTACCGATGGTCGGAGTTGGACGGACCCAATTGTAAGCGGAAGGGGGATTAGGCTGGGGGATCTTTTGTCTCCGTGCCTCTTCAACCTTGCGATGGATTAGGTTCTCCGGGCGGTTCCAAGCCAGGTGGGATATACTCTGGACGGAGTGAGGATGAGCTATCTAGCCTTTCCGATGACTTGGTTCTGGTAGCGTCATCGGTGCACTTGCAGCGGTTGGAGTAGCCTTCGCCAAGCTGGGGATGGAGCTCAGCCCTGCTAAGTGCTGTGCCCTTTCGCTGGTACCATCTGGGCGTGTGACCAGGGTCAAGGTAGTTGAAAACGCACTGTTTACCGTTGGTAGAGCCCCGGTGAGGCAGATGCAGTTCCGTGACTCAATGAAGAACCTGGGAGTCACCTATAGGAATCATGGAACCGAGATGCCTGACGAGGAAACAGGAACGGGGCTTTTGAGAATTGGAAATGCTCCCCTCTTGCCGCAGCAGAGGTTGACCACCGTCAGGTATCACCTTCCGCGATACGTGCACAAGCTGGTACTTGGTAACTCCTCCCGCGAAGCAGTAAGGAAGTTCGATATAAAGGTAAGAGCAGCGGTGAGGAGGTGGCTGAGATTGCCAAAGGATATCCCTGTTGGATATTTCCATGCTTCGTGCACGGACGGAGGCTTGGGTGTGCCATGCATGGGCGTCCTGGTGCCGGTGCTGACTATAGGCCGTCTGTCTAGAATGGAATGGTCTGGTCTGGCCGGTGCTAGAGCGGCTTATGGTTCGGCGGACTTGACCAAAAGGCTGCGGTGCCCTGAAGTTAGGAAGCGCTGGTGGGCGGAAAGGCTCCATTCGTTTAATGACGGAGCAGGTTTAAAGGAATCTTCTACTTGTAAGGCTTCGACACATTGGCTCAATGATGAAGCTGAAACCACTTCTCGGCGAGACTTCATCCAGAATGTCCGTACCCACATAAATGCTCATCCGACCACCATGAGAACGACAAGAGGCCGGCGTGAGGGCCGGATTCTTACATGCAGGGAGGGTTGCCTTGAAGATGAGACCGGCACTCATGCTGTTCAGCAGTGCTACGTTTCACGGGGAGGTCGTTGTTTGAGGCATGATACTGTGGTGGATGTACTGGGTGAGGCCTTAGCCGGAAGGGGGTATGAGGTTCACCTAGAGACAGTCCTAACAGCCGATGGCTGACGATGGAAACCTGGCATAATTGAGGCAAAAGAGGGTAAGGTGGCGATTGTGGACGCACAGATTGTAAATGGGAACTCCTCTGATCTGAACTCGCTGCAACCGGCGAAGTGTCTGAATTATGGGAGACTTGGAGTCCGTTTGGAAGTGGGGCGAATGTTTGGCGTGCCTGTCACCGAAGTAGAGGTAACGTCCTGTACATTGAGCTGGAGGGGTGTGTGGAGCGGTGCCTCTGCCAAAAGTTTAAGGCAGTTTGTTGTCCCGATGGGTGCGCTGAGAAGCATTACCTTGCGTGTATTAAAGGGCTCCTGCATCATCTTCAGTCGATGGAGGACACTCCACGCCGGGGCGGGCCGTTGATGGTCGCCTGTTTTTTGTTTTTTTTTTAATTTATTTATGTTTTTGATTTGATGGTAAAAACTTGTCGTAAAACCCTTAAAAATAAATTAAATAAGATCACTTAGTTCATAAAAAATAATTTATTTTACGTGTAATAGCGTTTTAGTTGCCTAAAACTATTCCGAGCTCTAAATTTTTAGTATTCCATACCCCGGAATACTATGGGGATATACTATCGGGATGGTCTCAGCCCCCCCCCCCCCCCGACATTTTTTCCGCCGCTCCCGAAATTATTTTCTATATAAGCTCATGTTGTGTCATACTGAGGTACCCATTGAGTTAGTAGATAGTGGAGGGAGTGTTATCTATCTTCCAATGCTAAAAAAGTGTAGGTCTGAAATTGGCCATGCCAGTGTGACAATTGGGAATTAACATTACCGATGGCGGCGCCACCGTCGTTGTCAAAATGGCTGTTTACAAAGGGAGACATGTGACATTTGTACATAGTGATTGCTGATAACAAGTGTTTTCACAGTTGTTATTGGTTCTATTTCACGTTAATATTAGTGTTTTCACCAAGAAACAGGGTTTTTGAAAGCTCTACTTTATTTTTGCACTCAAATATGTAAGAATATTGGACTGACAGTGTGTTATTGTGATGAATAAGCAAAAGTGAGGTAAATATTATTTCATACCATTGTGAATAGCTTTGAATACAATAAATGTATTTTATAATAAATATTGCATATTATTGATCACCAATAAATCATGAACAATTTGAAAATTGAAAAAAAATACTTCAAAATCTTTATTTTCACATATTACATGCACCATTATTTTTTTTTAGTTTTGAATCGTTTCTGATCACAAATGTTAATTATTGCTTACATTATTTGCAAATTATAACTGATGTAAATATAATTTCATACCATTGTGAACAGATTTGAATACAATAAATTTATTTTACAATAAATATTGCATATCTAATTAATTAATTAGTTAATTTTCAATAGTATCTACCAGTAGTGAAGCGCGAAAATTTGAATCTGAATATGATCGTAAGCAAACAATGAATTGTAACGAATATATATATATATATATATATATATATATATATATATATATATATATATATATATATATATATCATATTCTTATTGATTTATATTTATACATATACCTATATAAATGTCAATTTATATGAATACGATACATAAATTCGTTTAATTTCATTGTTTGCTTACAATAATATTCAAACATTCACCTTTTTGCGCGTTTTGTCACACTGGCAGGGCCGATTTTAGGCTTCAACTTTTTTTTTATACTTCCTCCCCTCCCTTCTAATTCAATGGAGGTACGAATATTCCACAGCCACCAAGGTTTTAGCAATAGGTTCCTCTCTCCCTCCATAGAGCTTATAAGGTTGACCTGATGACGCAATCCGAAAGTGTCCAGTAGAAAACCTCATGTTTCAGAATCCTTACATCACGAAAATAACGGTGGCTCAAATTTCTATTTGTCTTTTCGTTCTCCCAAAGGCTCAAAAATGGTTCGATTTTAATTATATTTGGTGACAAATTATTTCTTCTAATTTGAAAGATCAAGTTCTTTAACCAGAAGAATCCCTTCAAGCAAACATGGTTTGTGGAGCGAAAAAAAAATCGTAACGCTCGTTCTCTAACTTAGGTAAACGAATGAAGCCATTTTTAAAACGATATCTGTAAGTATTCACGAGAAAGGTTGATAGACCTAATTTTCAGTTTAGTAATTCAGAAACGTATAATTCAGTTGAAACTTGTTCCAGAAGTTTGATATTCATCTAATCTAAGATATTTAAATTTTGGTTGGGTTTGGAGTTAAGGAAATGTTAGAAAACAAATATTTTATTAACAGACACGGATCTTCATATATTTCCAAAGAAATCTCGAAAACGGTTGGGAAATTGTCGTAATGGGAAGGTGGCCATTAAAAGCTTGCTAAATCCCCTACATAAAGGTTCTGGAGTAATGTTTGATCGGCCGATGTCAAACAGAGAAATAAGTGCTTAAACCTTCTGACCGTTTTGTTCTTTTGAACAGTTTTTTTTGTCTCTGTTCAACTCACTTTTTATTTGTATTTATCAGTAAAATGAGTATTTAGTAAAACATGACAAGAAAATGAGAAATAAATTGACTATAGTGTTTCAAGAGCAAAATAGGAGTAATTTCCGCTTAGGATTAGGATAGGCCTAAAATCTTGCTTCTTTTTGAGATTTTTTTTTCTTCACGGAAGATCAAAATTTATTAATTATTGCTTCTAGCGGCACTAGTGATATGAACGGAAACGCGCTGAAATGACGCAGTTCCTGCGAGGCGGTTTTTTTTGTATTAATGTTGGAAGAAAAAAAAGCTCCTGGTTAAGGGTAGTGGTAGATAGAAGTCGAGAGGTTTAGGATAATGCTTAGATCAAAAATGTGGATACAGGATCAGATTTAATTGATACTACAGAGTATTTTCTTTATTTAAGACTAGAGAAGGCTTTGAGAGGCCAGGCAAAGGAGATAGTGTTAAATATTTTTCAATACTTAGTCAAGGCTAGGGCTAAAAACATATTACAGCTCCCAGTGATAAGGTTATGACAGAGAGAAGTTTTAACGCTCAGGGTATATAGACCACCCCGATTTCCCTCCAACTAACCTATCTATTTAAAGAGGTTATAGTTTGAATTGTTATCAGCCTTACCTTTGGCTAAGAATTAATAAACATTAAACAAAATCTCCCCTGCCTTAACTCTCAAAGTCTTCCGTAGTCCTAAACGATACAAGATCAGTTTTTACAGAGTTTCACGTGGCGTGTTGTTCCTCGAAATGGGAATTTGCAAATGGCGGAACTGTGAGGAATATTTCCCTCAGAATTTCGCGCATGCGGAATTGAACTTTTCTATGTAACTGAACCGGCTATAGGACAGCTAATAATACAATTGGTAACGTGATTACTTTTAGCAGCCTCTGATTGTTTCATTTTTTTTTATTCACATATATTCGCGTGCCCTACGAGCTCGATTTTGTCATCCTCATTTCATTGCCTGCAGCGCATGCGATTAAGGGAATTGCTGACTATATTTGTGCAACTGAAGATTGTCCTGCTTTTTTGTCTCTTCCAGGTGAAGATTCGTAAGCATTTAGTCTGGAAGAATGTACTAATGTCGTTAGATTTGGTGCCAGAAAACATAGGTTTGCGTTGTCTACTGAGAATACGCAAAATATGCAATTAATCCGTTTTAATTTCTTGAGTTCCATAATAAACGTATAAAGAAATAAAACAAATTCTATACCATGGAAAAGTAGAGACTTGTATAATGGTTCGAAACCTAATAGTTAAAAACGAGGGGGGGGCATGCTAGCCGAAATCTGGTTTCCCGCAACGTTTTCACCATCATCAATTTTTGTTATTTTTTTTAGAAAGAGGGATTCTTTGTATAATCTTGCAGTTTTGTAGTTTGTTTTTAATTCTAACAAAATATTTGTTGGTATTTGAGAGAATTGGTCATCTGAATTTAATTGCTCGTTATTTTTAACTATTTTCTTCGTTAAAAGTTTATTTTCTGCTGTTTGGAAAGGCGTGTGTCGAAAAAAGTGTTTGTACTACAGTAATATCCAGTTATTGTTTTTGTGCCCTGAGATGACAACACTGTTCCGGTAGTTCATGTTTTGTTCTGATAAAAATAATACTTGTACACAATCATTTTCTTATTAACGTTCGGAAGTTTTTGTTCTTTGTTTCAATAAAATTGCATTTTTTTTAATCGCTAAAATTTCTGTTAGTTAGTATCATAATCTTGCATGGTGTGTATAGAATTTTCTATTTTCACATTGTCAAATCGTTATTTTACCCCTTGACGTTCTAAATTATTCACTGAAATAGCTTGTGACATAGTACATTTACTTAGTTTCATAAACGTTTGTGTACATTTTATTCTGAAATCTTCCATAAATGCTCTTTTATTTCTTATCCCCACTGTCAAGAAAGTCTTATCATGGACGCCATCCTGTAGTTGTTTATCATGTGTAGCATGTTTGTACGATGGCAGGCCATGACTCCTTTCTTGACATAGCTTAAATAATATTTTTATGAGTTCGAGGAAGTATTTTATGTGAATTCTGTTTGTTGTATTAAGTTTTGTGGACACAATGTTTAATTTGTTTTTTCTTTTAAGTAATTTAAGAACTGGACTAGACCCTTGTGATATTACATGAAAAATTTGTTGTTCAAGCTATCTCATTTCGTGAATTCATCATCACAGAAACTTTTCTTTCAGATATCTGTAGAGTTTCATGAAATATTTACTGAGTGTTGTGCAAAGTGTAACCTAAGTCTGGTAGTCTAGTAACCTACATAGGAGTTTGGGAGTGATGCAGGAAGGAGGTATGAATCTCACTTTAAATGAAGCAGAAATTAAAAAAAGATACTCCATTAAAGAGTGTAAAATTGTTTTACATCAAGTAGTAAATAGTGAAAACTGTGCCATAATGTGGAATAGTGAAATTCATAATGTTTCAGAATCAGAAGACACTTCCAATGATAAAGGTATGATAATTAGACAAAAGAGAAGAAGAATGACTTCTCGAATCATGAGAGGTAATAGATTCACTAGAGGTAGAGTGAGATGGGGAAGAAGTAGAAAGCAAAGGAAAGTTTCTCAGTTAATTCAGGAATCTGCTAACGACGACAATACCACAAATTCGGAGAATAGTGAGAGCAATACACTCTACAACGAAATCGATTGGGAAGAAAATTTTGATTGTGAGACTACTTTGGTTGATGAATTCGCCCCTAGGATGCCTCCTGCTCAAATTAAAAAGTCACCATCACCGATTGACAGACCCCTCGAGGAAGTTATCAAGAAATCTCTACCTTCTGTACAGCTACCTGACGTCCAGGTTGAGACTTCATCTATGGGCCATGAGTATACTCTGGGCCTTGAAATATATGTCCAAATATTCAACACTGATGACTGGTATGTATTCTTTTATATCTCTTGTTT
Source organism: Gonocerus acuteangulatus (assembly GCA_946811695.1). NCBI lineage: Eukaryota > Metazoa > Arthropoda > Insecta > Hemiptera > Coreidae > Gonocerus > Gonocerus acuteangulatus. The sequence continues at coordinate 122,235,933 of OX328124.1, forward strand.
TGTTCTTTTAATTAAATGTTTACACCTTAACTTTTTATTTTGCACATTATAAATGTATAATTTTGAAAAAAAGGACAAACATTTTCTCAGTTATTTGCAATAAATTACATATATTATTTGTGATATCAACCTTGATGTACAAAATTGGGTTTAAACCCAAATTTTATATTTATTTATCTTACTTTAAATTAAGAGAAATATTTGATTCTTAATTAGATCATATGATAGATTAAATTTCAGCTGTTTACCCCCTTGAATCCCACAGTTTTGTTTGGAAACTGTTAAACACTCTTGATTATTATAAATTTATATATCTATCAATCTAATCCTTGGAAAATGATCTTTATTGTTTATCATTGAGGAGCTTATGTGGTGTCAGTAACAATACAAAGTCAGATGATTTTTTTCATTTTTAATACATTTGTACTTATGTTTGCTTTATTATAAATTGTCATCTCCTATAAAAATTGGTAAAGTGACAGTGAATTGCACCACTTTATTTATGAACAGTGACTAATTTCAATGAATTTATTATTTTTTATTTATTCATCCTATTTAGAAAAGTTTAGATTACTTTAATCAAATTTATTCAATGCTAACGGGTTTATTCCAGCTTCATTTAATTTTAGACGTAGTGATTGTGTGATCAAAATGAAACTCATTTTCTCCAATTTATGGATTACAAATAAATTAATATTTTTCAATGCTTTATGTCATGCATTTATATGGGATGTTAAAGTATAAATAAAAGAAGTTTTAATTCTTCCAAAACAAAATGTCTGCACTGAGTCTGATGAACATAAAACCTCTTTTTTCACTGGCGATAGTCTGCATGTGGCAATTTTTAATCTAGAACAAATGACTAAAACTATTTTGAAAGAAGAAGGTAAACTCAAGTAAAGTACATAGGATTTTCATTAAATATTAATTTGAATTTTGAAAATGGTGAACAATTCTTCATTTTTTATTAAAAAATGTGTTGAAAATCGGTCTTAAAATTGATATCATTCAATGAATCAAAAAAATCCTACGTTCTTTACTATCAAATATATTTAGTAAGCTGCAGTTAAAATTTGAAGTTGATCAAGTGAAAATTGAAGGCCCTAGCGTATTGCCCGATTTGAAAAACATGTTCATTTTTTTTTCATAATTTCTTGTAATAAAGATTAAAAAATAAATGGTTTTTATTTTTTAAATTTATCGGGACTTTAGTTGAAAAACGACACATAGGCACATTTAAAAACTGTTCTCCCACATAAAAATTATGGTTATCATTTTTGATTAGATAAGGAAGCATTTAAGCCCATAAAAAAATGACGAGCCCATGAAAAATTAACTCTGGTCTCCCTTCAAAACGATAAAAAAAAGTTAGTTGGTAGTGTTACCCTTTGAGTAACTATCAATATAACTGGATAATGATTTATTTCAATTCGCCAATTTGTTTACCCAAACCTTAAGATAATCAGGACTGAAAACATGTACCAATAAAATAATTGTCTACTAAGTAAATGCCTTTTAAAAGGATTAAAATATCAGTTGTTGATATTTGAAAAAATAACTTATATTTTTCTGGATCAATTATGTTGAAGTATTATGAACAACAGAAAAAAAATTCTTTAAAAAAATTAATATTGATTTGAAGGAATACTTTTTACTGAACTAAATCCAGGTTTCTTTGCTGTGTGTTTGAAGATTTTAACATGTAATGGGAACAGTATAATGTGCCTTATGTTGCATGAGTTTTATGAATTTTCTTACCTTAATTAATCTTATTTTTCTCACTTACTAAATTTGTTTGGCAGAGCTTAACATATTTAGCTCCTCAGAATATGTAAAAAACATACTTGGATTATGCCGGAATAATTCTTTTAAATTTTTTCAAGCTCAAGTGTATGATGTTTTGTGAAAAACCTTTGGGGGTGTTGAGCAAAACAGGGCTGAAATTGGCGTTCTGCACATTGAAATACAAATAGGTGGTCTTATCTGCTAAACAAAGTAACCTTTTGAGAAGGTGTAGATGGGATTCGGTCATTTTTTAAATAAAACTACATAACTATTGGGTTGTCCAGAAAATAATGCAGGATTTTACGTTTTCTTTTAAAAAAGCCTCTATATAATAATCTGTTTGGATTATTCATTTGTATGAATGTCAACACTTACTAATCCTCTTCTAAATGATTATGTTTGTTTACCTCTGTAGCATTTCGCTACTTGGAAGTTATTCGGACTTTCTTACGATGTCACATCATGGATTTTGTATGATTTTCTTTTACGAGTTTAAACACGAAGTATGTATGCCTTTGTTGCAAAGCTCAATAAATAAATAAATGTATTGAGAGTATGGGAGACTATTTTTATTAAAGAATACAGTTATAAAATGCTTCTTTTTTTTATTTTAATACCAAAATCGTGCATTATTTTCCAGACAACCCAGTAAAATGTGTAATATTTATTTGCCAACGTTTCGGCTTGAATGACAAGCTGTCTTGAGGGCTGTGGAGAAGTTCGCTTTGAAATGTAGCCTCCACAATACGGAAAAGTTCTCTCACCTCAATAGCCCTGAAGATGGCTTGTAATTCAAGCCGAAACATTGGAAAATAAATATTACACGTTTTAATTATAAAATTTAGTTTTATTTAACCAATGACCGAACCCCGATCATCTACAGCTTCTCAATACCAACGGTCGACTATTTCTACATTATGGTACAAAAAACTACCCATTTTATGTGTTAGTGTTACTATTTGTTTTTTCTTTATTATTTTATTGAAATTATCCTTATTCTCATTGTTCATATTTGTCCAGGTACGCAGCGACTGTTGTCGAGGTGGACTGGGAAGACGATGAAGTTCTGGTCCATTACACAGAAGGTGCTCCTCCCCCGCCCGACGAATGGGTTAAGATGAACAGCCAAAGGCTCTCGAGGAACAAACCTCAATTGAATGGGTTCGTTACAAACTCAAACTACAGCTTTTATGAGTAAAATATTATTTACAGCTTTAATTTCTTTACGTTCGATAAATAGAATGTTGGAAAAGGATGACTGAGACTTGAGAAAGAAGTGATATATATATATATATATATATATATATATATATATATATATATATATATGAAGAAAATTAATATATAAGATTAAGTTGGATTTGGGCAAACTTTGTAATAAAATATATGGTTACTCATTACATTTAAAGGGTAATATTTTGATGTGAACTTTAGTTAAATTTTTAATGTAATAAAGTTTTGTTATTATTTTCTTGGTGTGTTTCTCAATAGTCCGGGGCAATTATAATCATCAAAGAAATTATAACTGATAATTGCACAGATCTATGAAAAAAAATATAAACATCATTAGCTGAAGCGGAGAACTGTCTTAGATGGAGTGCAGCACTAATCTTATGATTTTTTTCTTCCTGAACTCGAATCTTTAACCCATTTGAGACTGTAAGCCACTTTTGTGCCAGTGGGACAACATGAATCACCGAAAAAAATACTTTATTTTGGGACTTTGTCTCTTAAGAATAGCAAATAAATTTACATAGTCAAATATACAAATTAAAAATAAAAGGTTAACTTTATATGAAAAAAAAAAACAACAACAAAAAACAAACTGTAACGCTCCTTATAAAATTGAACATATGATCATCTTAATATATAAAGAAGGGGTTGATTACAGAGGGACTGTGGAATACTGGAGCAAGAAGGAGATGAAGGGGTAGAGCAATGACAAAACTATATTCAGAGGAGGATAAGAATATAAAAATATAATAAATAGTTCAATATAAAAAAATATATAATAAAACAAATGGAGGAGTGTGTAAAAGTAACATAATGAAAAATTAATGCACAAACAAAATAAAAGAACAAGTGAATAAAATAAAATGTAAAATCATAAAACAAATGTGGACTTAAACAAACAAAAAAAAGCAAACGAAACTTTCAAAGATGTATTGGGATACATAAGTAATCTGGTCTTACAATGGTGTTAGATTCTTAAAAAGTGTCTTCCTAGGAGAATAGTAGAAAAGCAAAGAGGTGGGAATTAAATACAGGTAAGGAAGAAGAGTGACGAATGGAAAGAGGGGTAGAGTTCCAGAAGGAGGAGGCTCGGGAGATGAAGGAACGGTCGAAGGAAGCTGTTTTATGAGTGGGAGGGACGGGAACGGGTATCACGGGAATGGACTGAGGATATTAACTGAAGGAAGATGTAGATATTCGAAGGGGATTTGAAAGAAATAGTCTGGTAAAAGAAGGAACCTAAGAAATACTGTCGTTAATTTGATCGAAATACCACTTCGACTCGGAATATGAGCATCCCTGGGGATATTGAAGATAAATCTGTTATTAGCTGCTTTAGACGATCCTCAAGCTCGCCAGTGAGCCCTACATACACCAGGCATCCATAGTCAAAACAAGTTTTCGTAAGGGATAGGAACAGCTAGAGTGGCTATGGAGTAACAAGTGATTCCCTACTTGATTTTATGTGATTTTTTCATGAGAGGGTTTGGTGGAGGTTCTTGACAGAAGAGTCATATTGAATAGAACTGGAGTCAATGGTGAAAGAAGGTAGGATAGGAGGGGGAAATTTCAGGAGGAGAGCTGAGCCTACTATGAAAAAGCCGTTTACTTCTCTGTCTTCATCTTTAATTTGATGGTCATGACCCAAACTGTGACCCTGTCCAAGACCCGTCGTCTGATAGCCAATTTTGTGCCAAGAGCATTTCTTCGTTTTGGATCTGAAAGCCCCCGCTTCTTTTTGTGATATCTAGTAGTAAGTTTTGTAAGCTCTTGATCACTTTTGTATCCACTACAGTTAATAAAAATGCAGAGAAGTAAACTTAAATGCAGGATCGATTTTGCTTCTTCTTTCTCGAGTTGTGTCGTTATGAAGTGAAAATTAAGCCCCTTGCGTTCAAATGAAATTTTGGTTCTGGAGGAAACCCCTAACCCTTAACAACCCTATTCAGTTTAATTTTGAAAGACACTTTCTCTGTAGATGAGCAGAACGTTTGCTGAGTTTCACCACAATATAACAAAACGTTTGACCGTTAGGAGCATATTAACAATTTGTGTCCGATTAAACCCTCCCTTCCGTTGGATGGATTGGGTTTTTGCGCAATAAACTTGTTGGTTATCATTGCATGACCTCCAGATGGACTGATTTAGCTGATTAATGAACTTTTTCAATAATTTTTATGAGAATACTATAGTCCAAGTTTTGTAGTGTATAAAAAAAAAAAAAATGTAGACACCTTATTCTTAACAGAGGACACACACACATTTATATTTACCTTGGAACAAAAAGGGCCATTGTTGAAACGTGTGAACTGCAATTGTAACTATCTAATCTTCTATTATAAGGGGTTTATCTATCTGAGTGATATCAGGGTGGGATCAACTTTAGTTGTTAATATTTTCAATGCCAATTTTTTCCATTGTTAGTTATTTTTCAATAACTAACAATGTTAATATATTGTCCCTTTTAACAATTAATGTTTATCCCACTCTCATGTCAATCGTGCAGTTCACTCAAATTTAATAGGTTTGGACATTAGCCCTGTTTGTTCCAAGGTAGAGGTATATAAAGTAGACTCTGTTATCTGATGTTCTCTTATCCATCACTCTCTCTAATCTGGTGGTCTTCAAGAGGAATGAGTGAAGGATCTCGGAACTCATGGGGAGCTAGACCTGCTCCTGGGTTCCTAGAAAACCTTGTTTTCCTTGTAGCTAAATATTTGTTTTGTCGCATTTCATTGAATGGAAGACAAAGAAGCCATATATATTTTGTTTTAGAGGAATGAACTTGTGTTTCTACTAAGGCTGGAATGCCTGATTTTAGCCAGTCTAGTTCAGACATTCATCATGAGCGGAGTGCAAGTTTTAATAATATGTACCATTTTAAATATGCAATATTAAAAATTTTACACATAATTATATCCTCAAATAATAAAGTTTTTCAAATACACAACTGACCGCTTCTAACTGAATTTTCTAATCTGGCGTTTTCTCAAATCCCACTGTACTGGATTAGGGAGAGTCTACTGTATTTGAAAAGAAATTCATAATTTCTTTTTTTAACCTCTAAATAATTATTCTTTTTAATTTCTTTTTTTGTAACCTCTAAGCTACATACCTCTGGAAAGTGCTAAAAATAAGATTTTTTCTGTATTCTTGATTTAATCCTAACAAAACATTAAAAACCCTTTTTTCACGGATATACAAACCTTAAGGTTCTTTTTTAGTGACAGGTATTAGTAAACACAGTAAGTACAAGTGAATAGGAATGGATTCTATTTACTAAGTGAAAAGTAAGTCACCCACAATTCTTCTACGCAGTTTTCCCCTGTCATATTGTGTGAACAGCCCAACAAGTGTTTAGTGATTGTATGAATTGCTGGATCGTGGAAAGTGATGTTGAGAATAACGAAAAGAATGTCCAAAATTTCCTAAGGTGTTTTATTTTTTGGAAAACATTTTCAGGGACTGAGCCCCATTTTTAATGCCCTGTGGCACAAATATAAATGAAAAACTGGTATAATATAGAATATTTAAAACAACCCATTTTCTTTAAAAAAAAAAAACAAAAAAACTTAAAGCCATATATTTATATAACATAAAATCAAGTTTTTGTACATATAATTAGATGGTTATCGAATAAATTTTAAAACACTACTGTCATAAATTCACTCACTCTATCACGTATACACACACAACCAGGCAGAAATAAATAATTCTAAAATATCAATACCAAGGTAAAAAAATAATATAAAGAGAGAAAAACTTAGTAGCCAGTATACAGAAGGTTCTTAATCAGCCAAGCCTTGCTCCTAGACTGGTTTTGGAAAGGAGCGATGGACTGAAGGGCTGCTGTTGAAACATGCTTCAATGTACAGTCTTCTCCTTTTGCATTCACATTCTTCTCCGTGGCAGCATCTATTTTAATCCAGATTTTTTCGGCTATATCCATCTTTCTTCCTTTCCTTATACTCTCTAATACCTCACAGTCAAGGAAATCTGAGTCATGTCGCTTTTAAAGTACGTGTTTCCTCATCTCCGAATCCTTTCTGGTCAAGTGTTCTTTTATCCGTACCTTAAGTTTTCTTCCACTTTGACAAACAGACGAAGATCCGCCGGAAATACAAGACACTCGGTAGACTCCGAACTTGTCTAGCGGCTGGATGACATCTTTACTTTTTGGTAGCCGGTTTTTTAAAATCCCTTTTAATTAATTCAATTCCCTGTTAAACTCTTCAATGTCCCGCTCTCAGACTACAAGTTCAACAGGGAACTAAATTACATCAAGCATTTGGCTACAGCCAACGATTATGGAAGTAGTTTAGTAGATAAACTCCAGGAAAAGTGTTATAGGAAGAAGATCAAGACGAACTTAAGCCGGCTATACACTATCAGGTACACCTGTTCAGCTGTACCTGTCACCCACACTCTTCAGGTATTTCTGGCAAGTTTGTCAGTTTTCAACTTGGATCCTCCAGGAGATGATCTACTTTATCTCTCTTCATTTGCTGTAATTTTTGTGACGTGTAAAAACAAACGTAAAAAACGCAAACAATGGTTTAAGGAATGGTTGGAGAGAAGAAATAAATTTACCCATATCCATCTCCTGAATGAATAAAGAGATGAACCAACAGATGATCACAATTTGGATCTATTTCCTTCAATGTGTTCACTAATTTCCGGTATGCAGCATATCTTCTGTGATAACCATCATCTTTTACTTTCCACTAGCATGGTTCTTTTTTATAAATTTTGACGAAATCACCAAGAACTTCATTATTTCTTTGCGAAATTTTCACTGTAAACTGATTTGCAAAAGAAGTAAATAAAAAGGCCATAACTGTAAAACAAATCAAAATTGAAAACACAATTCAGAGTTGTTAAAAACTGGGACCTGATCAGGGACACCTGATCAAATTTTGATCAGGCGTCAGGTCACCTGAGAGGCCACAGACTATCAGGAACCAGTATTTGTTACTTATCACAAATCTCGCTTACTGATAGGGACAAACACTGTAAACTATACATTAATATAAGTTTATCTCTAGACACTGGTGTTCTCGCAGAAACCTGTAGTATCTTGTGTCCCACAGATACTTGTTACATCTTTTGCCCCTCAGATACCAAATGACTTAAATCCCATTGATATTTAACCCTTCCAACGGAACATCCGTCTCCCAGGCGGGTATAGTTTAAAGAAAGAACCCATATGTATGGCCATGGCCTAATGTGGACGTGGCTTGAAGTTTGCTTAGTTTACACCTTTCCCTCTACGGACAACGCGGTAGTTTAGCCGACATCCGTCTCTCGAGTCGGTAAGAGGGCTTTTTCTCAATGACACTCCGTCTATAAGACGGATTTTCCTACTAGCGTACGTTCCGAGTAGGCGTCTGCTAGACTGGTGTTCTGACTAACGCATGGGAAATTCGTGTATCCGTTAGCTAGGCTGGTGTTCCTCAACTAACTTTTCAACATATTAGATTCGTTTTTATTCAATGAAAATAAATTTTACAATTTTTCAATAGTGTGATTTATATATATATATATATATATATATATATATATATATATATATATATATATATATATATATATATTTCAAAATGCACCAAGTTCTTTTAATCAAACAATTCACATCATACAAAAAGGCTTGTTTAGCTTGGTCTTGCTGAAGACAAACCTGACACAGAAATAGATTCTCATGACTCATTTATTCCCGAAAACTTCGACCTCGAGACGTGAAACTGGAAAAGTCTAATCAATACTCGATATCGTTTCGGGCTCACGAATCTAAGACTAGGAAGGAAAAGGAGAAGGTTGACAAAGCTGCAGCGATATCCGAATTCCTTGGAATTTGCGTTAACAATTGCCAAACTTTTTACTCATTGCTTCAATTTTCTTTTTATTTATTATTAACTTTTTATTAGTCTACAAGGCGTGAGCTCTTAACATTCCGTGCCAAAGGTCGTGGGTTCGATTCCCACTAGGGGCGGTGGCTTTTCTTTCGAAAAAAGAAAAGGCATCACCCCTATCCTGGCTAGAAAAGGGTGGTAACCTATAGATAACCCGTCCTAAAGTTCGTAGTTAATAATAAATGGACGTTAAAATTTAATAATATTAGTCTACATTTTTGTAACTTTTTATTAATCTACATTTTCGAGACTTTTTACAAGTCTATTATTTTTGTACTCTTTTTGCTAGTATACTTTTTCGTTATTAACTTTTTTCTATTTTTTCTCATTGAAATGTTTTACAAGTCAAACAATGACTGAAATTAATGTAATAAAAGTAAAGAAAAAGCAAAGAGAAAAATATTGTATTAGCAGAAATAATTTGAGTTTCTTATACATACATTCTTATACATAATTTTAACAAAGTTTATAAATAACTTTATTTTTCTTTTGTAGCATTTATTTTTACTTTAACAAACAAAACTATGTAACAATTATTAGTTAATGATAAGTGACTTAAAAATAATTAATAGGCTATTGATAATTTTGAAATCAAGATACCCGTCTCAGAGACGGATGTTCCTCCTAATAGAAAAAAAAAAGATGTTCCACTGGAGGGGTTAAAAAAACTTGTATCTCGTACATACTTGTAATAAATTGTATCTCTACAACAGGTATAAAAAAACACATTTTTATAAACCTTATTGCTGTTTTTATCAACCATAAAAAAAGACAATATCACAAATAAAGAAACTCATATGATTTAAATTAGCAATTTATTTTTTAATAACATAGCTATGGTTTAGTTTTTGTTCTATTTATATACACAAGCAATATAAGTAATAATAATATAATTATATTTAGGTGTAACAACTTATTTCTTTGTTGTTTTTTAAATTGATAAAATATATTAAGTAAGGCAACTGGAATAATTTATAAATTTGTGATCATTATTTATTAATTTGATGTGTGAATACATTTTTGTCTCCCTCTGTGCTTTTATTTGTTAGTATTTTCAGCCAGTTTGACATATGTTTTTTGTTGAAAATGTTAGTCATTTTATTACTTCATTTTTTCCGCTGCGTCTCATCACTAATAATTCACGTAAGTCATAGCTGAAGGCCCAGATCAAATTAATAATATTTAGCTTTTACTTAATTATTTAAATGTTAATGCCCTTTTATAAAACAGATTTTTGGGATGGGTTATCTACAGGTTACCAGCCTTTTCTAACCTGGTTAGGGATGATGCATTTTCTGTTTTCAAAAGATTTTTCGCCCCTAGTGGGAATCGAACTCGCAGAGTGGCCCTGCCTTAACACTCACAGCCACCAGACCTCCCATTTTATTCATTTAACAAAAACGATTTTGCCACACTTTTGTTCGATGATTTCACTCTCTGTTCTACAAACAAAATGTTGTATCTTTTATAGGACTCTCAAATATTGTTTAAAAAATGGTTAATAATTTGTCCTATTAAGTTCCGATATAAAAAATTATGGATGTCCATAAATTTGTTATATTGTAGCAAGGTATAGATGAAAAAGTTTGCTCTAACGAGTTATAGATGGTTGAAGATTTATTGAATTGAGGTTTGCTCTAATGAGTTATAGATGGTTGAAGATTTATTGTATTGAGGTTTGCTCTAACGAGTTATAGATGGTTGAAGATTTATTGTATTGAGGTTTGCTCTAACGAGTTATAGATGGTTGAAGATTTATTGGATGACGGCGCTAATGGCCTAGTTGTCGAATCACTAATATCGAAATAATTGAATCAACAAAATGATGTAAAACTAAAATAAAATTAATAAATAACATTATATTGACGCTCAGAAACTTATTTGATAAGATCACTTTAACAACATGTATGGAAATGATTAATTACAATTATGTTAGTTCCAGAGACTAACATTATTATTTAAATTTTAATGTCCATTATAATTAACTCAGACTTTTAGGACGGGCTATCTATAGGTTACCACTCTTTTCTAGCCAGGTTAGGGCTCATGTCACCACCCCTAGGTGGGTATCGAACCCACGACCCTTGGCACGGAGTTTCCTCGCTGCACCCTGGATGTCGGCGCTAATGCCTAGTTGTCGAAGCGTCGTAAAAAAAAAAATAAGCTATAAAATAGAATATAGAACAAATGAAATGTAGTATAGCCCTACCATTTTAAATTGTGTCTAGGTCACTGGTGCAATTTACAATCTTGAAGTGCGGTAGAAATGAAAGAACTTCAAAGAGTCTAATGGATTGTTAAGAGTGGTTTTGTCAAAATGATTTTTGAGTGGAATATTGTCTTGTTAGATTTAGTTGAATTACAAAAAAAAAAAAAAAAAAAAATCAACAAACTAATTAGTGAATTATAAATTAAAACTAAATTAAGGTCACTTTTGCTTAAATTAAACTAATTACTATACTAAAACTAAAAATTATACAAATCTAAAACTAAAAATATTTATTTATTATTTAAATTTTAACGTCCATTATTATTAACTACGAATTTTGGGATGGGTTATCTACAGGTTACCACCCTAACTAAAAATAAAACGTGAGTTTATTTTTACTTCGACTAAATTAATATTAGTTTAGTAAACTTAGTAGGACTTGGCCAAAGAGTTGAAAGATTTGTGTAAGTTGGATTCCTCAAGAATAACAGCTATTATTATATCGACAAATGGACTCATCCCAAAGACCATGGTTACAGCGACATGTTATTTAAAAGTCTGGGAAGAATTAATAAAAGACACTCAACTAGTGGTACTTCTCGATGCTGTGAAAATAATTTAAAAAATCATAAAATAACACGCGTAACATCATAAAAATAAATAAAAACAACAATTCTTTTGCCGGTGTTAATAGCCCAATTGTTGGTACACCATTAAACACACAAAACAATTATTTTGGTTGGCAATAGCCCCCAAAAGAATTTATGCCAGAAAACAGAGATAAACACCATTAATAATATATTTACTTATATATTTGTATGTATATATATATATATATATATATATATATATATATATATATATATATACACACAAATACATAAGTAAATATATTATTAATGGTGTTTATTTATATATATATATATATACTCTCAAATATTGTTTAAAAAATGGTTAATAATTTGTCCTATTAAGTTCCGATATAAAAAATTATGGATGTCCATAAATTTGTTATATTGTAGCAAGGTATAGATGAAAAAGTTTGCTCTAACGAGTTATAGATGGTTGAAGATTTATTGAATTGAGGTTTGCTCTAATGAGTTATAGATGGTTGAAGATTTATTGTATTGAGGTTTGCTCTAACGAGTTATAGATGGTTGAAGATTTATTGTATTGAGGTTTGCTCTAACGAGTTATAGATGGTTGAAGATTTATTGGATGACGGCGCTAATGGCCTAGTTGTCGAATCACTAATATCGAAATAATTGAATCAACAAAATGATGTAAAACTAAAATAAAATTAATAAATAACATTATATTGACGCTCAGAAACTTATTTGATAAGATCACTTTAACAACATGTATGGAAATGATTAATTACAATTATGTTAGTTCCAGAGACTAACATTATTATTTAAATTTTAATGTCCATTATAATTAACTCAGACTTTTAGGACGGGAAAAACAGAGATAAACACCATTAATAATATATTTACTTATATATTTGTATGTATATATATATATATATATATATATATATATATATATATATATATATATATATATACACACAAATACATAAGTAAATATATTATTAATGGTGTTTATTATATATATATATATATATATATATATATATATATATATATATATATATATATATATATATATGTATGTACGTATATAAATAAAACTGTTTTTTCATTATGAGGATTATGATATAACATTTCTTCTTCAAATTATAGAGTTTTATTATAATCAAAATAAATTAAAGTAACAGAAATTTCTCAATCATAATAATTGTTCACTTACTTGAAATTCAAAGAACACTTTTGGTTTTGAAGATTTCAAACCAAATATTTCTGGAAGATGTTACAAAATTAACTAATTTCTCTTTAGGGATAGAGATAAAAGCAGAGTTAACTTAAGTAGATAATCCGATTGGAACATATTAAATAAATTAGAATGTTTTGTTCATTTTATTAATAGTTTGCATAATTTTGCATGTCTAGGAGATATTAATTTGATTTTGAGGGAGTAAACAAAAAAAAATTCAACAACCTCCACACAGTCAGTGTTAATCAGGGTTTCAACCCTTCAAAAGTGATCTTTTACCAGCCCTTACTTACCCTAATTCTCTTATTTGATTGATTTTTAACAATCCTGGCCTTCCATACAATAGATTGTTTTATATATAGCACTAGTATTTCTAAAGTGACCCAAATGAAAAAAAAAACCTTAACTGAAATTGTGTCACTCTTGTAGGGGGAGTAGCATTAAGACAGGAAGAGTGACACAAGTGCCCTCTGGTGTACAAACTCTGAAGCAAGGTACATACAGTGTTGATGGTTGATAAAGAGATATTTACCATGTCTTTCATAGTCATAACTGAAAAATACCGATTTTTGAGTTGAGTCACTTTACAAATACTAGTCCACACTAGTATTTGTAAAGTGACTCAATTCAAGTGATCTGCATATTTTTTTGATATGCAGATCTCAAAAAAATACATATTTCTGGCTACAAGCACCAATTTTTTTTTTTTTTTTTTTTTTTTTTTTTTTTTTTTTTTTTTTTTTTTTTTTTTTTTTTTAAAGGGGTAATACTACATTGTGTGTTCAAAATCAAAGTCATTTTCTCCATTTTTGAATAACAAATAAATCAATTATTTTTCAGTATTTTATGTCATACGTGTTATATGGGATGTTAAAGTATCCAAAAGAAGAAAAGTTTTAATTCTTCGAAAACAAAATGTCTAACGAACAGAACCTCTCTTTTTTTTAACATGCGGTAGTCTCCGGGCGGCAATTTTTAATCTAGAACAAAAAAACCAAATATATTTTGGAAGAAGAAGTTAAAATATACGTAGGATTTTTAAGAAATATTAATTTTTTTCAAAAATGGTGGACAATTCTTCATTTTCTATTAATAAATCCGTTAACAATTGGTCATAAATCATTATAATTTGACAAATTGAAAAAATCCTAAATACTTTACTAGCAAATTATTAAGAAGCTTCAGTTAAAATTTGGAGTTGATCGGGTAAAAATGGAAGTTACTAGCATATCGTCCAATTTGAGAAAATTGGGTTTAAAGTTTAATGTCCTGAAATGTTCATTTTTTTGTTCTTTTTAATTTTTTTCATTATTTCTCGTAATAAAGATAAAAAATATGGTTTTTAATTTTTAAATGTATCGGGACTTTAGTTAAAAAATCAAATTTTTGGCACATTTAAAAACTGATCCACCATATAAACACTCTTGGATATCATTTTTGATTAGTTAAGGAAGCATTATTTATTAGAAATTTGATCTAGTATCATAATGACTATAATCCTTCTTACATTTAGTTATATTGTTTCTTTTTCTTTACAGGCAAACTAACGCTCCCAAGTTTCAAACAATTTCTCAAATAAAAAAACAACCACTTTCTGAAAGCGAGGGAGAGGAAGATAAATTTGTGCCAGAAGCAGAAGATACGCATTCTGAGCCAGATGAAGTCCAAGAAATTATAAGATATCATAAGCCTGCAATGGTGCGCCCGAGAAAGACTTTAAAGAAAAACAAAGCAATTATGCCCCAAGGGAGCAGCTCTTCGGGTAATAATAAATTCATAATCGGTGAAGACGTACTTGCAAAATGGTCTGATCATAGGATGCAAAAGTTCCCTGCCAAAATTAGAACAATTCTTGGAGACGGTAATAAAATATTTGTACTTTGCTACATTAATTGATTTTTGATGTTTTATTTAGTTTTAATGAATTTTTGTCTTGTCTTCAGGAAAATATGATGTACTATTCTATGATGGCTTTGAAAAGACAATAACTGAAGACCAGCTGTACAAGACTACACCAGAAGAGGTTGCCAAGGTGATGGATAAACAAGTAACCTTACTCTATAACCTTTTCTTCTTTATACCTCCTTCAAATGTTCCATAGAACTTTATTCTGATTATTCTATGATTTTTATTTGCATTTCATTAAGTAATACTTATCCAAAACTGTTTCCAAGGATCATTTTTCAGAATGATTACTTTATAAAATAGATTGATTTGATTCATTTTATTAATATATTCTATCAGAATTATCAAATTCCTAAATATTGGTGATTTCTGATCACTCTAATATTGTTTTGTTGGTAACTATGTATATTTATTATTATTTATTTTTATGTTATTAATTATTAGACCAATTATTTTTATAAAATATTAACTGATTTTGATGTAATAATTTTTCTTATTAACAAGGTAATTATGATAAAACATTTGACTATTAATTCCTATTTATTTAATTGAATATTAAAGTCCACTTATACATAGCACTGATTTTTGGAGCAGTTAAGACTGTTAAAGTGCTTTGCAACATTTTGTTTGTTTTCGTTCTTATTTAGGTAGGAATGAAGCATTATGCGAAGTTCCATGAAAATCCGAGTTGGGGCACTAATTGCTCAGAATTACCACAAAATTTATTATGATATAAAGTTCTATGCTTTAGTTGAAAGATGAACCTATTGTCATTACACCTGATTTTTTTTGTTTTTATTGGTCTTGCTACAATTGTTTTCTTTCATTGCATTGCTACTGTTTATTTAATTTCTTTATTATTTCAGTATAAACAAGCTAACCCATCAGAGGCTGATATATTTGTGGACATGGACGCAGACTCTAAAGAGGCAAGGAGGAGAAGGAAAAAGAAGACTTTTGATGACTACGTCTTTGCCAAGGATTATAAAATGACGAAAAAGCGCGTGTTTAAGAGTGAGCGCTTTGGTATTTCAAAGAAGATGTCTTACTTCAACAAGAGCGCAGAAGCGAAAGAAACTTCTGACTCGGATAAGCCATTATCAAGGAAGAAAATGCGTAGACGAAGAAGAGCGCTATTTGGACCTAAGAGGGACAACTCCAAGCTTAAGTTGCATATGCTAGATATGGCTCGTCACTCGGAGAACCCCAAGTCCCCCGATGAGTTGCATGATAATGAGAACTTCTACGGGTTCGACTCTGCAGGAAAAGGGGTGAGTATTTACAGCAATAAATAGAGACCCGTGCTTCATCACGGCAGATAAGTAGTTATTTTATTGTGTTAAATAATGTATCATCAAAATTAACGCTACTATATAAGTTTGTGCACATTATTATAGCACGGTTCCCACCATACCATATGTTATTCATCAATTGATAAGTAATAAAAGTATAATGTTTCTTGACACTTGGGCACTCCGGAACAGTGTCAAGAAACATAACATAGAGATAACCCGTTATCTACGCATGCAACCTAGGCTTGCCTGCTCTAACCAACTAAAAATTCAAACCCCCTAAAAATACTTTAAAATTTGAATATCAAAAAATCCTTTTTACCCCCTAAAAGGAGTGTCCATGCAAAATTTCAAATTTTTCTATCAAGTAGTTTGGGCTGGGCGATGATAGGTCAGTGAGTCAGTCAGAGAGTGGTATTTGACAAATATACAGGGTGATTCAGGTCTAAATAGCCAAACTCTAGGAGGTGATTGTACACATAATTTCCAACAAAAAAGTTAATTTCAAGTATGGACCGATTCCGAAAGGAAAAGGAGCTATGTCCAATTTTCTGTTTTTTTAACGTAGTCATGTTTTTTAATATTTAAAGAAAAGATTTCTCAAAAACTATTCAAGATAATTAAATTCTAATTATCCTATCATAAAATAGACAACATTTCCTTTAAAAAGACAGTAATTTAATTCACTAAAATCATTATTAAAAGATACTTTCTGGACGTCCAATAACGCACTTCTGTTTTTATCAATGAATCAGAGTTTTTTCGCGATTTTTTTTTCTCAGCTCCCTAACGGACTACAGATTCAATAATTACCCGAAAACTTCTAAATTTAATAAGCATCAAATCCATGCTAATAATGTAGAGGTTTATTCGGGGATAAATTGAAAGATTGGCTCCCTTTTGTCAAAAAAATGTGGAATGTAGTTTTGTTACTTTCAAATGCCTTGTGTGAAAAAAAATTAAAAATTATTCATTTTTAATGGCCAAACTGTGGGTATCCATTGTCCAGTTCAGAAGCAATAAAAAGTAACTGAATGAAATGATTGGAAAATTTTTCCATTTGAGAGATTGTTACATTTTGTGTTTAACAAATTTTCATTGATTTATCTTTTACATGATATTGTTGGCACTAAAATATTTGCTAATATATTTGAAAATTTGCTAAATTTGCAATTGGACCTTTATGGACTTGGATCCATCCACTTCCTAACAGCACTGCTGCTATGTGCAGGACAGCAATCCATCTGGAACCATGAATCTATGTGCCAGCGGAACGTCTTCCAATGCAATAGGTCCGTCATATTTACAATTGCGTGGATGTTTAAAAATATGTTGAATCGAACCTGTCGGGAATCAGGATTGACTGAAGAAGATATTTGACCTGAATCCCGCACCACACGTTAGCTTGGAGCTGCTACTGATTTTGTGATCTTCACACGGCATAAGGATTAACATGAAGCCAAGTATGCAATTGGGATTGTTAAATATTCCATTCCGTGTGAATGTGGCCTTTTCTGTCCACAAAATTTCGTGGCCGAACTGAAGATTAACATTTTTCTTCCCGCAATGTTTTGTACAATTTTCAGTTTTATTTCAAATTTTATTTGAAAATATTTCAAATTTTATTTGAAAATATTTCAAATTTTATTTGAAAACATTTCAAATTTTATTTGAAAACATTTCAAATTATGGGTAAATTCTGGATTACAATTATTCAACTACCCTGAAATCTTTTCGAATTCTCCGCTAAAAGTTTCTAGTCAAAATTGGGTGCCAAATACATCATGTAAGACATAAATCAATGAAAAATTGAAAAACATTAAATGTAACAGATCTCTCAAATGAAAAACTTTTCTATCGTTTCATTCAGTTATATTTATTGCTTCCGGAATGGACAATGGATACCCACAGTTTGGCCATAAAAAATGATTAATTTTTAATTTCTTTACACAAGGTATTTGAAAGTAACAAAACTATATTCAACATTTTTTTGACAAAAGGGAGCCAATTGTTCAATTTATTCCTTAATAAACCTCCGCTTCATTTTCATAGATTTAATGCTTACTAAATGTAGAAGTTTTTCTGTAACTATTGAATCTTAGTCCATTAGAGGGCTGAGGAAAACAATCGCGAAAATACTCTTATTCATTGATAAAAACACAAGTGTGTTATTGGACGTCCAGAAAGTATCTTTTAATAATAGTTTTAGTGAATTAAATTAATGTATTTTTAAAGGAAATGTTTATTTTATGATGGCATAATTAGAATTTAATTATTTTGAATAGTTTTTGAGAAAACCTTTATTATTCATTAAAAATCATGACTACGTTAAAGAAACAGAAAATTGGGCATAGCTCTTTTTCCTTTCGGAATCGGTGCATACTTAAAATGAACTTTTTTGTTGGAAATTATGTCTACAATCACCTCCTAGAGTTTGGCTACTTAGACCTGAATCACCCTGTATAGTAAATTGAATATTCACACTTTCTTATGCTTGTTTGATGTTATAAAAAATGATTGATCATTTGAAAGCTCATAAATCGCAAATTGTTTATTATATATTGTGTTTATTGTATATATTAATTTACTTATATATAGCATCATGATTTAAAGAAATTTATGATTCTTTCCACAAAATTATTTTTTCTAAATTCATTTTAACCTTCTCTTGATTAATTGTTTAATTTAAACTATTCTAACATCCTCTCATTTTAAAAATAATTTATTCAACTAGTTGGAGTTATCATAAATTCTTGTGAAATTTTTACTCATTCGTCAATAATATATTTATTAATTTCAGGAACATAATAACACTGAAATTCTCGAATCAGTTGAGTCTGCTGTTGAACCAAAACTCGAGGTAAAGAAACCTCGTATTCACCACGATGTCCGACCAATTAACATAACTGGGATGGATGGTAAGAGAAAACAAATTCTGTTTATTTACTTATGAATGCGCTGCTTTTTTGAAAAATTACATTCTATTTCATCCTTTCCTAAAAAAAAAAAAAAAAAAAAAACTTTATAAACCTCATAATTTGGAGAAGTTCTTCTTGTTTGGTGGGAGTTCAAATTTAATGTAAATGCACTATTCTATTTTTCTTCTAATTCTCTTTTTACTCTTTTTTTTTTTTTTTTATTTTTGTTGTGTTTTTTAAATAAAAGGGGTTGGGACCTCTAGATAACTCATCCTAGCAAAGACCTATTTTATTATACAGTAAAACCTCGTTTACCCAGATCAACTGGGACCAATTCCGGAGTATGACAGAAAAACGAAAAGAAAAACAAACAAACATATAAATCACCAAAATATTTTAATGGAATTTTGAAATTATTATTGACACACTTTTGCCTGAAAACACATACGCTATATGTACTGTAAACTAGTCTGTAGTGAAAATGGCAGTGAGCTTCTGCTGTCTCAGTTTAATGTATCGCTTACGAGCAGTTAAGTCTGCTTTAACATTAGAAGTTAATTTACCAATGTTTCGTCTTGACTCTTAAAACACCATCAATTTCTTAATGTTCGCTACTGCTTCTGCGCTCATACCACCGTAAACAGTTCTTAGAAATCATCTTGAAACAAATGATGTTTTCTGTTCTTTTTATGGTCGATTTTCCTACTCCAAACTCAGCAGCCATGTTCTTTAACGATTCTCCCTTATCAATTCTTGTCAATGCTTTAACGTTTCGTCTAAATTGCGAACAATGAGCAAACGAAACGGCAAAACGATACTATACCTCGACTGTAAAGCTGGGTAAACTCGCGTACATTAAGCTAGGAAAACTCGCATAATTGACCTACTGAGAATAGCAATTTATTGTCTGTAAGACAAGTTTTTATTTATTATGCTGAACAACATAATTTTGTTTTCAAAACCGGTCCGGGTTAAAGAGGTCGGAGTTAATGAAGTTTTACTGTATTAAAAAAAATATATATTCTTATATTTTTCTCCTACTATCTTCCTCGCTGGTGGTTTCCTCGCTTTCCAGTGGTAGAGCACTTGACTAATGAACTGGAGGACCCAGGTTCAAAACCCGAGCGCACACTAAAGATTTTATCTTCTAGTGTTGTCGATCAAGGGTTGGATTTGGGGTCCCAGATGTTCCTAGGCTCACCCAGCCTTTAATTAACTGATTAATTAATTAATGGGTACCTGCAAAGGGAAAAATCAGGCGGCCGGAGCATAGTACTGACAACACTATCTCCCTAGCGTGCAGTATGGTCAAGAAACGGATACCTCTACAGTGTCTGTCCCTCTGGGCCCTTGTGGCCTGCTACGGGACTAATGATAATCTTCCTCTCTGGGGCTTCGTTCCTCTGGTCCCCACCATGGTTATGGCTTCTCTCTCCAGCGGTGTCCTCCTTATGGCAGGTATATTTCGCGTATGATAGATCTTGCCCAACTACACAAAGAATCTACCAAGTGTGGAATGTGGGAACCAGAAGACTCTTATATTTCTATTAATGAAAAAAATGTGTAATCTTATAATTATATCAATGTTGGTTATTTTTCAGGTATTGTTCGAAAATCAGTAGTGGTTCCTGATAGTAAATTACCAGATGGTTGGTCTAAACATGCAATTTTAAAAACTGACAATGAGTGGGAGATATTTTTATTGAGGTAAATTTTCACATATAATTATCTTATACTAGTCGCAGTATTTGTATTAAAATTTATTAAAAACTATACATCGTCGATACAAATGCCGAGTATCGAATGTGAAAAAACTCATTTTTCATTTTCAATCTTTACTGATTGCTGTTGGACTGATGTACGGCAAACTCTCTAATCTAAGTTCACTCAGTGAAAGGGAAAGTAACCATTGTCAAAAGATTGAATCTGTCAACTGTTTGACTGTCCAAAAGCAAAGGAATGAATAAAAGTTTTTTTCACTCTGGAAAGTGGTGATTTGCATTTGTGTCAACAACATAAACTCCTTTGGGTTTGAATTGTTGCCAGTGTTTCTTGTTTTACTA
The DNA here is from genome assembly GCA_946811695.1 of Gonocerus acuteangulatus. Classification (NCBI taxonomy): domain Eukaryota; kingdom Metazoa; phylum Arthropoda; class Insecta; order Hemiptera; family Coreidae; genus Gonocerus; species Gonocerus acuteangulatus. Next base: position 122,257,083 of record OX328124.1, read on the forward strand.
TTTTCTTTGCTTAACTAGTTTCTCCTTAAAGCTTTAGCTTCAAGAACAAAGATCGCTGCTTTGAAATTTTGTTCATGATAAATTATACACTGAAAGATTCTTTATGACATGGACATTCTTTACACTGAGACATATTCATAATTTGGTTCCGTGGTAACCCCCCAATGTAGAATTATGAAACTTTTTAATTATACTCACATCTATTAGTATAGTACTTTTGTTAAATATCATATGTTTATCTTTAGCTGGTTCAAAGTTATGAGAGGGTGAAAATTGGCTCTAATACTTTGTGTAATATACACACAGTGTGCGAAGGCCGGAACTTCACCTGGTGCACTACTGTGTGCCGAGATACTAAATGTGTTATTCTTATTAATTCATCTTCTCAACTTTCTTATATTTTTAGTTTTATATTTTCTAATATTTTTTTTTTTTTAGCCCTGATGGTTACCAAATAGCCAACCAGGAAGAATTGAAGCGTTACTATGGAACATTGCCTCTTGATGGTGAACCACCATCTGCGCTCGATTTTCTTGTGGATTTCAACATCCTTCCTAATTTACTCTCTCAACAGAAAGAAATCCCTGTTGTCGGGATCCCTAAAGTTTGGTAAGTATTTACCTCTATATTATTGGTGAAATTTTATTCAAAACACTTGGGTGGAAAACGCGCTAGATTCATAAGCGGGAGATGGTGGGTTCGATCCCCACCAGCACCAGAAATTTTCTCATCTCAGGGCTCGCTGAGAAAATTTCTGGTTGCACCCTGGATCTCGGCGCTAATGGCCAAGAATTATGTCGATGCGCCGTTCGACAGGCTTTCGAGATGTGATTACGATTACGATTATAATCACAGGCTTTCGAGATGTGATTACGATTACGGTTATAATCACAGGATTTCAAAATGTGATTACGGTTACGATTATAATCCTGGACACTGGACATATGATTATGATTATAATCATAATCATATCTTCAATCATATACGATTACACTTGTAATCAAAAATTTCATTATAATCACAATTACGACTGTAATCTCAGCTGTTTCTGTGATTATGCCCAACTTTGCTGGATATTAAAATTATCCATTCTTTTCTTCAATCATGATATAAAAAAAATCACCTACAAATACTTTTTATATTTCATTAATACTGCAATTTAATAATTATTACTTCAATATGATTGATGTAGTCTTAACAATTTTATTACTTAAACTTAGCTTTAATTTTTATTATTAAAAGAATTGATTTTTTGAAATCAACATGGTGTAAACTCCTAATCAGAAATCAGAAATATACCATTTAAATGTTTTCTGAAAAACAAGATATTGGAATAATAAAATACTTTTATATGGTCTCTGCCCTGTAAAAGTTTCATGAAATGGAATCGAATAATCATTTCTTGACTATGATTTTTTTTTTTTTTTTTTTTTTATGTGCAGGCACAGACGAAGAGCTGGTGGTCGTGGAGGTAGAAGGGGAGGACGAGGTCATATTTCTTCAGGACCTCTTAAATCCATCGGACGAGTTCGGACTCTTCTTCCAAAGTATCGCCTTGATCCTGGGAATCCTTTGCCGACTACACCTCTTAAACCAACTCAACTCCAGCAGCCTGCCCCTCTTCAGCAGTCTATAGGTAGTAGCTACTTTTTATATTTACACCTAGAGTGCCAGCTAATTAAGTTTGAATGGGGTTTATTGTTTTACTAGCAGTGCCCGCGACTTCGTCTGCATGGATAGTGATTTAGGGCAGTGTTTTTTGGTTTATCATTTGGTATATTTTGGATTATAAACACCGTTGTTAGGGTATTTTTTAAAAAATTTACTTTACAGTAATGCTTCTCTATACACGATATTAGACATATAGCCATCGGGGATCAAGCATACAGGCTGCTAGGATAGTTAAATGTGACAGACCCACTAAGCTGACTCCTCAGGGATTGTTAAACCCTAGTGTGTATAGAGTGTCCGACAGACATCAGACATACAGACAGACAAAAATTCTAAAAATCTTTGTTTTGGGTACTATTGCATTGATAAAGGCCCCCAATAGTATTTTTTCCCATATATATTCCCTGTAGAGACTGCTATCAATTAGAATTTTATATGTATAGATAGATTACGGCTGATAGTTGGTAATTTAGGTCCTGAGTAAACCCCCCTCCTAATGAACCGGTTTAGTTTATTTTTACAACATATTTTTCTATTAATATTTCTAAAACGAATACCGAGTTGTGTTGCAATACTACAATAACTGCGGCCGGTATGGGTGAATAACTATTTGGGGTCCGGAGTAAACCCCCCAATCGTGATATAAAAAAAATCACTTGGGGTCCAGATGAACCAATTTTTGACCTCGTTCAATCATTTGCTAGGGGAATACTATGTACCAAGTTTTGTGATGAAAAAACAAAAAAACTCTGGTGTGCATCGTGTTAACAATAGTTCATCAAATGTTCGACGTGATTCTTTACATTGGCATAACTTTTTTATTTATGAACCGATTGACATGAGACAAACACTAAATGTTAAGTGAAGCTTACCACAATATATTAGTGAAAATCTGCGAGTCGGATTTCGAATTCTATCATAAAGCTAATAACTAAAATTGGGCTCATCCTTCAATGTTTTTTCACCTTTTTTTTTTTACATGAATGAAACTAGCAAACTCTGTTTTAAAAAAAAGCCATGGATAATATTTAGAGTAAGATCAATGATTCCAATTGGAATTACAGTGCTGCTTCCTAACACTTAATGCTTACTTTACTGTTGGTTTTTAGATCCTGAGAGAGATATCTGGAGGTGCCCAAAAGAAGCTTGTGATAAGAAGTTCCGCAAAGAGAGCTTGCTCCAGGTAACTTTTGATTTTGCCCTCATGTGTGCTATTGTGATTTGAAATATCATTTGTTGTCAGATTAGAATAAAAAAGTATCGCCATTTTGAGATATCTCATATCTCCTGAAATATGTCTCAAACACTCAGCTTCTCATAATATACAAATGGACATCCTGCGGCCGTGATTGTGACATCCAGTAGACATGAGCCCTTAACAACAGTAGACTGCCAAAGGTCGTGGGTTTGATTCCCACTATTGGGTGGTGGCTTTTCTTTAGAGAAAAGAAAAGGCATCAGCCCTATCCAGGCTAGAAAAGGGTGGTCATCTATAGATAACCCGTTCCAAAATTCCTAGTTAATAATAATGGAAGTTAAAATTTAAATAAATAATATATATATATGTATATACAAATGTTTATTTTGAATTACTATTTCACCTTCTGTCTATATATGGGGGGGGGAGTACCCAAAAGAAACCAGAATTATTATTAGAAGCTATTTATTTTCAATTTTTTTTACAAAACAACCTTATCCTCCTTCAAAATATTCTGCATTTTAAAACTATTGCCTGTTCAGATTGACGAAAAAGTTCAATTGCTTACGCATGAACTTCTGAGTGAAATATTCCCTTTTACTCTCCATTCTGTGCAACAAAAATGAGGTTAGCTCAAAATTCAAAAGTCTACAATTAAGTAATTACTAATTTTTTTTTTTTAATAGATGCACATAAAACATTACCACAGTGAATTATCTTCATTGGTGAGGAGTGTTCCTAATATGGTGGACTTAGCTTGCGCCAGGTCTGAGAGCAATAATTCCGATTGGAATCCTACGACTGAAGTCCCAAAAGTACCTCAGACGTCAGTGAAAAGGATATTGCCTAGGTACGTCTCTATTATGTCATATCAATTCATGTTCGGTTTTCATAAATTAAAAGTCGAACTTACAGGAACTGTGTTACCTTAGCTTGATTCCATTTAATATTTATCCCTGATACTATATCACCTTCAATAGAATGAAACCAACACTTATGAAACTCTGACTGATGTGGTCACCCCTGAAACCCAAAGGTTGCACTCAGGAAAAAATTTTTGAAAATTGTATCCTTATCTTCATCGATCCTGGCTACTAAATCCCAAAAATGACCCCCATTTAAATTTATATATTGTAGATACTAATGCAAAGTATCGAAGGGTCAAATAGACAGCAGATTCAACCTTTTGACAGTGGTTACTCTCCCCTCTCACTGAGTGAACTTAGATTCGATAGTTTGCCATAAATCAGTCCAACAGCAATCAGTAAAGATTGAAAATGAAAAATGGGTTTTTTTCACAATCGATACTTTACATTTGTATCGACGATAAAACACAATTAATTAAAAATTGCTAATTTAGCCAGGTGTTGCAAATATAAAAGATCAAAACTAATCATGATTTTATTCATATTGGTTATTTTAATCAAATTATTTAGAAACGCTGCATACATTACTCATCTTCTTAGGACTCTGATTAGTTATGAATTGTTTGTATGAAATTTATTAGATGGCGGAATGACCACTTTCCATTTATTGCAAATTCACTACCGTTTTTGAGATATTCCAAAACCACTCATTACTGATAATATAATCATTTTTTTAATACTTTCCCTTTTACAAACGTAACCAAAACAGCATTTGATAGGTGAAATTACCCCCGCTCATACTAGTTAATAGTAAACGGGATAGCAAAACGTTATATAGCTATAGCTGAAAAATTGCAAAAGAAGTTGAAAAAATGTATTAATAAACTAAAGCCACATTGAATTTTTCTCAATGCCTATATTAACATTTTAATTTTTATTTTTTAGTATGAAAAAATAATGTGTGTCCTTTTTTATTTACAGGCCATTTTCTTCAAGTCCTAACAATACTGAGAATATAGCAGATATTAATGCCTCAGAAACGCCAATCCCAGCAATTCAAGTCTGTATAATTTTTTTTTTCTTATTTTTGTTTTTGCCTAATTTGTTTCTTGTGGTTCTAATTTTTTTTTTTTTTTATTTAGGGTCCATCTAGGAATGCTGATAGAATTCCCCCCGAGAGCACACCATTGAAACGCCTAAGTACTGGAGAAGAACGACGTACAACTATAAAAACCATGCTGCCTATTAGACAACCCGAAGTTTCCTCTAAGTAACTATACTTTCTATTCAGTAATATTTTTCATTCATTTAAAATCTATTATTAGTTACCAAGAATTTACAGGACTTGTAGTGAGCAATTACAAATTGTACACTCATTGACGGGCCATTGTTAGCCTTCAACTATAAGCAAAGCCTCTCCTGTGGCAAGAGCTATTTAAGCTTTAACGCTGAAATTCAGATTTCTTGTGATGTCTAGAGGGATTAAGAACTGTTTATTTCTATGTTGAGTTAGAAGTGTAGAGGATTATGCACTGTTCCCCTAGGAAACAGACTGTGCCTGTTATTATACCATTATCAGTGTTTCTCTGAAAACATTCCTTTATTATTCATATGAGTGTGATGTAAAGAAAATGCAAGCAAGAGAACATTTTTGCAATTTAATATTTTGTGATATCAGGCTAGATAAATTATCACAAAAAAAAAAAATAAATAAATAAATAAATAATAAATCTGCCAATATTAAAAAGCTTAAATCAAGGAATTGTGATGAGAACTTTTTTTAACAATCAACATATTCTAAATAACTTAAAGAAACCTGCACAATAATTAAGACCAAGTGTAACATGCATAGCTGGAGAAGCCCAAGCTTGGCACAGTGAATGTTTGGGAACCTCAGTCTCAAAACCAAGAGATCTCAAAGACAGAGGTATGTTAAGGTTGGCCTTAAATGTGGATGTATACTGCTGTGATTTTTACTTTATTGTCTGCCTTAACACGTAAACCTCAGTGTGTGCACTACTATGTGCGATGACACTATAGAGGCGAACACACCAAGAGAAGAGACAATGCGAGAGTGGGCTCCTCTCCTTTTGAGGCAAACCTCAGCCTGTGTTCTACTACTTTCTGTGAAACTCTAGAGACGAACAGGCCATCCTCACCAGCACTTTGTTAGCAAGACAATGCGAGCGTGGGCTCCTCTCCTTTTGAGGCAAACCTCAGCCTGTGTTCTACTACGTGCTGTGAAACTCTAGAGGCGAACAGACCATCCTCACCAGCAGTTTGTTAGCAGAGACAATGCGAGCGTGGGCTCCTCTCCTTTTGAGGCAAACCTCAGCCTATGTTCTACTACGTGCTGTGAAACTCTAGAGGTGACCAGGCCATCCTCACAAGCACTTTGTTAGCAGAGACAATGCGAGCGTGGGCTCCTCTCCTTTTGAGGCATACCTCAGCCTGTGTTCTACTACGTTCTCTGAAACTCTAGAGGCGAACAGGCCATCCTCACCAGCACTTTGTTAGCAAGACAATGCGAGCGTGGGCTCCTCTCCTTTTGAGGCAAACCTCAGCCGGTGTTCTACTAAGTGCTGTGAAACTCTAGAGGCGAACAGACCATCCTCACCAGCAGTTTGTTAGCAGAGACAATGCGAGCGTGGGCTCCTCTCCTTTTGAGGCAAACCTCAGCCGGTGTTCTACTAAGTGCTGTGAAACTCTAGAGGTGACCAGGCCATCCTCACCAGCACTTTGTTAGCAGAGACAATGCGAGCGTGGGCTCCTCTCCTTTTGAGGCAAACCTCAGCCTGTGTTCTACTACGTTCTCTGAAACTCTAGAGACGAACAGGCCATCCTCACCAGCACTTTGTTAGCAAGACAATGCGAGCGTGGGCTCCTCTCCTTTTGAGGCAAACCTCAGCCTGTGTTCTACTACGTGCTGTGAAACTCTAGAGGCGAACAGGCCATCCTCACCAGCACTTTGTTAGCAAGACAATGCGAGCGTGGGCTCCTCTCCTTTTGAGGCAAACCTCAGCCGGTGTTCTACTAAGTGCTGTGAAACTCTAGAGGCGAACAGGCCATCCTCACCAGCACTTTGTTAGCAAGACAATGCGAGCGTGGGCTCCTCTCCTTTTGAGGCAAACCTCAGCCGGTGTTCTACTAAGTGCTGTGAAACTCTAGAGGCGAACAGACCATCCTCACCAGCAGTTTGTTAGCAGAGACAATGCGAGCGTGGGCTCCTCTCCTTTTGAGGCAAACCTCAGCCGGTGTTCTACTAAGTGCTGTGAAATTCTAGAGGCGAACAGGCCATCCTCACCAGCACTTTGTTAGCAAGACAATGCGAGCGTGGGCTCCTCTCCTTTTGAGGCAAACCTCAGCCGGTGTTCTACTAAGTGCTGTGAAACTCTAGAGGTGACCAGGCCATCCTCACCAGCACTTTGTTAGCAGAGACAATGCGAGCGTGGGCTCCTCTCCTTTTGAGGCAAACCTCAGCCTGTGTTCTACTACGTTCTCTGAAACTCTAGAGACGAACAGGCCATCCTCACCAGCACTTTGTTAGCAAGACAATGCGAGCGTGGGCTCCTCTCCTTTTGAGGCAAACCTCAGCCTGTGTTCTACTACGTGCTGTGAAACTCTAAAGGCGAACAGGCCATCCTCACCAGCACTTTGTTAGCAAGACAATGCGAGCGTGGGCTCCTCTCCTTTTGAGGCAAACCTCAGCCGGTGTTCTACTAAGTGCTGTGAAACTCTAGAGGCGAACAGGCCATCCTCACCAGCACTTTGTTAGCAAGACAATGCGAGCGTGGGCTCCTCTCCTTTTGAGGCAAACCTCAGCCGGTGTTCTACTAAGTGCTGTGAAACTCTAGAGGCGAACAGGCCATCCTCACCAGCACTTTGTTAGCAAGACAATGCGAGCGTGGGCTCCTCTCCTTTTGAGGCAAACCTCAGCCGGTGTTCTACTAAGTGCTGTGAAACTCTAGAGGTGACCAGGCCATCCTCAACAGAACTTTGTTAGCAGAGACAATGCGAGCGTGGGCTCCTCTCCTTTTGAGGCAAACCTCAGCCTGTGTTCTACTACGTGCTGTGAAACTCTAGAGGCGAACAGACCATCCTCACCAGCAGTTTGTTAGCAGAGACAATGCGAGCGTGGGCTCCTCTCCTTTTGAGGCAAACCTCAGCCGGTGTTCTACTAAGTGCTGTGAAACTCTAGAGGCGAACAGGCCATCCTCACCAGCACTTTGTTAGCAGAGACAATGCGAGCGTGGGCTCCTCTCCTTTTGAGGCAAACCTCAGCCTGTGTTCTACTACGTGCTGTGAAACTCTAGAGGCGAACAGACCATCCTCACCAGCAGTTTGTTAGCAGAGACAATGCGAGCGTGGGCTCCTCTCCTTTTGAGGCATACCTCAGCCTGTGTTCTACTACGTTCTCTGAAACTCTAGAGGCGAACAGGCCATCCTCACCAGCACTTTGTTAGCAAGACAATGCGAGCGTGGGCTCCTCTCCTTTTGAGGCAAACCTCAGCCGGTGTTCTACTAAGTGCTGTGAAACTCTAGAGGCGAACAGACCATCCTCACCAGCAGTTTGTTAGCAGAGACAATGCGAGCGTGGGCTCCTCTCCTTTTGAGGCAAACCTCAGCCGGTGTTCTACTAAGTGCTGTGAAATTCTAGAGGCGAACAGGCCATCCTCACCAGCACTTTGTTAGCAAGACAATGCGAGCGTGGGCTCCTCTCCTTTTGAGGCAAACCTCAGCCGGTGTTCTACTAAGTGCTGTGAAACTCTAGAGGTGACCAGGCCATCCTCACCAGCACTTTGTTAGCAGAGACAATGCGAGCGTGGGCTCCTCTCCTTTTGAGGCAAACCTCAGCCTGTGTTCTACTACGTTCTCTGAAACTCTAGAGACGAACAGGCCATCCTCACCAGCACTTTGATAGCAAGACAATGCGAGCGTGGGCTCCTCTCCTTTTGAGGCAAACCTCAGCCTGTGTTCTACTACGTGCTGTGAAACTCTAGAGGCGAACAGGCCATCCTCACCAGCACTTTGTTAGCAAGACAATGCGAGCGTGGGCTCCTCTCCTTTTGAGGCAAACCTCAGCCGGTGTTCTACTAAGTGCTGTGAAACTCTAGAGGCGAACAGGCCATCCTCACCAGCACTTTGTTAGCAAGACAATGCGAGCGTGGGCTCCTCTCCTTTTGAGGCAAACCTCAGCCGGTGTTCTACTAAGTGCTGTGAAACTGTAGAGGCGAACAGGCCATCCTCACCAGCACTTTGTTAGCAAGACAATGCGAGCGTGGGCTCCTCTCCTTTTGAGGCAAACCTCAGCCGGTGTTCTACTAAGTGCTGTGAAACTCTAGAGGCGAACAGACCATCCTCACCAGCAGTTTGTTAGCAGAGACAATGCGAGCGTGGGCTCCTCTCCTTGTGAGGCAAACCTCAGCCTGTGTTCTACTACGTGCTGTGAAACTCTAGAGGTGACCAGGCCATCCTCACCAGCACTTTGTTAGCAGAGACAATGCGAGCGTGGGCTCCTCTCCTTTTGAGGCATACCTCAGCCTGTGTTCTACTACGTTCTCTGAAACTCTAGAGGCGAACAGGCCATCCTCACCAGCACTTTGTTAGCAAGACAATGCGAGCGTGGGCTCCTCTCCTTTTGAGGCAAACCTCAGCCGGTGTTCTACTAAGTGCTGTGAAACTCTAGAGGCGACAGGCCATCCTCACCAGCACTTTGTTAGCAAGACAATGCGAGCGTGGGCTCCTCTCCTTTTGAGGCAAATCTCAGCCGGTGTTCTACTACGTTCTCTGAAACTCTAGAGGCGAACAGACCATCCTCACCAGCAGTTTGTTAGCAGAGACAATGCGAGCGTGGGCTCCTCTCCTTTTGAGGCAAACCTCAGCCGGTGTTCTACTAAGTGCTGTGAAACTCTAGAGGCGAACAGGCCATCCTCACCAGCACTTTGTTAGCAAGACAATGCGAGCGTGGGCTCCTCTCCTTTTGAGGCAAACCTCAGCCTGTGTTCTACTACGTGCTGTGAAACTCTAGAGGCGAACAGACCATCCTCACCAGCAGTTTGTTAGCAGAGACAATGCGAGCGTGGGCTCCTCTCGTTTTGAGGCAAACCTCAGCCGGTGTTCTACTAAGTGCTGTGAAATTCTAGAGGTGACCAGGCCATCCTCACCAGCACTTTGTTAGCAGAGACAATGCGAGCGTGGGCTCCTCTCCTTTTGAGGCAAACCTCAGCCTGTTTTCTACTACGTTCTCTGAAACTCTAGAGACGAACAGGCCATCCTCATCAGCACTTTGTTAGCAAGACAATGCGAGCGTGGGCTCCTCTCCTTTTGAGGCAAACCTCAGCCTGTGTTCTACTACGTGCTGTGAAACTCTAGAGGCGAACAGACCATCCTCACCAGCAGTTCGTTAGCAGAGACAATGCGAGCGTGGGCTCCTCTCCTTTTGAGGCAAACCTCAGCCGGTGTTCTACTAAGTGCTGTGAAACTCTAGAGGCGACAGGCCATCCTCACCAGCACTTTGTTAGCAAGACAATGCGAGCGTGGGCTCCTCTCCTTTTGAGGCAAATCTCAGCCGGTGTTCTACTACGTTCTCTGAAACTCTAGAGGCGAACAGACCATCCTCACCAGCAGTTTGTTAGCAGAGACAATGCGAGCGTGGGCTCCTCTCCTTTTGAGGCAAACCTCAGCCGGTGTTCTACTAAGTGCTGTGAAACTCTAGAGGCGAACAGGCCATCCTCACCAGCACTTTGTTAGCAAGACAATGCGAGCGTGGGCTCCTCTCCTTTTGAGGCAAACCTCAGCCTGTGTTCTACTACGTGCTGTGAAACTCTAGAGGCGAACAGACCATCCTCACCAGCAGTTTGTTAGCAGAGACAATGCGAGCGTGGGCTCCTCTCCTTTTGAGGCAAACCTCAGCCGGTGTTCTACTAAGTGCTGTGAAATTCTAGAGGTGACCAGGCCATCCTCACCAGCACTTTGTTAGCAGAGACAATGCGAGCGTGGGCTCCTGTCCTTTTGAGGCAAACCTCAGCCTGTGTTCTACTACGTTCTCTGAAACTCTAGAGACGAACAGGCCATCCTCATCAGCACTTTGTTAGCAAGACAATGCGAGCGTGGGGTCCTCTCCTTTTGAGGCAAACCTCAGCCGGTGTTCTACTAAGTGCTGTGAAACTCTAGAGGCGAACAGACCATCCTCACCAGCAGTTTGTTAGCAGAGACAATGCGAGCGTGGGCTCTTCTCCTTTTGAGGCAAACCCCAGCCTGTGTTCTAGTACGTGCTGTGAAACTCTAGAGGCGAACAGACCATCCTCACCAGCAGTTTGTTAGCAGAGACAATGCGAGCGTGGGCTCCTCTCCTTTTGAGGCAAACCTCAGCCGGTGTTCTACTAAGTGCTGTGAAACTCCTGAGGCGAACAGGCCATCCTCACCAGCATTTTGTTAGCAGAGACAATGCGAGCGTGGGCTCCTCTCCTTTTGAGGCAAACCTCAGCCTGTGTTCTACTACGTGCTGTGAAACTCTAGAGGCGAACAGACCATCCTCACCAGCAGTTTGTTAGCAGAGACAATGCGAGCGTGGGCTCCTCTCCTTTTGAGGCAAACCTCAGCCTGTGTTCTACTAAGTGCTGTGAAACTCTAGAGGCGAACAGGCCATCCTCACCAGCACTTTTTTAGCAGAGACAATGCGGTCGTGGGCTCCTCTCCTTTTGAGGCAAACCTCAGCCGGTGTTCTACTAAGTGCTGTGAAACTCTAGAGGCGACAGGCCATCCTCACCAGCACTTTGTTAGCAAGACAATGCGAGCGTGGGCTCCTCTCCTTTTGAGGCAAATCTCAGCCGGTGTTCTACTACGTTCTCTGAAACTCTAGAGGCGAACAGACCATCCTCACCAGCAGTTTGTTAGCAGAGACAATGCGAGCGTGGGCTCCTCTCCTTTTGAGGCAAACCTCAGCCGGTGTTCTACTAAGTGCTGTGAAACTCTAGAGGCGAACAGGCCATCCTCACCAGCACTTTGTTAGCAAGACAATGCGAGCGTGGGCTCCTCTCCTTTTGAGGCAAACCTCAGCCTGTGTTCTACTACGTGCTGTGAAACTCTAGAGGCGAACAGACCATCCTCACCAGCAGTTTGTTAGCAGAGACAATGCGAGCGTGGGCTCCTCTCCTTTTGAGGCAAACCTCAGCCGGTGTTCTACTAAGTGCTGTGAAATTCTAGAGGTGACCAGGCCATCCTCACCAGCACTTTGTTAGCAGAGACAATGCGAGCGTGGGCTCCTGTCCTTTTGAGGCAAACCTCAGCCTGTGTTCTACTACGTTCTCTGAAACTCTAGAGACGAACAGGCCATCCTCATCAGCACTTTGTTAGCAAGACAATGCGAGCGTGGGGTCCTCTCCTTTTGAGGCAAACCTCAGCCGGTGTTCTACTAAGTGCTGTGAAACTCTAGAGGCGAACAGACCATCCTCACCAGCAGTTTGTTAGCAGAGACAATGCGAGCGTGGGCTCTTCTCCTTTTGAGGCAAACCCCAGCCTGTGTTCTAGTACGTGCTGTGAAACTCTAGAGGCGAACAGACCATCCTCACCAGCAGTTTGTTAGCAGAGACAATGCGAGCGTGGGCTCCTCTCCTTTTGAGGCAAACCTCAGCCGGTGTTCTACTAAGTGCTGTGAAACTCCTGAGGCGAACAGGCCATCCTCACCAGCATTTTGTTAGCAGAGACAATGCGAGCGTGGGCTCCTCTCCTTTTGAGGCAAACCTCAGCCTGTGTTCTACTACGTGCTGTGAAACTCTAGAGGCGAACAGACCATCCTCACCAGCAGTTTGTTAGCAGAGACAATGCGAGCGTGGGCTCCTCTCCTTTTGAGGCAAACCTCAGCCTGTGTTCTACTAAGTGCTGTGAAACTCTAGAGGCGAACAGGCCATCCTCACCAGCACTTTTTTAGCAGAGACAATGCGGTCGTGGGCTCCTCTCCTTTTGAGGCAAACCTCAGCCTGTGTTCTACTACGTGCTGTGAAACTCTAGAGGCGAACAGACCATCCTCACCAGCAGTTTGTTAGCAGAGACAATGCGAGCGTGGGCTCCTCTCCTTTTGAGGCAAACCTCAGCCTGTGTTCTACTAAGTGCTGTGAAACTCTAGAGGCGAACAGGCCATCCTCACCAGCACTTTTTTAGCAGAGACAATGCGGTCGTGGGCTCCTCTCGTTTTGAGGCAAACCTCAGCCGGTGTTCTACTATGTGCTGTGAAACTCTAGAGGCGAACAGGCCATCCTCACCAGCAGTTTGTTAGCAAAAGAATTGCGAAAATCTCAGCGTATATTCCGTGACACTGGTCCATCCTTCCAGCACTTTAACAGAGACTCTGCATGTGTGAGTTCCTCACCTCTTGATGAAAACCTCTGCTGTTCAACTCTGGATTGTACCTCTGAGTTACATCTTTTCTCATATGATCAGAATTACTGATAATTAATTTACCTCATTTAGATTATACCTTATATACCTAATCGCTAACTTTACTCTAATTGTGGAACTTTAATTACTTATTATTGTTTATTTATCTACTAGTCATTGAACTTCTTACTTTTGTTTAGTTATATCCACATTTTAATTTATCCTTAAGGAATAATTCTATCTTTACTCCTTTAGGACTAATGTAGATTCAGACGATGCAGAGAGTGATGATGATTACATTGAACAGAAGAAAAATGGTTCGAGGATCTTCAAACCAGGAAGGTTCAGGAGAGGAGGGAAAATCTTGACAGGTATGTTTCTCTGATTATATCATCTTTAATAAGTTCAATATTGCATGTGCAATCCTGGGTAGGAAATATTCCTGGCGGCTCCCCCAGTTGCTAATTCTCATTTCAATGAACCTGAAACACTAAGAACTAATTGTCTCGTTTAGTGAGGCTTTGGGTGCCCAGGTTAAAGCGATAGTGTTTAAGGATTAATACTACCTTGCGTAATACTTTCCATTGATAAGGTTATAAAAGAGGGAATTTTTCCCTTTTTCCCACGGAGTATCTCTATGGGGAATGTAGGCCACACCCCTTTTCTCTAGAAATGTCATCTGTATGCAGGAAATAAACTGCTTTTCTGTAATTGAGATTAAAAAATCATTTTGGAATAATTTCAGCAAATTTTTTTTTTTTTTTTTTCTTTTAGGGTGCTTCGACTACCTAGGCCATTAGCACCAAATTTCAGCAAATGTTGCAAAAATAAGTAAAATTGGTCATGAGGGATTTACTTTGGAACCATATTATTAATTTGTCCGAACCACATGTAAATATTTGCTTCCATGAAAAACAAAAACAAAAAAACTTGGTATATAAATCGTTAACAACTCATCAGGAAAATGCATTATGGAACTCTAAACTGGGGGACGTAATTTTTAGCTCCAATGAAACCCAGTATATATTGTTTGGAAGAAATAAGTAACTGCATATGTAACACATGTTTTTTTATTATATTATTGAATAAAGCAGATGGGAAAAATTGTAAAGAAGCTAGACTTATTTATATTTATTTATTGGATTGATGTCGATTAGATTAAGTAAATTCCTGTGGAGTATTGATCTATGTGGGCTGGAGGCGCCACATGGCAGGTAATTCAAAATAAATATTGTAGCTGTTGGTACAGCATTTAATTTTGGTCAATCTGAGCAGAGTTGACTATTTTTGCTACTCCAGGACAGACGTTAGGCCAAGAATTAATGATATTACGGATTATGAAGCATGTCTCTGTTAAATTAAGATATTAAATAATTTTGGGATCTTAAAACCCAAATAGTAATCAAATTTATTATAATTTTGGTAAGCTAATTATTTGTTTAAAATTAATACAATTTAGAAAAATGAATGCCTCAGGCTGTATGCAGTTACGACAAATCCATTTTAAGAATTTATTAACTCAAACATCAAAATTACCCGAAAGCCTATAACATCATAATTTTTTTTTTTTTTTTATTGATAAATGCCAAATAATGCTTATGAATTTCCTTTAAAAAATGAAGTATTATTTTTATTTGACAGGATCAAGAGCAGATGAAAGCCTAGGAGAAGCGAGCATGTCGCAAATGCCGACATTTAAACTTACTAAAAGAAGGAAAGAGAAGCTGAGTTTATCGACCAGTGAAAATTATGGTAAAATATCTTCTTTTAATGGATTGTTATAACTCTGAGAGAAGGGTGTTTGGTGTTTCTATACTTTTTATGTGCCAGGCCCCACTTAGCCTTCCTCATATTACAGGGTGTCTACTGCACAAAAATGTCCCAAAATTGAAAATAGGGCACGAAAAAGTCATGAATTTTGAAACCATGTCATGAAATTTCAATTTTACTGGAGTCTAACGTAATCCCAGGTCTTCGGTACTGTTTTCGTAAGGTGATTCGATTCTATCTGCCTCCCCCACCCCCTTCCTTATTATTAATTATTCAAGTTTACTCATTGCTAAATAGGCACAAAAAGGACGATTTTCAAAAATTCATAGCTAAAAAAGTACTCAAATATACAAGCTGAAATTTTTACAGTATTTTTATTTTACAACTAAGTATAACATATAAAAAAAATAGATTTTTATCCCCCACCAGAGATATTAAAGCCTAAAGTCATCAAAACTTGCAAAAATGTGAAGTTTAAAAATTTATAAAAAAAAAATAAGGGAACAAAATATCAGGGTTAAGAGTACTTTTAATCCAAGCTACATAGTAAGGTTCATTATCATGCCAAAAATCAACTTTGATAAACATCCCCTTTTGCTAAGAAAAATACCATCAAAAGCGATCTTTTGAGAAATTAAAACAGTTGTTTTCAATAGCAGTTTTCAGGTATTGGACTTCAAAGTACTGAAATAGTAAAGAAGACATAAAAGATAGAGCTGACTGTAAGAAAAAACAATGGTGTTTGAATTGTTTCCCTATTACTTACCAGTCCTGAGAAAAAGAGTTTTCCGTAAGAGCTTATAAACTCAAAAATCAGAATGCACCGCCATTTTCAAACAGTTGACTGAAAAAAAAATGTTAAAAATGGTTTTGAACTATTGATTCCATATGTAATGATGATGTTAAAAATATCAATTTTTTCTAAAATGGTCAAGCAACCAGATTAGTTTTTCTGGACCATTTGAAATGGATTGACTCTAATAGTATTTGAATGTTTCTATGTTTCCTTGTAGAGTCCTTCCCCGAGGAGGAGAAACCCTCGCCAAGTGTAGATGTTACTGAAGACGGTGTCGTTCTGGAACGGTTGAAGTCTGAAGAAGTTATTAATTGCATTTGTGGTTTCCGGGAGGAAGATGGCCTCATGATACAGGTAATTATTTGTTTGTTGGCAATCATTCTTAATGTTCTTGGACAAATTTCACTACACCATAAGAACCTTTTCCATTTTTTTTTATATTGTCAATTTTAAAAAAGAAAACAAATAAAGTTTAGTGTAAGAGGAGTGCTCTATTATCACCAGGTGACACAATCTAGAAATTCTGACAAAAAAATCAACGTTTAGGTCATCAAAAAATTGATTGTTCTAATTTCTCTATGTGTTTGTATAAATACATCAATAAATATGTTGTTTGTCAAAAATCAGTCATAAAATATTTATAATTCAGTGAATCCTTTTTAATTTTTTTTTTTTCATAATTTCTTTTAATGAAGATAAAAAAAAGGTATTTAATTATGAAATGTATTGATGGAGTACCGGTCACAGTGAGTGTAAAGGGACATTTAAAAACGTTTCCGACACATAAACACTCTTGGTTATCATTTTTGCGTAGTGAATGAAGCATTTAAGCCCATCAAAAAAAAAAAATTAGAAAGCAGTATTACTCCTTTAATACATTTTGCAAAAATTGATTCTTCTTACAGTCTGAATGGTTACAGTCCTCCGTAACTCATTGAATTCGAGAGTGAAGGACGAATGTTTCACCAAATTGGATGTATTTTGCTCTTACACTGACTATGAAAGAAAGATGAAATATAAAACTGCTTCTAACCTCATCTCTACCATAATTAATAATAATTATAGAACTTATCATATTTGTTTTGTTATTTTAATAATTATAATTTATGTATTTCAGTGTGATATATGCATGTGCTGGCAGCACGGGCTCTGCAGTAATATAGAAAATGAGTCAGACGTTCCTGATAGATACGTCTGCAACATTTGTAGAGAACCATTTAGAGTCAGAGCCTCCAAAAAGTATTCATACGCACAGCATTACCTTGCTCAAGGAAAATTACCAACGTATGTATCATACACATATAACCTAATTGTACTTATGTACATATTTATATTTTATACTAAAGTGAATTGAAAAAAATCTTTAGTTAAATAAAAATTTGTTTAAAGTTTTAATTTTATTGGGTTGTCCATAAAAAGAAGCATTTTAATTTTTCTTTTAAAAAGTGCTCTATATAATAATCTGTTTACGTTTACTGGATTCTTTATTTGTATGAATGCCAATACTTACTAATCCTCTTCTAAATGATAATGTTTGTTTACCTCGGTAGCATTTTGCTACTTGGAAATAATTCAGTCCTTCCAACGATGTCACGTCGTGAATTTCGTATGATTTTCTTTTATGAGTTTAAACTCGGACGAAGCGGAGCCTAGGCGGCTAGAAACATCAAACATGTCTGGGGCGAAAGTAGTGTTAAAGAGTGTACTGTTCAAAGGGGGTTTAAAAACATCTAGGAGGGAGAATTCAGTCTTGAAGATGAAGAAGGTCGTGGAAGCACTTTTTCTCTTGATGATGATGTTCTGCGATCATCGGGTGAAAAAAAACCCAGAATAACTGTTCGAGAACTTGCGGAGAAACTTCAAAGTTAGCAAATCGGTTGTCCTTAATCACTACAAAATTATTGTAATAGTGAAAAAGCTCAAAAGTTAGGTTCCACACATATTAAACAACTCAAAAAAATCAGCACTATAAAGTTTGTGCTGCACTTCATTGCCGAAATGAAAATAGCCCAGTTCTGGCCAAAATTATTACGTTGTGGATTCTCTATGATGTTAGTAGACATTCTTGACAGTGGCTTTACTAAGGAGACACTGCAAAACATCCAAAGCCCCCAACTTATAAAAAAAAAAGGTTATTATTATGGTATGGTGAGCTTCATTTGGTTTACAGCTTCTCAAATCCTGGCAAGACCATCAATTCTGAATCCTATGGTAACCAAATTAACGCCATGCATCAGAAATTGGCAATAATGAAGCTGTCCTTGGTCAATAAGAAAGAGCTTATTTTGTTGCATTACAACGCCCGGCCACATGTCTCATGTGCAACGTCACAAAAATTGTTAGAGCTTGGCTTATAAAACTTTGCCACATCCGCCCTACTCTCCGCACCTCTCACTTACTGACTACCATTTGTTTTGACACCTGGATCACTTAAAATATTTAAGGATCGAACGGAATTAGAAAATGCGTTTATTGACTTTCTGAATTCTATTCAGACATTATTAAAAAGTTACCAACATGTTGGGCAAAATGTATTGACAGTAAGGGAGACTATTTTGATTAAAGCACACAGTTATAAAATACTTTTTTATTTTAATACCAAAATCCTGCATTATATTCTGGAGAACCCAATATATATAAATGATTTATGACACTTGAATCTGAGAGATTTACATGGAAGAAACAATTGATCAGTATATTTATTGTAGGAAATGCTATATAAGTGTTATTTTTATTAGCAAATGTTTTCAGGGACTTGACCCCATTTTCAAGCCCGTGCAATGGTCCTTACTCAGCCGAGCTTTGCTCCTAGATTTTATAACAGCTACCATTTTGAAATAAGCTACCTTTATGAATTGTGGGAGATCTTGATGAGGGGGAATAGGGCAATATCTGTTTAGTCTATATTTGAAAGGGTTAAAAATTTGTTTAAGCATTTTAATTACTTAATTTTTTTTTTTTTTTAGGTTTAACTTTCGTTCTCGAAATGATGATGAACTGGCTCATAGAGAAATGATATTAAAGCGATGCTATGATTTGTCTGCCAGCTTGCAAGAAATAAGGAATGTTGATAGAAGTCTCGCTGCAAAAATTAATATTGCCGAGTAAGTTTTTCATTTACAGAAGGAAATTTGTTATATTCGTTTTAAATGATAAGGTCAGTGTAATTAGTTTCTAATTCCTGACTTTGTATGTTTTCCATTATATTTTTCAATATGTTTTATTGTTTTGATTTTTTATGGTGGAAGATTTTACAGGTTGTACACCAATTTTAGAAAAGGTAACATGTATCAGTTCATCTTTCTGTGTTTTAGTCGGAGGTTGTTGTTTTTTTTTTATCTCATAGCATCATTAAAAGTACAATCTCTTATATGGTTTCAATAAATTTTAAAAGAATACTTGAGTAAGAATGTATCAGCCTTACTGTTCTCTGGTCTTGTTCATAAGGTTTTAGCCCTTCCATAAACACCTGTCAAAACAAACGTATAAAAAGGAGCATCAAATTTACAGTTAAAGACTAACGTTAGTATTTTAGACACATACTTATACTTGCTACATAGTCAAATAACTTGATAGTGGCTAGAATATTGATAAATTAGAAAATTTTAAAAAGATAAAAAAAAAATCAAGATTGAAGAAATAGAAGAAACCGGAAGAAGATAGAAGAATATAAGAAAGAAGAATGAAATTAGTTTAACCCCATCTCCGTCATAAATTAATTTTGTTCTGTATTTCCTTAGAAACTATTTTGCTAGTTAGTTCCATTTTCTTTTACTCAACAATATACTTCAAATTGCAGATTTCTTTTCTTTACAAATTCTTTCAGCTGTGTATTAATAAATTATTTTTATGCCCGCATAATCAAAAAAGAATGGATCTAAGAATAAATTAAAAAAAAAACAAAAACATAATTCATAAGCAAAATTTACTAAAATAATTCAATTATTGGAAATATAAGAAAAAGGTTCTATTAAAAATGCATTGATTAATTTATTCATTACTATTATTATATTTTCAATATGCATGATTATATGATGGGGCAAGGTTAGCTCATTGGTAGAGCACTCGACTAATGAACTCTTCCAGTTAGGTAGGATCCGAGTTCAAACCCTTAACCCTATACTTGGAGCTAAATTGGCTATTCCCTCTTCATTGTCGACAGTACCTCCTCGACTCAGTCCTTAACCAAGTAATTCAATCCCAAAGACATTCTTATATTTTTCAACTCCTTAAATTTAAATCCTCTGTTCACTCCCATAACATCTGATCTCGTCCTTCCGATCTTTATATTTATTCCCACCTTACTGCATTATTCGAAAAATCATTTGTCACTCGTCCCACCTCGCTATGGAATTCCTTACCTCTGTTGAAGATTTTTATCTTCTAGTGTCTTCCTTCCAGGGTTGGATTTGGGGTCCCAGATGTCCCTAGGCTCACCCAGCCTTTAATTAATTAATGTGTTCCTGAAAAGGGAAAATCAGGTGGCCAGAGCATAGTTCTTACCGCGATCTCCCTAGTGTGCCGTATGGTCAAGAATCAGTTACCTCTACAGTATCTGCTCCTCTGGACCCAGAGGCTGGGTTCAGCCATCTGGGTTAATAAAACTGCAGTTTTTTTAGCATAAATATGTGGTGTTCCAAAAAAGTTGTCATAAAAAAGTGTCTGCTGGCGTTCGCGCATGCGTGGTGGCCATGTACGAAAAAGAAGATTATATGTTATACAGTAGGTTACATAGGTTTGTTGGGTTGACCTAAAGCATATTTATGTTCCTGAATTTGAGCAGAAGGCTCTAAAGGAAATATTTTTTTTTTTTTTGCATACTTGTGTTACTTATTCTGTTCAAAGCTTGTTGTGGTTTATACTCATACGATATGCAATTCTTCATACGACTTTGAAGAATAATATATCAAAATGTCCTTTTGATGACAAAACAGGACAAACCAAACTGTAGACCATGCAATGTTCCACTGACAATTAAACACCTACTTACAGTCTGCAGAGAAAGAGAAAACATTGACTTACCACATTATTTACAGAAACTACTCACACAGGACAGTACATACATCGATAATTTACTAAAATATCTAAAAATTAAAAGGAAATTTCAACTTTTTTTTTTTAATATAAAATGAGATACATTTGCCAACGTTTCAGCTTGAGTTTTAAGCCTTCATCATGGCTTGAAGGAGAGGAAAGACAGATCCTTTACATCTCAACACAGCTCCTTGAATCTCCCTCTTCTCGTATTGCTCATGAAGGAGAGGAAAGACAGATCCTTTACATCTCACCATAGCTCCTTGATTCTCCCTCTTCACGTATTCCTCATGAATGAGAGGAAAGACAGATCCTTTACATCTCACCACAGCTCCTTGAATCTCCCTCTTCTCGTATTCCTCATGAAGGAGAGGAAAGACAGATCCTTTACATCTCACCACAGCTCCTTGAATCTCCCTCTTCTCGTATTCCTCATGAAGGAGAGGAAGAACAGATCCTTTACATCTCACCACAGCTCCTTGAATCTCCCTCTTCTCGTATTGCTCATGAAGGAGAGGAAAGACAGATCCTTTACATCTCACCATAGCTCCTTGATTCTCCCTCTTCACGTATTCCTCATGAATGAGAGGAAAGACAGATCCTTTACATCTCACCACAGCTCCTTGAATCTCCCTCTTCTCGTATTCCTCATGAAGGAGAGGAAAGACAGATCCTTTACATCTCACCACAGCTCCTTGAATCTCCCTCTTCTCGTATTCCTCATGAAGGAGAGGAAGAACAGATCCTTTACATCTCACCACAGCTCCTTGACTCTCCCTCTTCTCGTATTCCTCATGAAGGCTAGAAACTCAAACCGAAACGTTGGGAAATGTATCTTTTATATAAAAACATTTTACTTTCACATTAAAGTGGAAGTGTAACATATTTTATTAATATGCTTTTTAGTTTATATTCTTATTACCATTATATATGTCCCTCCTCCATAGGAAACCTGATCATCCAAAGCTCTACTTGTGGGCGAAGAGTTGGGAAGAAATAGACACTAAACAGGGAATCAAAAATGAAGTAAATAGTGGCGAAGCTCCACCAGAAACAGGTTTGCATTTAGATATGATATATTTTTTTATTCTTAAGAATTGTGGATGGCCATGTACTAAAAAAACAATTCTCTCTAATCTCCTTTATTAACACTTTCAGGACCAATGGCTTCGAACAAAATTTCCCTCAGGGCCCCAGCCTTCCTTTTGTATAGTTATTTTGGCAAACATATATAAAAAAAAAAAAAAATAAAAAATAAAATAATAAATGAATGAAGAAAGTTTTAAAATTATGTACTTTTAGTGGATTAATTACAATTTAGTAAAATGTCAAATACGCCACGACAGCGGGCCCGCTGAAGGAATTTTTTGGGTGGATTCAGTATCATACAATACCAGACCCGCAAACCTAACCGGAAATAACTTAATGAGGTCCCAAACGAAATACGAAGAATATAGGGCAAGGCCCAAAGTAGTGGAGACTGAAAGAAAGGTGCTATCTGCTGAATATGCCACGACACTGGGCCCACTGAACACATCTCTCGGATGCATATGCCACGATGTTGGGCCCAAACGTGTTAAGCGGTCTACATGATTCATGTCATACGGCAGCTCTCTGTTGTGACAAATAACCTCTTGTCAAGAGATCATTTATTTAGTTAGATGCCCGTGGAGCGGAGGCTGTTTCACTCTCCTGGTTCCACAGGACGGCATTAAAATAGCTAAGCCTCCACGACCCGTCTCTTCTCTTTTCTGCTAATACGCTTTTGTTACTTCTTTCTTTAAACAAATTTTCCATCACAATTTTCTCATTCTGGGCACAAATTTTGTTTTTATTTCATTTTTTTTAAATACTTGTAATATCTAGTCAAATATCTCGGCAATTGTATAGTATGTACGGAACATCATCTGTATGTACACATCAACTGGTAATACACAAATAAGCCCTTTCGAAGGCACCCGGTTAGCAGAGGGAAACAAAAAAATTATTACTATTCAGATGTTCCTTATTAAATTATCGCCAAATTCCTCCACATCCATACATAAGCGAACTATTTTTTTAATGAACTCAATTGTCTGGTTTTTAATTATAGATCTTTTTATTTCAGTAAAAATCCAGAGCGGACCAGAACCTGAGGCACCAATAGACTTAGAAGAATGCCGGATACGCCTTCTTGATCATATTGAACATTATTATTCTCAGCTGGATGATCGAATGACATCACTACAAACTCAGATAGCTGGTAACATTACTTATCTTCAATGAAGTCATTACAGTTTTCATTACTTTATGTTATTTTATTTGAAGAGGGCTCTATTTTCATTAACTAAATTTGATTTTTTTTTTTTTTTTTTTTTTTTTTTTTGTGAGAGAGACGCATAGAGTATTTTCATAATTACTGCTTCAGAATTGAAATTAGAAAATGATTGTGAATGATTTCAGTTATTCAAAAATTATAATTTTAAAATTTATGTCTTTAATCGTTGATTAAAGACATATTTAAATTTACAGAAATTCTGGTCTCAAAATACAACCCCTGAATACATGATCTGTCAATTCTACTGTGCTCCCAAAGGTATCCACTTGGGACAAACCATTTTAGAATAGATATTTCATTATTTGCATTGCATACCAAACAAACAAATATTTTAGTTACAGATTTATATTATGAACAATTTGGTATTAACTAGTCTCTATATAGACTTGATCAGAGATGGGCAAAATTTTATTTATAAATAAAAATACAAATTTATTCGTACTTCATATACTTGTGAATACGAATATAAATAAATTCGTATTCATAAGTGTGAATACGAATTTATTTTTATTCACATATATTAAATATAAAAATACAAATAAAATTTTATTCGCAAATTTTTCTGCGAATACAAAAAAATTCACAGAAAAAATTGTAAATAATCACAAAAAATGTGAATATTTACAAAAAATCACATTAAAATATATAAATAAAAATGTATTCACATTATAATTTGTGAATAAATTATGAATTTATTCGTATTAAGATGATATTACGA
Source organism: Gonocerus acuteangulatus (assembly GCA_946811695.1). Lineage (NCBI taxonomy): Eukaryota > Metazoa > Arthropoda > Insecta > Hemiptera > Coreidae > Gonocerus > Gonocerus acuteangulatus. The sequence continues at coordinate 122,280,828 of OX328124.1, forward strand.
AAGTTATTGAAGGTAAATTTTTGTTTTGTTTTTTTATGGAGGTACAGATGACAAACTGTCCCTGCAGCATGGCTGGTGGTCCCGCGGCGGACTCGGGGTAAACAAAAAATCTAGGCGCTAATAACCTAGACATTATTAATCACCTTCAATAACTTTCGTAATATCATCTTAATGCGAATAAATTCATGATTTATTTGCGAATTTTATTGTGAATAAATTTTTATTCATATATTTTAATGTGATTTTGTTGTAATCACTTGATTTTTTGTAAATATTCACATTTTTTGTGATTAGTTACAATTTTTTCTGTGAATTTATTTGTATTCGCAGAAAAATTTGTGAATAAAATTTTATTTGTATTTAATATATGTGAATAAAAATAAATTCGTATTCACACTTATGAATACAAATTTATTTATATTCATATTCACAAATATATGAAGTACGAATTTATTTATATTCGTATTTTTATTTATAAATAAAATTATGCCCATCTCTAGACTTGATACATATAAAAAAATCTGATTTTTTTTTTTTTTTTATATTTTAGTAGATAATAATTGGGCAATATTACTATTTGAAGTATTGTCTCCCTTTAGCATATTAATTCCAGACTAATATAGTTTTATGTTGTGCCTAGCTTTGGAATCACTCGATCCAGACCTGTCAAGCAGCCCCAGCTCCTCGGAGAAGGTAACAAAGCAAACTCTTCAGATGTTGATCAGAGATCTAAACACCATCAGTAAACTCGCAGCGATATCGTGAGGTTCGTCTCGGCCTTCGGTCTTCACCTTTACCAACTTGAAGCTTTAATGTCTGTGATCTTCCTGACTAAGCTCTTCAGGACTTCTCTTTTCTCGTATACGAAGAGGAAACACTGAAAGTGTTAGTTAGAACTAATCGTACTGAATGAAAAAGTGAACGGAGCAGGATTCTTACAGTACATACTTACTCCTGACGTATATTCTTTGATAAGAAATATTTAAACTCATTTCAAATGAGTCAATTGTTAAAAATATTTATTCATTTGAAATATTAATTTTTCTATTATTAGCATTAAATTACATTTCCTTGCATATAATATGATCTGATGATTTATATTAATGTATTTTATTGATCCATAAACATGTATATTTTTTTGTCTAGTTTTGGTTGTTCGCACATATTTTACTGAAATTGTATTAAAATATTGATTTTGTCAAATGTAATAAATATAGTTATTTTTATATGTTATGTTCTTACACCTTCGATTAATCTCAAACAAGCCTAAATGTAAGATGGTGAGTAAAAAAAATTGGTATTGACCCTCACAAAGAGACATTTATTTATTTTTTTTTTTACTCTGTATCAATTTAAGGGGCTATTAGTGTCTGCCTAATTTATAGATTACTTTCCTTTAATTATGCCAACAGCATGTGGTTTTCCTCGTGGTCACCCTTCCATGTACTGGCCTCAGCTGATGTTGCTTAACTTTGATGATCTACAGTAACTGTTGAATTCAACTTGGCTATGACCATTGGCAAATAGACATTTTACAAATTTACTCAGTACAGGATTAGGATTAAAAAGGCTGTCACGCAGGAGCTGCATAACTAAGCACTTTCCTCAGAATTTGGGTAGTGTAGACTGCTTTCCAGAACAATTTGCTTAAAATATCCTACATAAATAAAATAAAAACATGAATAGTTCTCTTTTAAATTTGTAATGAGTAACTGATCAATTATTAATTTGCTTCCAGAGTTATGTTTACACATGGTACCTATTACACTACGTAATAAATACAAAAAAAACTCATATTATCGTATTTTGATCTAACGCAGGAACAGGATACAGTCACTCTAGTGGTAGAAAGCGCTCCTTGCGGTGGCTTTGTGAACCTACGTCTGGCGGGCTTTTCTATTGAAATATATTACAAATTAAACCCCCGCTTTCCGATTGACCGATTCAGCTCATTTTTACAACACTTCTTTCTCATGAGTTACCCACGACGTATACCGCGTTTCGTTACAATACAGTAGAAATTACGACCGGTATGAGTATATTAGGAATTTGGGTCCGGAGTAAACCCCCCCTCCTAATGAACCGATTTAGTTTATTTTTACAACACATATTTACCTGTGGATTACCACTACGAATACCGAGTTTCGTCGAAATATACCAAAAATCACGACTGGTAGTGGCGAATTGGTATTGTGGGTCCGGAGTAAACCCCCCCTTCTAATGAACCGATTTAGTTCATTTTTATATCTCACTTTTCTCTCTATATTACCACTACGAATACCAAGTTTTGTTGAAATATAACAAATATTACGGCTGACATAGTCAAATTAGTGTTTTGGGTTCGGGGTAAACCCGCCCTTCCGGTGGACCGACTTTGGTGGTTAACGAACTCGTTCAATCGTTTGCTAATTGAATGCTATATACCAAGTTTCGTGACGAAAAAACAAAAACTGGCCGCTATCGTGTTAACAGTCACACATATATATATATATAAATTTTAACGGGGGTCATTTTTGGAGTCTACTAGGTAGGATCGATAAAGATTTGAAGAAATTTTTCAAAAATTCCGTCATGAGTCCAACCTCAATAGCTACTTTCCTTCGGAGGAAAGTGCTAAAAGATACAAAAAAACAAACAAAAAATCCATTGGAATTTTCAAAAGAAAGAAATATCAATAAACATCTACTAAGTAAAAACAGCCATTTTTTTTTTTTTTTTACTCAACCCAATATTTATTTTCTTTACTCTTCATCAGCTTTCTCTGGAATGAATTTTAGAAATATGTTTTCATAATGTTTTGTTTTGTTGATCGCTAAACTCGATTTCACTCTTCTGTCCACCAGATTACTATAGTCTGCCAGAAGGGGTGTGGCTGGAGTGGAGCCAGGCCTTCCCACAAATGGGGGGGGGGGGGTTAGAACATTCAAACGCTGTACTGATTTCAATTTGGAGGAAAATTAACAGAGAAAATATTCAATTTGTATTTAATTTTTAAAAATTGTTGAAGCCGTCTAAATTGACCGATTTTCAATCCATAACATGTTTTTGAGTGCATTAGATTTTTTAGAAAAATATTTCAAATGTGTAGAGCATTTTGTTTGGATTTTGCACAATTTGAAAAATGTTAATTTTTTTACTGATACATGTATTGCAAAATTATTCACTTTTTGGATTTATGTGGCGTAGGTCAAAAAATAGTACTTCCATTCTTGAAAAAAGGAAGTACTATTTTTTTATCTACGCCACATAAATCCAAAAAGTGAATAAACTAGATTGGTCAGAAACACGTGGAATAGAATACAAAATTATTATGTAAAAACTATCAAACTGATTTAAACAAATTTTCCTTTTAATGCATTTTAAGCTGCTGAAATAAATTTTATAAAAAAATCTATATTTTTTTGTCCCATTTTCATGCTTATTGCTATTTTGTAAATCAACACATAAATTTTAAAATTTCTAAATAATGTAAAATTATAGGAATGTCATGAGACGTCTTGTGACACCTTTGGAAGCTCTCTACTTTGAATATATTCAGATTTATGAACGAAAGAAGTAAAAAATACACAATTTTTTTAATTTTTATTCAGCTGGCCCTTCACTTAATCTTCAAATTTTCATGTCACAATGAAAACAAATTAAACTGCATGTTCTAAGTATCGATAAAGGAGAAAATAAAGCAGCATTGGCTTATCATGCTATAAAATATAAACATAATTTTAATTTTGATAACATTAGCACATTAATGGGGTCTCCCGTGGTCTAGTGGCTAGCGCCTTAGATTCATAAGCGGGAGATGATGGGTTTGATCCCCACCGGCGGCAGGAATTTTCTCATTCCACTGCTCGTTGGGGAAATTCCTTGCTGCACCCTGGACGTCTGCGCTAATGTGCCAGATTTGTCGATGGGCCGTAAAAAAAAAAAAAAAAAAAATACATTAAATAAATTAATGAAAAGAAAGATTAAGGGAAAAATATAAGGAAAATCATAAAAAATAGAAAGAGTTGTAAATAAAAAAAACTGAAATACAAAATCTGAACACTATTTTTATTAACTTATTCGACAAACAATAAAAAAATGTGTTCTAATCACAGGGAGAAGAGGGTTTTAATTTTTAAGACCGTATTTCTTCTGGAAATTGATTTTTAAACATATGATTATTATAATTATAGATCAGCTGACTATATTCCACCATATTGGATTCTTTCAGACCATGACCAGTCTAGACATGGCCCTACTAGTGGGAGATTCTCCTCCTCAAGTTGAGGCTGTATGATTTATATTTGTAGCTTGATCCCATGAAGAGGCACCAAGAAGGTGTAAAACATGTAGGGATTAAATAAAGTTAGTTTATATATCAAGTGAAGCTTTATTATTTGACTTTTCGCCTAGTACAGAAATTAATTTTTTTTTATTTATAAAAAAAATGTTCTGATTATTCTTATTTGAGTTGTTCAGAAGATTTTTTTTTTTTTAAGGTGTTTCGACATCTAGGATATTAGCGCAGGGCTATCTATAGGTTGCCAACCTTCCTAAACATCCATGGTGAAGCAGGGAATTCTTTCAACAGTCCTGAAATGAAAAAAATCAACCTGCTGCTGGTGGGGCTCAAACCCATGGTGGGGGTCATCATACTCACAGGCAATAAGACTACCACATATTTTTTCATTGAAGGCTACTGGATCTGTGTCTAAATCAGTTAGGTACCAGTTCAACTTCACTTTTATTGAAGTTCGAGTAAAGTTGGGTCTTAATTTTTTTCTTAGTTAAAGGAATGAAAGGGTGCAATTTCTGGGTTCCGGTAATTTGTTTTTGTTTTTTTTTTTCAAATCTCCCCTTTAATTTAAGTTCTGTTTGGAAAAAATTCAAATTTTTATCAGAGATGCTTATTGCTGAATTTACAATACAAATATCCATCACTTACCATATTTTTACCAACTACGCAGTGACAATTAAAAGGCAAAATTATGTTATAAAATGATCCCGTTCCTATCCCATAATGAAACTAACAGCATATGTAGTCAATAAACTGAAGATTCAAATATATTTTTTTCAGAATTTGAAAAGTACAGTTTTTCAAAAACCGTTGCGTACAATTTTTCGATTTTTTTTTTTTTGAAAAGTAAAATTTGTAATAAGTTGGTCTTGTATATCAAATTAAAGTCCATTTAATTAGCTAAACAATGAGACTGCTGACTGTTCTAGCTAGAATAGAACTTAATCTACTAAGCAATTAACATTTTCCAGTTGACCAAAAAAGTCGGTTTTTCAATACTTTGAAAATTAATACTAACAAATACTGAAACAAATAAAAACTTTTAAAAAATTGTTTTTGGTTATTTTTTGTTAGAGTAACCAACCTACCAAATTTTATCAAAATCCAAGGAGGTCGGGTTGTGAGCCTTGTTGATTTGACATGGAATGACCCCTTTTAAGAAAATAAAGTTCTGTTATATTTGGAAGTTGTATTCATATTACAAAGCTTATGAATAGATACTAAACATATTAATTGGACATTAAGGAAACAAAAAAACAGCCATATTTGGAAGTTGTGTTGATGTAACAACGTTTATGAATATAAATTAAACATACTCAATGAACATTGAGAAAATAAAAACCTGTCGGATTTGGAAGTTGTATTAATACAACAAAGTTTATGAATAGACATTAAACGTAAAGGACTTCACGAACATAAAGCTTAGTTATATTAAAAATGTTGTTGTATTGATATTACGAAGTTTCTGAATAGTTACTAAACATATTCAATGGACATTAAGAAGAAAAAAAAACTGTTAGATTTGGATGTTTTATTGATCTAACAAAGTTTATGAATAGGCACTATACATAGGTACTCAATGAACATTAAGAAAATAAAAATCTGTAGATTTGGAAGCTGTATTGATATAACAAAGTTCATGAATAGATATTAAAACATAATGGACTTTAAGAAAATAAAGTCCTGTTATATTTGGAAGTCGTATTGATAAAACAAAGTTTATGAATAGGCCCTAAGCATACTCAATGAACATTAAGAAAATATTAACCTGTTAGATTTGGAAGCTGCATTGATATAACAAAGTTTATGAATAGATATTAAAACATAAAGGAACTTTTAGAAAATAAAGTTTTGTTATATTTGGAAGTTGTATTGATAAAACAAAGTTTATGAATAGGCACTAAGCAAAATCAATGTACATTAAGAAAATAAAAACCTGTTAGATTTAGAAGCTGTATTTATATAACAAAGTTTATGAATAGATATTAAAACATAATGGACTTTAAGAAAATAAAATCCTGTTATATTTGGAAGTTGTATTGGTATTACAAAGTTTATGAATAGGCACTAAACATAGTCAATGTACATTAAGATAATAAATAAAACTGTTAGATTTGGAAGTTGTATTAATATAAGTTTATGAATATACATTAACGATATATGTCTGGCGTTAACGACCGCAAAGTTTGACAAGCTACCTAAAAAAAGATGTAGGTATTCATATGTCTATAGACTGGGGCGAAATGGCGACGTCATATTTTAAAAAATGAATTTGAATTTGGCGCCTGCAGTTGAAAACCTTTGCTAAATGTTATAGAGCGAAGACTGTTTGTTTTTACACGATAGTTCTGGGGCTTAATAGTGTATTCCTAATACGAGAGTTTTCTTTAATAGTAAAAAAGTAAAATTATTGAATTTACAAAAGGATTAGCACTTTTAAGTTTTTTATATGTAACTATGCCATCTAAATGTTGAATACTTTAAAATTAATATAAACATTTTCCATCTTCAAAATATGACAGTTTTTTATTACAGTTTTTATTAGATTTAATTGTAGTATTAATACACATCAAATGAATTAGCTTTAGATTTTAAATATATATTAAGATGGTCGCCTAGACTGTAGCGGCTCCCCCTGACGTTTGCTTGACGTTTACTCCCACAGCGCGCGGTAATCATGCTTCCCAAGCTCCTCTAGCCATCCACGTGTTTATGTCTCGCTTTATTTATATTCTTATTCCTATTTCACTACTAAAAGTGGTTAGTAACTTTTTCACAGAGCTATTTTAAAACAATAAGTGTTTTCAGTGACATATATAGTCTTACTATTGCTTGGAAACTCGTGAGTTTTTCGCTTTGCGTTTGCATGCCTCGAGTTGTCATTTGAGTGAACCCAGTGAACCTTCCAATGAAAATGTTTACTCCTGAAGACGAGATGGGCTCTGTAAAAGTGAATTCTCGTATGAAACAAAAACCGCATTGGAAAAGTGATAGCTCCTACGATTTGAGTAGTAGCGAGACTTCTGATGCAGACTATGACAGCAATTCATTTCCCAAGGCGAATTCAGGCGGGAGTGTGAGAAAGCGTCGAGTCAATCTACCCATGGAGTCAGTGAGGATTTTAAAACGTTGGCTTTATGAGCATAGATACAATGCCTATCCTAACGATTTGGAAAAATGTGTCCTCTCACAAGAAGCCAATCTCACCGTTTTGCAGGTATGTAATTGGTTTATTAATGCAAGGAGGAGAATTTTGCCTCAGATGATTAGGCAAGATGGACAAGACCCCCAACATTTCACTATTTCTCGCCGTGGGAAAAGAACAAAGAGTTCCCTAATATCTGGTAACTCTAACTCCGATGGTACTACAATAACTAGTGCTTCCCATGAAAATAGTTGGAGTAGCGAAGAAGCTAATCTTCACGTCGAAGTGAAGACTAGTGAAATAGAATACACTGAAGAAATACCCATTACTTGCGAGATCAATGAAGTAGTTGTAAGTACAGCTCCCGATGAACCATATCAAGATTCCGAGAGTAATTACAGTCCTCCGCATAGTGACAATCATACACTACCCAGTGATGATCCTTTCAAGTGCCTCCACGTTCTAGTGGAGGCTGCTATGGTAGTCCGGCAGAGGGAAATGGAGCCTGGTGTTTAGTGAAACATTTTCTCTCATTACTTTTTCTTTTTTTTTTTTTTCTAGATTGAAATAGTCTTTTCTTATTGATAACCTAGTTTTAAAATAAATAATAAGTTTGACTCAAGAAAGAGAATCCTAGCATAATGATTTGTTTTCGACTAATGTAAGTGGAACAAATTACTAAGTAGTTTGTATTTTAAATGAGGTTCAGTTTTACCAGGTGTTTATTTGTAAAGTATTGTAGATTACAATTTTTTATATAAGTTTTTTTACTCCAAGTAAAAAGGAAAAGTGAATTAATTACCTAGGCGTTTTAGTGTATTCAAGCTTCCCGCTGTTGGAAATGAAAAGATCTATGTACAAGTCATAGAGAGTTATTAAAATTGCTTCTGGTTCAGTATAAATATTTTCTCAAGATTTCATTAGAAATTGTTTTGAAGAATATTTAATTTCTTTCTATTGCAGATATAATTTATGTGTAGTATTTTGTTTTAGTTAATACTTTGATTCTACGCTAATTTTAAACCACTAACCTTGAACTATCATGTTGCCATCATTCACTTTTTGATCTGATGAATATTTACATTAATTTTAAGTGATTATTGAATAATCAAGAACCACATTTATGATTAATAATTAAATGAAGATGATTTTGATTTGTTAAGAAGAGCATTGTTTTTGTGTTTCATCTAGTGTGAGTTTTGTTTAATTGTTAGATTAAGTTGCTAGTTAGTGATCGCCTATCAGGGACTTGCTGCACGCCACTGATCTATTACACACACATTACTTCCTACAAGAATTATATTCCTATTTTCAGAAGTATATAGTAAGTTCCTTTATTTCAAGTTTTGTGTATAAGATTGATTTGAGCATGTAATGTCATCAATTTTACTCGCATCTCTTTACCATTTGTTTTTATATTTACATTTCCAAGGGCCGTGCTCCCGGAAGATTCCAGTCTTTTTTTTTTACTAGTCGATCTTTGTTGGGGAATTAAAGTATCTGCAGCTAAGTCCTGAAAAAGGACCTCTTTTATTGTTTCTTTTTTCATTTTTTGAAAATTTGTAATAATTTTTGAATTCTAAAAATGAAAAAAGAATTTGATTGTATATTTCTAAGTAGTTAAGAGTTTTGTAAATTTTAAGAAATACTTGTATGATTAAATAAGGTACTTTTAAAAAGAAAGTTCTTTGCTGTCTCTGATTATTATTATTTTTTTTTTACCTTTATTACCACAGGAGTGTATTTTGACTGATAGTAATATTTTTTTTTGTATTTAGACTTCTTAAGCACCATTAATTCATGTGTGTTGTACATTTTATTTTACCAATTCATTTGTATAGTCAATGAAAGGATTCACTATTGAGAAGTAAACATTTATTGAGGGCAGAATTATTTTTAATTATTTACAATAATTTGAAAAACGAGGGGGAAAAACTAGTTATGTCTATTGTTCATTAAATTGTTTAGAATTTTACAATAAAATTGCTCAAAAAGTGGCGTGAACTATCGATGGCTTAGAAAGAAAATTTCGTATCCCAGAAAAAAACCTTTATAACATTTATACGTTATTAGATGGATAAGCTCCTATTTTACGATACTTGACTATCAAAGAAACTTAATCTTACTCGTGCTGTGTGCTATCGACAAAGAATCAAACCTTGTATCTTTCTCACTAGCCCTAATATCCATCCAATAACGTATAAAATATATTAAATTTTTTGTTTTGAGATATGAGGTTTTCATTTTAGGCCATCGCTATGCAGAAAGCTCTTTCCCAATACTCAAGCAATTTCATTTAATCTACGTTTTTTAGAGAAAAACTGAAATAGCTAGTCTTTCCCCCGAAGGCCTTTATTTTTGAACATTATAGTTCATGATATTTTTAAGATTATATATTAAAGGTTTTGTTAAGAAATGAACTGTTCTAAATACCTTTGGCTAAAATAAAAAAATAATTCACAAGGACAATATACTAAGGAAATAAAATATTAAAAAGAGGAGAGTGATATATAAATACGCATTGATAGTTATAGATGTTTTGTATAGAAAAATGTATGTTGCAATCTTGTCAAAATGTTAACTCTTGAATAAAACTTTAAAATTATTGCTAGAGTTTTGTTGTATTATATGCCTTTATTTTTTTCACCAAGTCCATCCAGAGTTGGTAACTTCCATTAGATCTTTATCAATTGAACAATTAATTGAGATTATTTTTCTACGGCTACGAGTTGTTAAAAGGTAATACCTTGTACGATCAAAATCAAACTCATTCTACTCAATTTATAAATAACAAATAAATCATAACACTCCGTGCCAAAGGTAGTGGGTTCGATTCCCACTAGGGGCGGTGGCTTTTCTTTCGAAAAAAGAAAAGGCATCACCCCTATCCTGGCTAGAAAAGGGTGGTAACCTATAGATAACCCGTCCTAAAATTCGTAGTTAATAATATATGGACGTTAAAATTTAAATAATAAATATAACAAATAAATCAATATTTTTCAATTCTTTATATCTAAAATTTTATATGGAATGTTAAACTATCGAAAAAAAAAACATTCAATTCTTTGAAGAAATAAAAATGGTGGCGTAGTGACTGGAGAACGGAAACCCTCTTTTTTTTCAATGGCTATAGTCTGCAGGCGGCAATTTTTATTCTAGAACAAAAAACTAAATATTATTTCAAAAGGAGAAGGTTAAATCTAATAAAGTATGTGGGATTTTCAAGAAATATTAATTTTTTTCAGAAATGTTGAACAATTATTAATTTTCATTTAAAAAATCTGTTATTAAATAATTTCAATGAATAAAAAAAAACCTACGTACTTTACTTGCAAATATCATTAGGAAGCTCCAGTTAAAATTTGAAGTTGATTGGGCATCAATTGAGGACACCAGAGTTTTGCCAGATTTGAAAAACATAGTTTTCAGAAAATTACTTTAAAGGTTAATGTTCTGAAATGTTCATTTTTTTTTTTTTTTTTTAATACTTTCTTATAATAAAGATTTAAAAAATGGGTTTTAATTTTGAAATGTATTGAAGGAGGGCCAAATGAAAGTTAACAATAGAGAAGTGACCAATCGTAGGTCGCTCAAAGAATTATCTTCAAATCAGCATCGGGACTTCACTCAAAAATCGTATTTTTTGCCCATTTAAGAAAAAAAAAGTTTGTATACTTGCATAAAAAATACTCGTGGATATAATTTTTAATTAGTTAAGAAAGAATTGTAGCCCATAAAATAAAAAATGGTAAAAAAAAGTTACAAGGTAGTGCTATCCATTAAGTCCAATAATCTTTATTTGAAATTAAATGGGGAAAAAAAATTATTCTGGGACTTTTCCCCTTGAGAATAATATATAAATACACTTGGTTGAATATAAAAAATTAAAATAAAACTCTTAACTCTAAGTAAATAAGAAACGACAACAACAAAAAACGAACTCAATACTATTTACAAAACCTTGAACAATAAAATAAAATATATGCACACATTAATAAAATGGGCATATAGCCAGAATGGATGCCACTGAAAAACCAAATAAGATTATGACCAAGAAGCTGCACTCCACAGGAACTCAGCTTGGCGTTAGGAACTGGAGAGCTGCAGCAGAAGACAGGCGGAGGCTCTTAGAGGAGGCCAAGACCCAATGACGGGACTTTGTGCTCATTATGGTGATGATGATTACATATTAATGTTGGAGCCCACTTTGATGCTAAATTAACTTTTACCACGCATGTCAATAATCAAGTTAACAAAGCTGCATGAGCCTTACAAACATTACTCCCCTTGTTAAACAGAACCTCTTCTAATTCAGAATGTTCTAAGTAAAAAGATTATTTATTTCAATATATTAGACCAACAATTTATTATACCTCTCCAAAATCACCAAATGCATATTTTATTGAATGTTCCCATTTACCACCATTGCATCTCCACATTTATCTAAAATGTAGCAGCTAAGTTTATTAAAGATTGTGAACTTAGGCCTCATTCATAAAAAAAAGTAAATAAACCAGTCCCGTAAAAAGCCATGAAGGCTCAGAGAGGCAGATACTGTAGAGGTATCTAGACCTACGTCTAGGCACACTAGGGAGATAGTGTGGTCAGTACTATGCTCTGCTCGCCTGATTTGCCTCTTTGCAGGTACCAATTAATAAATTAATTAAAGGCTGGGTGAGCCTAGGCACGATCAGGAAGGTCGAATCCAACTCACAAACGAAGACACTATAAGAAAAATTCTTTAGTTCACTCGAGCTTTGAGCTCAGATCCTCCAAGACATTAATCCAGTGCTCTACCACTGAACCAACCTCACCCCTAGGCTTCATTCATGTATAAAGGAGATAGTTGACTACAATAATAAATACAAACCTACCTCTATATATATATATATATATATATATATATATATATATATATATATATATATATATGTATATATAAAGATCTATACAGTTTTATTTCTAAACATATCCTAAGAAATTATTTGAGAGTAATAATTTTTTAAGTGGTTTATAGGAGTGTTTGATGTTTGGAAGCGAGGATTACCAGTAGTTACAGTTATTACATTTTGGGTGGCACATTAGGCCTTGTAGGCCTCGGTGTGGTTTCTTGGGTGGCACATTAGGCCTTGTAGGCCTCGGTGTGGTTTCTTGGGTGGCACATTAGGCCTTGTAGGCCTCGGTGTGGTTTCTTGGGTGGCACATTAGGCCTTGTAGGCCTCGGTGTGGTTTCTTGGGTGGCACATTAGGCCTTGTAGGCCTCGGTGTGGTTTCTTGGGTGGCACATTAGGCCTTGTAGGCCTCGGTGTGGTTTCTTGGGTGTATCTGGGCACCCGGTCATCTACAGTTATTCCAATTGTTGGACACCTGATTTTTGAATAAGGGGACATTTTTATTTTTTTTTTTCTACTATTACTCGTTTGTTGGGAAAGAGTTGTTTGCCTATAGGAACCTTATCTTGGCCTGGGGCAATTACAACCTTGTAGTTGTTTGCCCTAAGAATCCAAATAAACCAAGCTAAACCTTATCTTGGCTTATCAACTATATCACCTTGGTGGGCTTCATAGTTCATGTTAAATTAAATTTGCTTTTTGCTAGGAAAGGTTGCACTTCCTGGTCGCAATCAAAGCAAAATGTGAAGTTGTATCTATATTTAAAATATTGGATTGTTACGTGCACAGAGCGGATGGAAAGCAGCTATTACATGGATGAATATGTCAAATTATGTAACATTAATGTTTTTGTGTTTTTCTCGGAAACAAAGCAAAAACGAGAAATACACCCAATATGTTGAGTAAACCTTGGGATTGGTAATCACTTCTACCATTAGGGGCTTGAAGAACTGTATCTGTGTTGTTTTGATCGCAGGGTGGTCTGTTTTGCATGTGGGCGCTTTTATTATTTATCAAGATCCTTAAACAAAAATGTGATGTTCTTGTGTATTTATTAAGTAGTGTACTATCTCGCTTACACACTCTGGAAAAAAAAAATTAATAATTGAGTCAGCTGTTTATTAAAAAAAATAAAAGAGCAAAACTATTCATGTTTTTTATTTATATAGTTTATTTTAAGCAAATTATTCAGGAATTTAGATTACACTATCCATCTTGTGAGGAAAATATCTATTTGAATAAACAATCAATAGAATATGTAGTACATTTTCCATTCTTTATACAAGGAGGGTAGATATTCTTCCAGCTCCCGAGGTATTTACAAAGTAGTCACTTCCAGCTCCCGACGTACTATTCTCATCATAATGCACAGATTTATGTCATAATCTGCCACGGGCGAAAGGTTCCATACTATTGGTTTTCAGGTAGTAACTTCCTCGAACACTGGAACCATTAAAACAATATTTGTATTATTAAAAATTCAAGAGATTTCACATAATTTACATTTACTGCAGGGCAGACTGCTAGGCAGAGTAGGGCAAACTGTGATTATTTTATAACTAATGACTAATGATCAAATGAGTATTCGAAAAGTGACTAAAGATTGGTGATTTATCGATCATTTTTTCTTTATGGCTAATGATCAAATGAATATTCAAAAAGTGACAAATGATTGATCAGTACTTTTTCATCATGATTAATGATTAAATGAGTATTCACAAAGTGACTAACAATTGACGATTGATCAATCCTTTGGCTTCATGATTAAATGAGTAATCACATAGTGACTAACGATTGATGATTTATTAATCCTTTTTCTTCAAGATTAATAATTAAATGAGAATTCACAAAGTGACTAACAATTGGTGATTTATTAATCCTTTTTCTTCAAGATTAATGATTAAATGAGTATTCACAAGGTGACTAATGAATGATGATTAATAAATCCTTTTTCTTCATGACTAATGAATGGTGATTAACTACTTCTAACTTATGATTAAAATAGTCCTTGACTAGTGACTTAACTTACACAGATTAATGATTGAAGACTTCAAAAAGCCCTTGATTTATGATTAACTTACAACTTTCGGAATAAATAATAAAAAAAAAAAGGGTTTGACTTATATATTCAGTGTTGGACGTAATAGTAATCATAATTACATCTGTAATAACAACTTTTGCAAAGAACAAGAAACCATACTTTTCATGTTCACTGTTCTGAACAATTCTATTTTATTTATTTATTTATTTTAGTTGTTTGCAACTATAGTGAATCAACTGCTTGAACAGAAGAAATACAATTCTATTTTATCTTTTGAACAGTCTGTTCAAAAACATAACTGTTTCATGAAGGAATTCCAACCCACAATGAATATATTTTGGTATTAGCGTAATACCATAAGTATTTAAAACGTTAGTCATGTCAATCATTACTACAGACTATCTTTGTTTAACGACTACTGGGTTGATTGATGAATAATTGCACATATGGCTAATGATTAATATGACCTATGACGAATGAATGAGTTGTGACTAAAGAGAATTATTTAATCATGACTAATCCTCGTAATATTTTATCGCATGATTGATTAGTCATGAATTTAATCGATTTGTCAATCATTTAGTTGATTTTTGCCCAACTGTGCTGCAACGACAGGGACATTCCACATGACATACTGACTGAAGGGAGTCCACACTTGTGCAAGATATTAGAACATTTACGGAATAACAATATATACAACAAATTGTAAAACTTACAAAAATAGAACTTTTGAATACATTTATATATTTTTCTTATTTTTATTACAAATTTGATTACCTTTTTAATTGAATGCATTTATAATATTGTATAATTAATTGGATAACTGGGTATACAGGGATAATTTCAATTGTGTTATAAAAAGTATGTGTAATAATTGTATTGGGTTAATTACCTTTGTAGCGGATACTCATAAATAAATAAATAATAGCAAAAATCTCCTAACGCCCTCCTCTAGCATCTCCTAGCTCATCCCGCATACCTCCTCCTCTCTAAATCCCGCGTCAAAGTTTTTAAATAATACATTCAGGGGGTTGGGGGGGGGGCTCTTCTTACCCATTTATGAAATGGACTTCATGCACCATTTGACAACAACAATTTCAATCCAGATATTTGAAAACCATTTTGATAGTAATGCTGAGGATGATTCGGTGTATGTTTTGTCTGAACTCACCTTGATGGTGTTGCTTCGCCCATTAGTGTCATTGGCATAGATGAACATAAATTCCTTTTATAATAAAATCCATTCGAGCAACTAGTTGCTATGAAACCATATGGGTTCTTTATGCTTTCTGCAAAATATTTGTAAGCTCGCTGATGGCTGCAAGTACCTAACAATGCACAAAAAATATTAAATGTAAAAAAAAAATGTCAATATATATGAAGGCCAAAAAAAAAGATACCAGGCAGAGCATTGTCACACACTTGGTGTAACGAGGTGTCAAAATGGTAGACACATCCTTGAAATTTCGAAAAACTTACTAATATACTTTTTTTTTAAATTATGATTCTACTTTGTTTTATATGTTATTTAAAAGTTAAATGTGTACAAAATGAAATTTATAGTTGACCTCTGGAATATTTCAAGAGATGAACAAATAATGGATAATGGCATAATATTGGAGCGTGGAAGCAATTGGAGTGGAAGCCAGTTTTCATCCAAAGATTAGGAATATGGAATGGCTGCTGCAAAGATCAAAATTCATAGTGAGAAATAAATAAAATAAAAACCTGTTTTAAATTCTTTTCACAAAATGGCTTGAATGGCCTTTGCAGAATAAGTTAATTCATGGGCCAATTAATGGAAGAAAGTTATTTTCCCTGACAAAAAAAAATCATTTGGATAAACTTGATGTTTTTTTCTTTTTCTTTTCATGATTTTAGAAAAGAACATATTCCTATATGTTATCCTAGATATTATCTTTGGGATTCGGCTAAGTAAGAGAAACGTAAGATTTTCAGGAAAATTGTATTTACCTGTAGTACAGATTTTTCTGAAAATCTGACATTTTCTCTTAGCCGAATCCCAACAATTCCTTCACTTCTTTAAATATGTTCATCTCATTATATTTTCTTGGCGGGAAATGGGCAGTGGAGGTTTTATGAATTGTGTAAGTATTTGACACAAAAATAAGGCTATCTTGGTGTTTCTTTCTAAGAGAGTAAACTCACAACTTATTTGAAAAAGAAACAAAAAAAATTAGGTACTTTTAATGACATGGCAGAAGTTTGGCTCTCTTTCAGCAAGACAACACTCCAATCAATTCGGAAAGAATTATTAAGGAATGGTTCGTCTCAAACAATATTAATGAACTAGATTGGCCAGCTATTTCTCCAGAGGTTAATATTATTGAAATTGTCTAGGAAATTCTTACAAGAATAGTATGCAGTGATTCAAGACAATATTCAGCTATTGAGGACATGAGTAGTGCAATACTAACTTCAAGAAGGAAAAAAATATTGAATTCAATGAAAAAAAAGAATTTTTGAAGTAATAAAAGGTGTTGGAAAAGCCAGGAAATTTTAAATTGTACTTTTATTATTTTCTTCTTCCAATGTGTCTAACATTTTGAAACCTTTTTTATATTATATATATTTTATATTGGGATATAATACTAAACGACATGCCAGATAAATCTAATTAAATATAAAAATCATTGCAACAGTATTTCTGTATTGATCTAGTCAAATGAAAGGTCAGAATTAAAATATAAACATTTGGTACATTTAAGTATTTTTGTAAATAATTATTTTGTTGAACATATTGAGAAATATTGAGTGAATCTAATCTCATAAGCTCTGGTGAAGTTGTGCTGGATACAGGAACCTCTGGGACGTCCTAGTAGTAACTGGATCAGTATTTATAATCTTCCAGTGAGACTTTTCTTCAGCTGGGGAAGATAGTGCATCACTAATCCAGTGGGACATTTCTCCACATGGGATGGTAGGCATCACTAATCCAGTGGGACATTTCTTCACATAGGATGATAGGCATCACTAATCCAGTGGGATATTTCTTTACATGGGACGATAGGCATCACTAATCCAGTGAGCTATTTCTTCAGCATGGGACGATAGGCATCACTAATCCAGTGAGCTATTTCTTCACATGGGACGATAGGCATCACTAATCCAGTGAGCTATTTCTTCAGCATGGGACGATATGCATCACTAATCCAGTGGGATATTTCTCCACATGGGAACATAAAATACTTTCATGAAACAAAAAGGGAAATTAATAATTTAATAAAATATTATAATATTGTCTCACCACTAAAATCGAAACCGCATCCTGGTTGACTAGGAATTCCTAGATTTGGGTAGAAGTTGACATGACCAAGAGGATACTTCATTCCTAAATAGTAACCGCAGGTATGGATCACATCGACAAATTTTGCAGAATATTTGCTCAGCCTCTCACCTAACTTTGATCTACTGTAGAGGGGACCAGCCGGATCCAATCCTGAAATTGGAAATTATATTTACTTTTGCTCCATAATAGTTATTATTAAGAATATAATAATTTCTAATTTGTTTTCAAACTTGAAGACAAATGTTTTTTTTTTTATTTTTTATTTTATAAAGAAAGGAGTTGATATCTATAATCTAGTGGAATGTCGTTGGCTTTGTATGAAGTTGGCCTGTTTCCATCTTGTTTATTCTTTCCAATAAGTGCAGTACTGTTAGACTGCCCGATGAATGTGCTTAATATCCTGTTATCAAGGATTGGTCTGGTGTAAACTTTCTAATATGTCAGCATAGATTATCTCATAGCAGGGCCGTCACGAGGGTTTATAGCACCCCTCAAAAATGTGTTCAAATGCATTATCTAGGTAAAAATAATAATTTTTGAGGTTAATGTGTGATTGGAGTTCATTAATGGCCATATCCTGGACCCACTATTAGTTACTGTAATTAATAAATAGTGGGTCCAGGATGAGGCCATTAATGAACTCCAATCACACATTAACCTCAAAAATTATTATTTTTACCTAGATAATAACTATTAGTTACTGTAATTAATAAATTCAAGGAGACACGATGGCCGTGAGGGTTAAGGCGTGAGCACTTAACACTCTGAGCCAAAGGTCGTGGGTTCGTTTCCCACTAGGGGTGGTGGCTTTTCTTTAGAAAAAAGAAAAGGCATCAGCCCTATCCTGGCTATAAAAGGGTGGTAACCTATAGATAACCCGTCCTAAAATTCCTAGTTAATAATAAATGGACGTTAAAATTTAAATAAATAAATAATAAATTCAAAATAAATGTTATTTTATTTATTTACTGTATAAGGTTTTTTTTTATTTTCGTGGAAGTAATTTTTTTATTGTTTTAAGTAAATATTTATAAAAATAAATATTTCTTTTAAGCTTTTTGAATAAACTGAAAAAAAAAATTTAATTTTTTTTTCAAAGATCCATGTTTTTTTTTTTAAACTTTTGTTCCTAAATCGTTCACATTCTTCAATAACACAATATTGTGATACATGAATGGAAAGCTGGTTAAATGAGAAAGTTTTTCTGAAACCCGGAAATCTCAGATCCTGCCCATTGAGGAGTAACGCTGGTAAGAAATATCAAGAAAATGTCAGGAAATTTAGAATAGCTTTCTTTTGGTAAGATAGACCATGGGCGTGTATAGAAAATAATTTCGGAGGGGTCTGGGAAAATTTCGGGGGAGGGGGGCTGAGACCTTTTCCGGTGTATGGAATACTGACAATATAGATCTTGGAAGAGTTTTAGCCAACTTAAACGCTATTACACCCAAAATAGAATATGTTTAATGAACTAAATGATCTTATTTAATTTATTTTTAAGAGTTTTATGAAATTTTTACCGATCAAATCAAAATTTCGGGGGGGGGGGGGCTGCAGCGCCCATAGCCCCCCCCCCTTATATACGCACAG
Organism: Gonocerus acuteangulatus; assembly: GCA_946811695.1. NCBI lineage: Eukaryota > Metazoa > Arthropoda > Insecta > Hemiptera > Coreidae > Gonocerus > Gonocerus acuteangulatus. Next base: position 122,300,082 of record OX328124.1, read on the forward strand.
GAGATAGACATACTTACATTCATACATTTTTATTTTTACGATCAACTATTCTTATCTGACGTGCTTTACGTGCCACGGGGTGCGACATGCGAGAGCCAGTCTTCCACCGTCTCGCTCTGAAAACTTTTTACTTGCATTTTACCACTCAAACTTTTCTTTTAAGACCTACTGGTATATTTCATTATTTGGGCCCTTTCTAATAATTTTTTTTTTTGTCTTATAAAATTAAAAACATTTTTTCACAGTAGGTCCGACTTGGCAATGACGGGATTCAAAATTTGTTTCTCGACAACAGAAATAACTAAACAATCCTAAAGAATTACTAATTCGAAGTAACTACTAACCTTAATTTAAGGGAACTAAAGATTGTTGAAAAGAGGGATCTTTCCTCACTAAATGCAAACACAAGAATGTAACAACTAGGAGATAGTCAGGATCGGTTGTAAACAGTAGCTTAACGCCACGAAAACAATGAATTCCAAAATTCCACGAGAACACCTCCAAAAGTAAATTCACACGACATCTGTAGAGTTTAACAATAAACTTTAGATATAAAGCAACCGATTGACTAAAACAAGTCCGTCACGCAGGAGCTGCATAACTAAGCACTTTCCTCAGAATTTGGGTAGTGTAGACTGCTTTCCAGAACAATTTGCTTAAAATATCCTACATAAATAAAATAAAAACATGAATAGTTCTCTTTTAAATTTGTAATGAGTAACTGATCAATTATTAATTTGCTTCCAGAGTTATGTTTACACATGGTACCTACTACACTACGTAATAAATACAAAAATCCTCATATTATGGTATTTTGATCTAACGCAGGAACAGGATACAGTCACTCTAGTGGTAGAAAGCGCTCCTTGCGGCGGCTTTGTGAACCTACGTCTGCCGGCTTTTCTATTCAAATATATTACAAATTAAACCCCCGCTTTCCGATTGACCGATTCAGCTCATTTTTACAGCACTTCTTTCTCATGAGTTACCCACGACGTATACCGCGTTTCGTTACAATACAGCAGAAATTACGACCGGTATGAGTATATTAGGAATATGGGTCCGGAGTAAACCCCCCCTTCTAATGAACCGATTTAGTTTATTTTTACAACACATATTTACCTGTGGATTAGCACTACGAATACAGAGTTTCGTCGAAATATACCAAAAATCACGGCTGGTAGTGGCGAATTGGTATTGTGGGTCCGGAGTAAACCCCCCCTTCTAATGAACCGATTTAGTTCATTTTTATATCTCACTTTTCTCTCTATATTACCACTACGAATACCAAGTTTCGTTGAAATATAACAAATATTACGGCTGACATAGTCAAATAAGTGTTTTGGGTTCGGGGTAAACCCCCCCCTTCCGGTGGACCGACTTTAGTGGTTAACGAACTCGTTCATTCGTTTGCTAATTGAATGCTATATACCAAGTTTCGTGACGAAAAAACAAAAACTCTGGCCGCTATCGTGTTAACAGACATATATATATATATATATATATATAGATATATATAAATCTTAACGGGGGTCATTTTCGGTGTCTACTAGGTAGGATCGATAAAGATTTGAAGAAATTTTTCAAAAATTCCGTCATGAGTCCAACCTCATTAGCTACTTTCCTTCGGAGGAAAGTGCTAACAAGGACGACCTGGCAATTATGGACGTTACCAAATATAGGATTTCCAAGACAGATTCAGAATTTTCCAAACTATGTTCAGAATTTTCAAACTATATTCGGAATTTTCCAAACCATATTCAGAATTTTTCAGACTAAATTCGGAATTTTCCAAACTATATTCAGAATCTTCCAAAACAATTTCAGAATTTTCCATTTCAAATTCAGAATTTAGTTATTATTTTCTTTTATGCAATTTTGGACCAACTTTCTTACAATAGGTACTTTTTTTGTTTCGTAGGTAGGTAGGTAATTAAAAATGTAAATTATTTTCATTTGAATATTTATAATATGTAATAATTAAAATATACTGATTTATCAAGTAAATAGAATCTAACATTTGATCCTACTTCCTAAATCTAATATTAAATGCATTATATCTTATTTCTGATTTCTTGCTATACTGTTGCTTACAATACTGTTTTGAAGAACAAAGTTTATTTTTATTTACGATCAACTGGTTCATTCAAGCCTTCTTTCAATTGAAAATATTGTCAAGATAGTTTATTTGAGAAAATTTATTACATTCTGAATTTGAAATGGAAAGTTCTGAAATGGTTTTAGAAAATTCTGAATTGAGTTTGGAAAAGTCTTAATTTGGTTTGGAATACTCTTAATTTGGTTTGAAAAATTCTGAAATTGGTATGGAAAATTCTGAATCTGTCTTTGAAATCCTATGTATGCAGAACCTACCCGTCTATGTATGCGTCGGTATACGCCATCGTTAGTCGTTTGTAGGATAAATGAGCTCTTGAAAAAAAAAATATAATAAAAAATAAAGAAATAAAATAGAAAATAAAAATGCTAACCTGTTATCCTTCCAATTTTTCCTGCAGTTACCATTCGGCCTGCTACTCCAGCTACATGGGCTCCAAGGCTATGACCTATAATGTGAAGTGTCTCTGCTGAAATATTGAAGCTGCAAAATAAAACGCCTTATTAGGATCTAATTAGGCATAACATGAATATTTCAAACAAAGAAAAGGTTACCTCTGACATAACTTGTCAATAAATGCAGCCACTTGCATGCCAACTGAAGGAACGTTACTTTTGGCATGAGTGTAATATGGGTGTTGAGACCCACCCATTGACCAGTCCACCATAATTAAGTTGTAGTCACCTTTTGAAAGATATGCTGAAATATTTTTTTCTTGTAAGTAACTGTAATAGTTTATACATAAATATATTATCTTAAAGAAATTAAATCAACTGCAAAAAATTGGATCAACTGTATAATCATGCACGCAAAATCCATGCCTGCAGATTCATTAAAAATTAGTTGGAAGGATTTACAACATTAGTGTGCTATTACAATCGTTTTCCCTTTATTTGCACGGTAGAGAAATATACTCAAGGTCCCATCTCGTGTAGAAACTCTAAAATTTACCAAACATTTATAGGGAAAGAGTGGGGTTAACAGGTATTTGTTCTGAGGTTATCATCAGCATGGCCAGTTTAGAATTTAAGATTGGATAAACATAGTTGAGGTCGCACTGGGTATCAGGATGGGTTGGAAGATGTGGCTTAGAATGCTGCTTGTAGTGCAGTATATAGGTTAAGCCTGGCCAATTGACTTCCCATACTCGACATATATCTGATCAATAGACGTTTCTAAGTCTACGTACATTATGCCTGGCCAATTGAAATCACCCAATCCCCATATATTATAGATGGCCAATTGACGTTCCAAACTAGCCGTTATGATAGCCCGGAAATTGGTGTCTCCCATACGACGTATTTTATATCTGGCCAATTGACATCGCTCAATCGACATATATTATAGCTGGCCAATTAACATCACTCAATCGACATATATTACAGCTGGCCAATTTACATCACTCAATCGACATATATATTATAGCTGGCCAATTGACATCACTCAATCGACGTATATTATAACTGGCTAATTGACATCACTCAATCGACATATATTATAGCAGGCCAATTGACATCACTCAATCGACATATATTATAGCTGGCCAATTGACATCACTCAATCGACATATATTATAACTGGCTAATTGACATCACTCAATCGACATATATTATAGCTGGCCAATTGACATCACTCAATCGACATATATTATAACTGGCTAATTGACATCACTCAATCGACATATATTATAGCTGGCCAATTGACATCACTCAATCGACATATATTATAGCTGGCCAATTAACATCACTCAATCGACATATATTATAGCAGGCCAATTAACATCACTCAATCGACATATATTATAACTGGCTAATTGACATCACTCAATCGACATGTATTATAGCTGGCCAATTGACATCACTCAATCGACATATATTATAGCTGGCCAATTGACATCACTCAATCGACATATATTATAGCTGGCCAATTGACATCACTCAATCGACATATATTATAACTGGCTAATTGACATCACTCAATCGACATATATTATAGCTGGCCAATTGACATCACTCAATCGACATATATTATAGCTGGCCAATTGACATCACTCAATCGACATATATTATAGCAGGCCAATTAACATCACTCAATCGACATATATTATAACTGGCTATTTGACATCACTCAATCGACACATATTATAGCTGGCCAATTGACATCACTCAATCGACATTTATTATAGCTGGCCAATTGACATCACTCAATCGACATATATTACAGCTGGCCAATTGACATCACTCAATTGACATATATATTATTGCTGGCCAATTGACATCACTCAATCGACATATATTATAGCTGGCCAATTGGTGATCCCAACTCGACATTATTGTATCCTGGAAATTAGCGTCTCCCCCGACGTATATTATGTCTGGCCAATTGACGTCCCCCCACTCGACGTTATTTTAGCCTAGCATTGGACGACCACCACTTGCCATATATTATAGCAGGCCAATTGACACATATTATATTTAGTATTTTGACGTCACTCGGCATTAACTACATCAGGTCAATCGACCACCCACTCTTGACGTATATTATACCTGACCAATTGACTTTATTATAGCTGGAAAATTGACGTTTCCCAAATGACCTATATTACAGTTGGTCAAGTGACGTCTCCCAAGCGACATCTGTTATACGTGGTCAATTATTTTTAGCACGGAAAATGACTTCCACGTCCCCTTCCTAATATGCGTGCATGTACTTCCGTTCTATGAGAGATATTTATTTACACCACACAACAATATATATTTATTATATCATGCTTGTTTGTAAATGTTTTATTCACTAGAATGATTTATCATAAATAATACCTTTTCTGAGTAGTTCCGTAAACCGTCCAGGTGCTCTCGCTCTCCAGCCGTGTATTATAATTTTGGTTTCTCGTTTAGGAGAGAAAGCTGAAAAAACATTGGAATTTCCATCGTTGAAAATGCTATAATACTCTGGAGGTTCTTCAGACTCTCTAGAAACAACGTCAAAATCAATGAAAGACAATTGAATTTTTGTTTATTTAGTTGTCGCAACAAGGCGATACAAGGACGTTTGTCTTTTCAGGTAATTAAGCTATATATTGGCCCCGTCATTTAGCGTTTCGGTACAAACAAGTGTCAAGTCATGGTGTCTGTAAACATATGGTCAGTGTGTTCTTTATAGTCAGAGTGGAGTCACTTTGCTCTATGTCCTCTTGTCCTGTTAGTTTTGTCTTGCCGTCGTCCCTCCTAGTGCGACACATGGTGTGTTGTGTCCTCTATCCTTATGTCCTGTTGTTTTTTTCTTGCCGATATCCTTGCTTGTGCGTCAGCTCGATTTTTATGTTCCCACGACGTCCTGCCCTGTTAGTTTTGTCTTGCCTTTATCCTTGCCATTATGTCAGCTGGAGTGCCTTTCCCTGTGTCCTTGTGTCCTATAGGTTTTGTCTTGCCTTCATCCTTGCCAGTATGTCAGCTCGAGTGCCTTTTCCCATGTCCTCGTGTCCTGTTAGTTTTCTCTGGCCGTCGTCTCTCCAAGTGCGTCAGCTGGAGAGCTTTGTCCTCTGTCTTCATGTCCGGTTGGTTTTGTCTTGCCTTTATCCTTGCCAGCATTTCAGCTACAGTGCCTTTCCCTGTGTCCTCGTGTCTTGTGCGTTTTGTCTTGCCTTTATCCTTGCCAGTATGTCATCTACAGTGCCTTTCCCTATGTCCTCGTGTCTTGTGCGTTTTTTCTTGCATTTATCCTTGCCCGTATGTCAGTTCGAGTTCCCTGTCCTATCTCCTCGTGTTGTGTTGATATTGTTTTTAATGTCTTCTACATTGGTGCAAGTTTGTATGCACTTGGTGTTTTCTTCATTGATGCATCTACGGCTAGTTAAGAGGCACTTGATATCTTCATCATTGATGCTAATTTATTTGCTGTCAAAAAAATCAAGTAACTTCGGGTTTCGGAACTCACCCAAATCAGTGTTTTTGAAATCATACTGTGTAATTGATCTAAACATTATCGGCGTCGTCTTAGGAATGAGCATTATTGGGTTATTATTATTTCGAATCTATTTTGACTTGCCTGCCACTTTGAGCTGATAAGTTTTGACGAAGAGCTAGGAGAGATTAATCAATATTAATTAAAAATTCGGTTCATGGAAAAACAAGTGCCAGTACGTGCGTGTTAATTTGGATGAGGTCATTAGTTTCGAGGGTAGTTTGTTTAAGTTTTTCCTAATAATTAGTAGGGGACAGTAAGGGACAGGGAGTGGGAAGTCGAGTAACAGGGAATAAGAGGCAGGGGGTGGGTGAATTGAGGGGCAGTGAGTGGACGGAGTCCAGGCCATAGGGTAGTGCGTGGAGCGGGGGGGCGGGTCGAAGACTAGGGAGTAAGGGGCATGTGGGGGGGGGGATTTAGGAACAGGAAGTGTGGGGATTTTTTTATTACCTGGTGTACAACAGGAATTGCGCTCCATCTCCAAATTCGCCGGTCAGCAGAACACTTGTGTCTTTATCCATAGTTGTATCTAAGTCCAAGATATTTTCATCATCAAAATCTGAAATATCCAAAAATAAATAGCACTGGTTTTATTTAATATATTTACTTAAGAATAATTTTAGTGTCAATCATTTTTTCAAATATTTTAATCTTTTTTCTATAGATCAAATAAAGTACCGAACCCACAGAAATCTTTATCATTTTATTAGAGTAATGAATACTCGACCCTAAGCCACTCATGTATTTGATGACAAGGACTACAATAAATTTGGATATTGCATTGATTTTGCAAATATATATTGTTTTTGTTTCTTTACAACGCGTTCGCTGCACATCCAGTGACGACGACTGAAGGAATCAGTGCCCACCCAGGTACTGTAATGCATTATTAAATTAGGTTCAGACGACACATGAGGCACTTTGGGAAAATAGAGTACCTCTTAAAGGGAGCTACGGTGGGTCTTTTTTTTTAAGGCTTAGTGAAGCTCACCATAGCCTTCTTTTAGGAGGGGGATAAGAATGGCCAAGGTTAATGCTTTATTCATTATTAATAGCTACATTGTGCCTTTTAGTCTCCTCCAATCCTTAATTTTGGAGAGAAGTCACACAGATCTCGTTAGCTGAAGAGCAGAGTACTTCTTGAGTACAGCAGTCGCACGCCTCCGATTCTTAAATCACGATCATTTCGAAATAGGAATTGAAACTGCCGTGACCTCACATAAATTGGGTGCCACAGAAGTCCGACGATATCCAATTTTAACTTCTCCTTCTCACGTCTGGAAAGAGGTTTCTTGTCTCCGGCCTGCATCCACCCCGCAGATCACGCCCATCGACATAATCTTTAATAAGGTCCTTCCGCTTTTTAAATTTCTCAGGCACTGCTTCCACTTTAGCCATTAACCAGCGCAGGGGCACTCTTTAGGTAGTGGACCTCCTCTATTTCCGTGATAGGATGCAACCTTGGCTGTGAAGAGGATGGTGACACAAGGCAAGTCTGTAATCACGCAGATGAGGTCGTTGGAAATTGTTCTGTAGGCTTTAATTTATTTATTTATTTATTAAAAGTTTCGCAGTTTTTGGCGATATACTCTATAACAATAAACGATGATTACATGATTGCAAAATAAATGGTGATTACATAAATGATAATAACAGTGATTACAATAAATGATGATTTAACAATAAGTGGAGATATGATGATTTGACAATAAATGATGATTACATGATTACAGAATTCATACACATACACACACATATATACATATGCGTATATTATTGCACTATATCTATATTGTTTATATTTACATTATACATACATTATACATTATTATTATCTATAGACTTATAGCGTACATTATTATATCTATATAATTATTTTATTCATTAATATTATTATTATTACATTTATTCCTTATTATTATATATATACTGTAGGCTTTAAAGAGTCTTTTCAGGGCAATCCTTTGCAGACTGGGCGATAGCAGATGTGAGGAGGTATACGTTTTCCCCTCACGAAAGCCCGAGAGCTGTTGTTTTTTCCGCCTCCAAAGTCTGACGAATCCTCTCGCACCACTCCATGACACGGGTCAACGCCAATACCATGTTTCTTATGGCAGCTACACGCGACTCACAGATTACACCGACTGCCAGGTCATCCACGTAGGCCACGGCTGAAAACCCCGCCTCTTGTCGATTCGTCAGCACCCCGACAAATATAGCTGCCCAGAGCAGCGACCAAGAACTGAGCCCTTTCGTAACTCAAAAGGCTCTTCTTCTGCAGACCATAAGAGCTTCAAGAGATTCCAGGTAACTCGATATAAGGGTTTATATATTGCTCGGGATTCCTATGCGCTTCAATGCCTCATAGATTACCGGCCACCACGCCACTGGTGGATATCAAATTTGTCGGCGATATCGACAGTGATGAGGACCACATACTTTGATGTAGAGGTCGTGAAAGCCTCAATTACTTAATAGAAATGGGCATAGACCGCCCAGGGCACGATCCTTATTGCTTATCACTTTCAAGAATATTACCCAAGACAGGAAGGAGGGAAAAAGGGCCTAGGTGGCAAGGGGTCACGAGGTCCTTTCTTCTGATACGGAAGAACCCAGCGTTCTTCCTGATGACTTTGAAGCAACCGATGTTTTGGCATGCGTTGTCAATCCAAGTATGGAGCAAGTATCTCCCTAGTCTCGTGGAGCATTCTTACAGTTATTCCGTCCTGTTTGTTGTTAATGATGGGTTCCTTTGTTGATGGTCCTCTCTATTGCTGCCACAACATCGACCAAGCCCCAATTGACAGAGTAATCGGTGGCTCCTTGGTTAACCAGGCTCCTTACTCCGGGCTCCCGGTCAGTGTACCTCGCCAATTGGCCTACCTTGAACCCCACAGTGGGCTCAATGCGTTGACGATGGCCGTTACAAAAGTATTCTGTTTAACCAGTTTTACAATCCTTACAAAGTGGGCCGTAGGGCACGGCTTAGGGGAAAATAAGCCGACACGTCATACAGCGGGGAAACTGGCTGAGGTCGTACTGGTCCTCTTCCACATATCCAACCGCTGCCAGGGGAGCTGCGGTGGATCATAGGCGTGACATGATCATCTCCATGTACAGCGTCCTCAATCATCCTCTGAATGGGACCTTAGATCAGCACACGATTGCTCATTAATATGAGCCATATTTGTCCTCCTATAATCTTTAATGCGCAATGTATTAATCCTAAAATTTATAAGGCTTTTAGGTGACCATGTATAAGTGCGATCCACTTTTTTTTTTGCTGAAGATGGCTACCGAAGACCGTGCAGAAACGTTCGAAATATAGATTTTCTAAAAATATTACGTTTTCCCTTTGCCAAATCCCAACTATTCCTTGACTTTTCATTAAAGATTGTAGGCGAATGAATATAGCTAATATTGCTGTGCCAACAGGCGGTGGAATATAAATAAATTTATTTATGGCTCATTAAAACATGATTGCAAAACAAAGCCACCACCAAAACACTCCGAATAAAGTTCTTGACTCAAAAGTTTAATATGATTTACTTGAAAAGCGATCTAGATATTACTAAAGGATTACTAAAATATAATTTTAAATATAAAAAAAAAGTTATACTTACAATAATATTCGTTGAATCCGGGATGTTGTATAGAACCCAAGGCTGTCCGAATAAAAATATATACGAAAATATATTTCAAAGCTACTCCCATTCTACTCAGCATCGCTGAAAATTAACGCTTGTTTATTAATACAATGCAAAAATTAAGAAACATATTCACGCATGTAGTATGCAAGTTAAAATAATTACTATCATGTATTTATACATCAATGAATACAAAACATTATAGTTACCAGAAATATTTTGGAATAATATTAAAATTGAACAAGTTTAATTACACTGCTCTGCATGAAAATATGGCCCGACACCATTCTAGCAAATTCTTATGTAAAATGATCTCCTGAATCCAAAAATGTCCCAACATACATATACCCATTCTGTCCCAACATACATATACCCATTCTGTCCCAACATACATATACCCATTCTGTCCCAACATACATATACCCATTCTGTCCCAACATACATATACCCATTCTGTCCCAACATACATATACCCATTCTGTCCCAACATACATATACCCATTCTGTCCCAACATACATATACCCATTCTGTCCCAACATACATATACCCATTCTGTCCCAACATACATATACCCATTCTGTCCCAACATACATATACCCATTCTGTCCCAACATACATATACCCATTCTGTCCCAACATACATATACCCATTCTGTCCCAACATACATATACCCATTCTGTCCCAACATACATATACCCATTCTGTCCCAACATACATATACCCATTCTGTCCCAACATACATATACCCATTCTGTCCCAACATACATATACCCATTCTGTCCCAACATACATATACCCATTCTGTCCCAACATACATATACCCATTCTGTCCCAACATACATATACCCATTCTGTCCCAACATACATATACCCATTCTGTCCCAACATACATATACCCATTCTGTCCCAACATACATATACCCATTCTGTCCCAACATACATATACCCATTCTGTCCCAACATACATATACCCATTCTGTCCCAACATACATATACCCATTCTGTCCCAACATACATATACCCATTCTGTCCCAACATACATATACCCATTCTGTCCCAACATACATATACCCATTCTGTCCCAACATACATATACCCATTCTGTCCCAACATACATATACCCATTCTGTCCCAACATACATATACCCATTCTGTCCCAACATACATATACCCATTCTGTCCCAACATACATATACCCATTCTGTCCCAACATACATATACCCATTCTGTCCCAACATACATATACCCATTCTGTCCCAACATACATATACCCATTCTGTCCCAACATACATATACCCATTCTGTCCCAACATACATATACCCATTCTGTCCCAACATACATATACCCATTCTGTCCCAACATACATATACCCATTCTGTCCCAACATACATATACCCATTCTGTCCCAACATACATATACCCATTCTGTCCCAACATACATATACCCATTCTGTCCCAACATACATATACCCATTCTGTCCCAACATACATATACCCATTCTGTCCCAACATACATATACCCATTCTGTCCCAACATACATATACCCATTCTGTCCCAACATACATATACCCATTCTGTCCCAACATACATATACCCATTCTGTCCCAACATACATATACCCATTCTGTCCCAACATACATATACCCATTCTGTCCCAACATACATATACCCATTCTGTCCCAACATACATATACCCATTCTGTCCCAACATACATATACCCATTCTGTCCCAACATACATATACCCATTCTGTCCCAACATACATATACCCATTCTGTCCCAACATACATATACCCATTCTGTCCCAACATACATATACCCATTCTGTCCCAACATACATATACCCATTCTGTCCCAACATACATATACCCATTCTGTCCCAACATACATATACCCATTCTGTCCCAACATACATATACCCATTCTGTCCCAACATACATATACCCATTCTGTCCCAACATACATATACCCATTCTGTCCCAACATACATATACCCATTCTGTCCCAACATACATATACCCATTCTGTCCCAACATACATATACCCATTCTGTCCCAACATACATATACCCATTCTGTCCCAACATACATATACCCATTCTGTCCCAACATACATATACCCATTCTGTCCCAACATACATATACCCATTCTGTCCCAACATACATATACCCATTCTGTCCCAACATACATATACCCATTCTGTCCCAACATACATATACCCATTCTGTCCCAACATACATATACCCATTCTGTCCCAACATACATATACCCATTCTGTCCCAACATACATATACCCATTCTGTCCCAACATACATATACCCATTCTGTCCCAACATACATATACCCATTCTGTCCCAACATACATATACCCATTCTGTCCCAACATACATATACCCATTCTGTCCCAACATACATATACCCATTCTGTCCCAACATACATATACCCATTCTGTCCCAACATACATATACCCATTCTGTCCCAACATACATATACCCATTCTGTCCCAACATACATATACCCATTCTGTCCCAACATACATATACCCATTCTGTCCCAACATACATATACCCATTCTGTCCCAACATACATATACCCATTCTGTCCCAACATACATATACCCATTCTGTCCCAACATACATATACCCATTCTGTCCCAACATACATATACCCATTCTGTCCCAACATACATATACCCATTCTGTCCCAACATACATATACCCATTCTGTCCCAACATACATATACCCATTCTGTCCCAACATACATATACCCATTCTGTCCCAACATACATATACCCATTCTGTCCCAACATACATATACCCATTCTGTCCCAACATACATATACCCATTCTGTCCCAACATACATATACCCATTCTGTCCCAACATACATATACCCATTCTGTCCCAACATACATATACCCATTCTGTCCCAACATACATATACCCATTCTGTCCCAACATACATATACCCATTCTGTCCCAACATACATGTACCCATTCTGTCCCAACATACATGTACCCATTCTGTCCCAACATACATGTACCCATTCTGTCCCAACATACATGTACCCATTCTGTCCCAACATACATATACCCATTCTGTCCCAACATACATATACCCATTCTGTCCCAACATACATATACCCATTCTGTCCCAACACCCCCAGTTTTCTAGGACCCTTCCCTATTTTAATCTTTATTCGGTAATTTATACTGATGACCATGAATGAGAGGGGGGGGGGACAATCTACCCGTAAAATACCTTCTGAAGGGCTATAGAGGTGGTAAGTTTTAAAAAATATAATTTGTAGAAAGGGGGGGATTTTTGCCAGAGATGGGCATAATTTTATTTATAAATAAAAATACGAATTTATTCGTACTTCATATATTTGTGAATACGAATATAAATAAATTCGTACTTCATATATTTGTGAATACGAATGTAAATAAATTCGTATTCATAAGTATGAATACGAATTTATTTTTATTCACATATATTAAATATAAAAATACAAATAAAATTTTATTCGCAAATTTTTCTGCGAATAAAAATAAATTCACAGAAAAAATTGTAAATAATCACAAAAAATGTGAATATTTACAAAAAATCAAGTGATAAAAAAAAATCACATTAAAATATACGAATAAAAATTTATTCACATTATAATTTGTGAATAAAAATTTATTCACAATAAAATTCGCAAATAAATTATGAATTTATTCGTATTAAGATGATATCGTCGATACAAAAGCAAACTAACGAATATGAAAATCACCACTTTTTAGAGTGGAAAAGTATTTATTCATAACTTTTTTTTTGGACAGTCAACTATTCGGCAGATTTGACCTTTTGATAGTGGAATACTTTCCCTTTAATAGAGTGAAGTCAGATTGAAGAATTTGCCGTAAATAAGTCCAGCAGAAATTATTAAAGATGGACAATGAAAGATGCATTTTTTCATATTCGTTAGTTTGTTTTGTATCGACGATATTACGAAAGTTATTGAAGGTGATTTTTTTTTTTTTTTTTTTTTTTTTTAAAGGCGTTTAACGTCTAGGTTTTTAGCGCCTAGATTTTTTGTTTACCCCGAGTCCGCCGCAAGACCACCAGGGACACAGTTTGTCATCTGTACCTCCATAAAAAAAAACAACAAAAAACAAAAAAAAAAAAACACCTTCAATAACTTTCCGAATACGAATAAATTCATAATTTATTTGCGAATTTTATTGTGAATAAATTTTTATTCACAAATTATAATGTGAATAAATTTTTATTCGTATATTTTAATGTGATTTTTTTTGTAATCACTTGATTTTTTGTAAATATTTACATTTTTTGTGATTATTTACAATTTTTTCTGTGAATTTATTTTTATTCGCAGAAATTTTTTTTTATTCGTATTCACAAATATATGAAGTACGAATAAATTCGTATTTTTATTTATAAATAAAATTATGCCCATCTCTGATTTTTGTCCCTTAAATTAAAAAAAAAAAAAAACAATAAAAATTATAGAAGTTTCAGTTTTTCCCCCACCAATTTTCACTCTTTTCTAGTCATGCTTCCAGCATCTCCCTCCCTCCCCCCTGCTTCCAGCATACTCAAATAATACAAATTCGGCAGTGCAAGAATGAAAAACCTACCTCCTTTGAGATACATCCAGCTTACCTAGATAAATATTCCAATATCTCAAACTATAATTTATAGTTTAATAATATAGTATACTCACACGTTGAAAACAAATAGATAAGAGGCCGTAGTTTGCCAAATGCTGATAACTCTCTTAATGCTGTAAATCATCAACGGAAATAAGTTGTTATCGATTTCGGAACTGCGTAAACATTAAAATAAAATATCTCCTAGAATAGTGATAAATACAAGAAAATCACGCTTCAAATGAAAATAAATTCTACAACACAATATCAATCTTGTAATTCAACTAAATCCAACAAGACAAAATTCCACTCAAAAATCGTTTCGACAAAACCACTCTTAACAATCCATTAGACTCTTTAAAGTTCTTTCATTTCTACCGCACTTCAAGATTGTAAATTGCACCAGTGACCTAGACACAATTACCAGGGTTGGGCTACACTATATTTCATTTGTTCATATTCTATTTTATTTTTGATTGTTCTTTATTAGCATACCTAAATATGCTTTAGCGGTGACTAAACTGGAAAAAAGTGACTGTTTGTGTTCGAGCATGCGCTGGGGCATTCGCGCAAAAGAAGACTGTATTTTTTATTTTTTTTTTTTAAAGAAGAAGAGATTTTTATTTACAAATTGAATATACAATATGTACATTGAGTTTTACATGTTATTATATATTTTACATGTTATTTTGTTTATCGACTAACTAAATACACAATGAGTATTGTTGAAAGTTTGGGAAAAATTATACAAAAACCCAAGCAAAATACGACTATAATAAATACAACTGATAATTATTAACTTATCTTATATGAGGTCAGGTGTCCAGAAGTATATGTTTGGTCCGTCTGTGGGTGTATCGTCTGAGGGTTTCTTTGTTGTAATTACCTATTTCAGCTATTAATGTATTGTCTGATAGTTGTACTGAATGAAAGAATTTAGTCGTGAGTGTGTGTATATAGTCTGTGATTGTCGGCATTTGCAGGTCGTCGTGGATGTCTGTAATTTTAGTGTATCTGGGGTAGTCATTTATAATTCTGAGACAGATGTTTTGGATAACCTGAAGTTCGAAGACTGTATGTTGTACAGTACATTACGTTGGTTTATCGGGTGAAACTAGCGTTACAAAAAAGTGTCACAAAAAGGCGTACTCCGGCGTTCAAGCATGCGCGGTGGCCATGTGCGAAAATGAAGAGTACATGCTATACAGCACATTACACAGGCTTGTCGGGTGGACCTAGGCGTTACAAAAAGTCCGTCACGCAGGAGCTGCATAACTAAGTACTTTCCTCAGAATTTGGTTAGTGTAGACTGCTTTCCAGAACAATTTGCTTAAAATATCCTACATAAATAAAATAAAAACATGAATAGTTCTCTTTTAAATTTGTAATGAGTAACTGATCAATTATTAATTTGCTTCCAGAGTTATGTTTACACATGTTACCTATTACACTACGTAATAAATACAAAAAACCTCATATTATCGTATTTTGATCTAACGCAGGAACAGGATACAGTCACTCTAGTGGTAGAAAGCGCTCCTTGCGGCGGCTTTGTGAACCTACGTCTGACGGGCTTTTCTATTGAAATATATTACAAATTAAACCCCCGCTTTCCGATTGACCGATTCAGCTCATTTTTACAACACTTCTTTCTCATGAGTTACCCACGACGTATACCGCGTTTCGTTACAATACAGCAGAAATTACGACCGGTATGAGTATATTAAGAATTTGGGTCAAGAGTAAACCCCCCCTTCTAATGAACCGATTTAGTTTATTTTTACAACACATATTTACCTGTAGATTACCACTACGAATACCGAGTTTCGTCGAAATATACCAAAAATCACGGCTGGTAGTGGCGAATTGGTATTGTGGGTCCGGAGTAAACCCCCCGGAGTAAAAGGTGTCACAGCAAAGGGTCAGCTGGCGTTGGAACTGATTCAAAAGAGAATCGTCCATCTCTACCCAGAACTTAATCTAATAGAGCATCTGTGGTATGAATTGGGTTGACAGAAAGCCAAATTTAAAATAAAGAATAAAAACTCTAGTCAAAGAAGATCGGTGGAAAATTATTCCTAAAAAAATAAAAAAAAACCTTCTTTACTCAATGTCTTGTAAGATTGTGGGATGTGATTAGAAATAACGAAGCATTTTCAAGATATTATATTAAAATTTGGTATGAGTTGCTGTGATTAAAGTTCGGAAAAATAAGGTGTGCAGAAACTTTTGTGAATTCAGACTTTATTATAATATTTGTTAATTGGTGTAAGAAATGTATACAGTCCTATTTTTGTTATTTATAGATTTGTCCACACATTAATGTTTACATGGATGTTTCTTTTCTCTCTACGACCTCATATTATGAAAACAATTAGCTCAAAACACTCCCCTAAAATCTTGTTTTAGCAGGGTTTCTTAGATTCTATGTGTAGAAAGAAAAACAATAATTTGTACTACCAAGTCAATTTGGTTGTGATTTGGCTAATAAAAATAATTTATTTATGAGCACCCCGCATTGACAGCGTTTCGCCCAGGTACACATATAAAATAGAAATACATAACAACAACAAAATAGTTACAATATTACATAATTACAAATCCAATTACATTATTGTGTGTATCAATCTAATTATACAATTAAGTTTGTGAATAACATACAGCTAAAAGTAAAATTAACTAGTAAAAAACAATACATTTTTAAGAAAAACTTATAATTATAAAGGAAACGAAGAAAATAGATCCTATGTACAATATGACTATATATAATCGCAACAGTTTCTATTTACAATATAGGTTCTATGCATAATATGACAACATACATAAGAACAATAGCCCCATGTACAATCAATAGGAAGGATCCTATGTAAAATAATGATGAATAAATGAATATATTACGTCATGAGTGATGTTTATTTAAAAAAAAAAAAAAAAAAAAAAAAAAAAAAAAAAAAAAAAAAAAAAACACTTTCAACGGCGATGTTAAAAGCATAGTTTGGGTCGTCTAGACAATCAAAGACAATGAATTTAGAAAATTAAGTGGTTGTTGTAATACATACTACACCCACATGTTGACTATTTGAGGAGTTTGGTCTGGGGTTTATTAAAGTTTGTTAAAAATATTGTTGTCTTTAAGAAAGGTAAGTATAGCGTTGATATGGTGACTGCTATCACGGAGTAGTTCGTTCATGTCTCGTGGAATTTGATTTGGCTAAGAGAAATACTTCAGATCTTCAAGAAAAATACATATTGTGGCCTTTAACAACCTTCTTCAGATTTTAGAAGAAAATTAAGCCTTCTTTCTTCTTAACTAAGTTGTTGGATAGTTTGGAAATATGGTTAATTAGTACTTTCGCTTCTTTTGGTCGACCTAAATCTTAAGAAGGCTGCCAAAGTGCTACCGAAACGTTCACAATAAAGATTATTTTCAAGATCTGAAGTTTTTCTCTTAGCCGAAACCCAACCATTCCTTGACTTCTCAAAAAAAAAGGCTAATTTTATTCATCTCATTAATAATTTGTAGCGTTTTTTCTTTGCTTGTGTAATAAGTTGATAAGGTGTTTATGCACTACTTACCCTATTGTATAGATTGGAGGAGTGTTGTACTAGAACTGCAGTTTGTTCAATTAGTAAAATCCTTGGTTATTTTCCTTTCTTTGTTCCATGCAAGAGGTGCAGCTGAGAGAATCGAAGCTTACAGGTGTTCCATGTTCAAGGAAACATTTATTGCGATTTCATCGCATTTTTTTACAAAAACGGTTCTTATACAATTTTTGATAGAATGATCTCATTCGCAGGAATCGGTGATTATAATGGGAAATGTCGGTTTTGTTCTTTGGAAGTTATTTGCCTCAGTTTTTAATCGGTTGTTGCTTTTTTTTTTGTTTCATTTAACAGTAAAATTAATATTTTCAAAAACTAGGCAAATGAAGGAGAAAAATATTTGAAATAGTGTTTTTCTTGAACGAACGTTGAGAAGGACATTGAGTGTATTGTGGTGCGTAAATCTCGTTTTCCGGATCCATTTTTCTGGAAACAAACAATAACTATTTCTGTTCCAAATGATATTAGAGATAAGAAGGAATTTTTGTATGGCCTCCTACTTACTATGATTTTCCAAATTTTTTCGAGATATTTATCACAACTTTTGATAATCTCAATGCTGGCCATGTCTCTTAATATACATTTTTTTTTAATCTGTTTCTAGTAACCAAAAGTAAATGTTTTATTTTTGAATCCCCACGTCTAATCTATATCCATTTTCGAGGATATATGTGTTATTTTATATATTCCTATGCGATTGGGAAATCGTGGTAAATAGGAGGATATATGTGTTATGTGTAGGAGGACATATGGTAAGTAGGAGGATATATATCCCTTATTTGTAGGAGGATATATGGTAATTAGGAGGATATATTTCCCTTATTTGTAGGAGGATATATGGTAAGTAGGAGGATATATGTGTTATGTGTAGGAGGATATATGGTAAGCAGGAGGATATATGTGTGGTCTCATTTCTAGGATATATGTGTTACTTTATATACTCATACACAGTTAGGAAATCGTGGTAAGTAGGTGGTGACCACCTGAAAGAGATTATATATATTATATATATATTAATTATTATATAATTATATATTTTAGCGCGGTTACTCCCTACCTCCATAGGGAGAACCCGCTTATGAGGTTGACCTCACGACGCAATCCGGAAGTGCCGACGAGAAACTTTCTCGTTTCAGACCCCATAGATCACGAAAATATAGGTGGTTCAAATTTGTATATATATATATATATATATATATATATATATATATATATATATATATATATATATATATATATATATGCTTGCCTGTTAACGCTCTAGCAAGCTCAAAAATGGCCCGATTTTGATGAAATTTGGTACAAAAATCTGTCTTCTAATTTGAAAGGTCAAGTTCGTTAACCACCAGAAACCGCCCACGGGAAGATAGTGTTTGGGGCGAAATTCGCGCAAAAAAAAATCGTCACACTTAAGTTTTTGAGTTTATATGCTTGCGGGTACTTGTTTTATAGGTTTCTTAACATAGGGAAACGAATGTAACCATTTTGAAGGCGATATCTGTAACCGTTTTTGGGAAAAGTGGAATCAATGTTTTTGTAAGTCATTATTTTTTTGTGGGTGCTTAGAATCGCGGGATTCAATTGAAATTTTTTCTACATCTTGGAAATTAATCCCAACTAAGATGTTTAAATTTTGATTATATTTGGGGTTAAGGAAGTATGCCAAGAAAATTATTTTATTAATAGACATGAAAAGTTTTCGGATCTTCATACATTTTTTGTAAATATCTCGATAACGGTTGGGGAATCGTGGCAAGTGGAAGGTGACCATTTGAATGTTTACTAAACTCTCTACAATAAAGGTTCTAAAGCAATATTCGATAGGGCAACGTCATTTAGAGATATAAGCGCTTAAAACTTAAAAAGTGTTTGTTTTGTTGTTTTGAATGGGGTTTTCTCTTTGTTTATCTCACTTTTTAATTGGTTGTTTTTTTTTAATTGCATTTATCAGTAAAATTAGTATTGTAGTACAATAAGCTAAGAAACGGTGAAAGGTATTGGTAATAAGTTTGGAGTGACTGTGGTAATCAAGATGGCTGTGGCTAATCATGATGACGTAGTTTGTTTTGAATTCTCCTATCTATATAACCTTCCTCATAGCCTCCAACAGAAGTTATCGTTATTTCTTATTTTATAGAAAGATTTAACCACGAGAGAACGGAATTTTATTCGCCATGATGCACTTATTTACAGTTGATTATAACAGTAAAACGAATTTGCTAGTAAAACAAGATACTTATAATGACAACGAATTTTTGGTTGTTTAGAATAGAGCCTTCTCAGCAGTAGTTATTAAATTTTGCAATTACAAGTAATGGGTACTGATTTTTAGATTCCCATTATTTGTTATGGAAAAACGTAATTGCAATTCCCATTACAATTACAGGAATTGGAATGGAGTAATGGGAATGGCCATTACATGTCTGTCATTGGATTACATTTCATTAAATAGTCCGGATTAAAAAAAATTGTATATTTCAAGGGAATGGGAGCTTATTCTTTATACAATTCCAAACCGTTAGACCGATTTTTAACAAAAGTGACACATGGGTAGGTCTTGATCGGGGGAGTGCACGGGTTCGAAACTGTGAACCCGAACAGCTACTGATTTGCGTTATTAGATTTTTTGAACTTTTTTGCACATAAAATTCCAGAGCACATACCACAATTGAACGAAAATCTGTAACTTTGTAGCTTTTATCGACCGTTGGTTTATATTATTTTTGGATAAATATTCTTTGAAATGTGGTGAATACGAGACGTTTCCCATGCAATGTAGTTTGACAATGCAAATACCTCCTCACCATAAACAAGCAGTACTTCATTCTTATTATTGCACCTCCGTCCTAAAGGTGATATTGTAGAATTGATATAGAAGGTAATATTATGAAGGGTATTGTAGGTAATATTAGGAAAGATATTGAAGGTGGCTCTTCCTAATTCCACCTTTTATATCCTTCCAAATACCACCTTCTATATCCTTCCAAATACCAACTTCAATATACTTCCTAATAAGACCTTCTATATTCTTCTTAATATCACCTTATATAACCATCCTAATACCTCTTTTAATGCTCTTCCTATTACTACCTTCTACACCCTTCCTAATAATACCTTCTATATCCTTCCTAAAACCAACTTCAATATCCTTGCTAATAATACCTTCTATATTCTTCTTAATATCACCTTATATAACCATCCTAATCCTCTTTTAATGCCCTTCCTATTACTACCTTCTATACCCTTCCTAATACTACCTTCTATATCCTTTTTAAAACCAACTTCAATATCCTTCCTATTAAGACCTTCTATATTCTTCTTAATATCACCTTATACAACCATCCTAATCCTCTTTTAATGCCCTTCCTATTACTACCTTCTATACCCTTCCTAATACTACCTTCTATATCCTTCCTAAAACCAACTTCAATATCCTTCCTAATAAGACCTTCTATATTCTTCTTAATATCACCTTATATAACCATCCTAATACCTCTTTTAATGCCCTTCCTATTACTACCTTCTATACCCTTCCTAATACTACCTTCTATATCCTTCCTAATACCACTTTCAATATCCTTCGTAATATCTTCTTATCGTTAATGAGCAAAAATTTATAATTTATGAATGTATTAATGAATACATTGGTATTCAAAAGTTATAATGTGAAACGTCTATATTGTAATTTTTTTTGTCGTCGTCGAGTTGAAAGACCAATTAATTGAATTAATATGTTCAGCAAATGCCGTCTGGGATAAACGGGACAAAAACCATCACAATAGGCATGTCCTGGCGAAAGAGTGGGGAAGAATTGCCACACAACGTGGGGTGGAAGGTTATATTTTTAACTAATAATACAACAATTATTGTTTGTAGTTGGACACATTATTACAGTATGAAATTATCTATTACCTCAGCAATATTATATAACGTATATCTCAAGAAGCAACAATAGTTTTTTCCAGAGATTGAAGCAGTTAATACAATCCAAGGTTAGGAATAAATCTTCAAATTTCAACACATACTTTTATTACATAATTTCGACGTTTCGGACTATTCTTCCATCTTCAATAAATAATGGTAGATGTTTTGTATAAAGAACAAACATACAGACAGACAGCTGGTAGATGTTTTTGACCTAGCCTACGAGACTCCCCGGGTCAAGACCTATCTGTGTTCCAAGTTTCGTTAAAATCGGTCAAACGGTGTGAAATTGTATAAGGAACAAACATACAGACCGGCAGCTGGTAGATGTTTTTGACCTAGCCTACGAGACTCGCCGGGTAAAGACCTATCTGTGTTCCAAGTTTCGTCAAAATCGGACAAACGGTGTGAATTTGTTTTAGGAACAACCATACAGACTGCGAGCTGGTAGACGTTTTTGACCTAGCCTACGAGACTCCCAGGGTCAAGACCTA
Source organism: Gonocerus acuteangulatus (assembly GCA_946811695.1). Taxonomy (NCBI): domain Eukaryota; kingdom Metazoa; phylum Arthropoda; class Insecta; order Hemiptera; family Coreidae; genus Gonocerus; species Gonocerus acuteangulatus. The sequence goes on from OX328124.1 coordinate 122,322,489, forward strand.
TCTGTGTTCCAAGTTTCGTCAAAATCGGTCAAACGGTGTGAATTTTGATAAGGAACAAACATACAGACAGACAGCTGATAGGTGTTTTGACCTAGCCTACGAAACTCCCCGGGTCAAGACATATCTGTGTTCCAAGTTTGTTCAAAATCGGTCAAACGGTGTGAATTTGTATAAGGAACAAACCAGTTTAAAAAAAAAAAAAAAAAAAAAAAGCTCCCTTTCCCTTGAAAAATACAATTTTTTTAACCCGGACTATCTAATGAAATGTAATCCAATTACAGACATGTAATGGCCATTCCCATTACTCCATTCCAATTCCTGTAATTGTAATGGAAATTGCAATTACTTTTCTCCATTACAAGTAATGGGAATCTAAAAAAAAGTCCGACTCGCAGGAACTGCATCATCTTAGCGCGGTTCCTCTTCATAGTTTTTTTTTTTTTTCTTTTTTTTACGGCGCATCTACATCTAGGTCATTAGCGCCGACATCCAGGGTGCAGCGAGGAATTTTACCAGCGAGCCGTGAGATGATAAAATTCCTGCCGGAGGTTGGGAATCGAACCCACCATCTCCCGCTTATGAATCCAAGGTACTAGCCATTAGACCACGGGAGACTCCGGTTCCTGTTCATATCCCTATTGTCATATGAAAAGCTTAGAGTAGAAACAGATCATATTTTCCTCGGCCTTTGTTCAAAGGGTTTTATGGCATTACCTGCTCGGGTCCGCCAGACTCTAGAATCCTCTTCTACCGATACTTCATTTCATACGTTTCAATGAATTGGAAAATATCAAAATGTTTCACATATTCCTGTGTTCTTTTACTATAGTAATAATTCTACAAATAAAATCAATTAAAAAATAAAATAAAAAAAACCAACAGCATGAAGGCAATTGAAAATATTCAAAAGACGTCATCGAATCTCTTTCTCTTGGCAAGCTATATTTCTAACAATGAATTGTTTTTCTTATTTTGCCTAATCCGTTTTATTGTAAAATACATTATCCAACTATAAGCAATTAAAAAATAACAAGGAATAAAAACAGACAAAAAGAACAGTTCGAATAAGCGAAATCAATTACTTTAAAGTTTTAAGCACTTATTTCTCCGATTGACATCGCCTAATCAAAACTTTCATTAGAACCTTTTTTGTAGAGCATTTAGTAAGCTTTCTAATGGTGTTCTTCCGTTTCACAAAATTCTCAACCTATCTCGAGATATTAAGGAAAGTATACAAAGTTACCAAAACATTTTATGTCTATTGATAAAATATTTTATTCTAACCCTTCCTTAACTCCAAACGTAACCAAAATTTCAACATATTAGTTTTAATGATAGTAAAACATGCAGAAAATGTTTCAACTGAATCCCATGATTCTAAGTACCCAAACCAAAAACGGTATTCAAAAACTATTTTTCCAATTTTCTCGAAAACGGTTAAAGCTATCGCCTTGAAAATGGTTTCATTCGTTTTCCTAGCCCAAGAAGCATATAAAACGAGTACTTACAAGCTAATGAACTCAAAAGTCCGACTCGCAGGAACTGCGTCATCTTAGCGCGGTTCCATTTTTTTTTTTTTTTTTTTTTTTTTTACGTCACATCTACATCTAGGTCATTAGCGCCGACATCCAGGGTGTAGCGAGGAATTTCACCAGCGAGCCGTGGGATGATAAAATTCCTGCCGGAGGTTGGGAATCGAACCCACCATCTCCCGCTTATGAATCCAAGGCGCTAGCCATTAGACCACGGGAGACCCCGGTTCCTGTTCATATCCCTATTCTCATTTGAAAAGCATAGAATAGAAACAGATAATATTTTCCTCGGCCTTTGTTCAAAGGGTTTTATGGCTATACCTGGGGTCAGGTCCGCAAGACCCTAGAATCCTCTTCTACCGATACTTGATTTCATACGTTTCAATGAATTGGAAAATATCAAATATTTTCACACATTCCTGTGTTCTTTTACTATAGTAATAATTCTACAGATAAAATCAATTAAAAAATAAAATAAAAAAACCAACAGTATAAAGGCAATTGAAAATATTCAAAAGACGTCAACGAATCTTTTTCTCTTGGCAAGCTATATTTCTAACAATGAATTGTTTTTCTTATTTTGCCTAATCTGTTTTATTGTAAAAAACATTATCCATCTATAAGCAATTAAAAAATAACAAGGAATAAAAACAGACAAAAAGAACAGTTCGAATAAGCGAAATCAATTACTTTAATGTTTTAAGCACTTATTTCTCCGATTGACATCGTCTAATCAAAACTTTCATCAGAACCTTTTTTGTAGAGAATTTAGTAAGCTTTCTAATGGTATTCTTTCTTTTACCAAGATTCTCAACCTTTTTCGAGATATTAAGGAAAATATACAAAGTTACCAAAACTTTTTAAGTCTGTTAATAAAATATTTTATTCTAACCCTTCCTTAACTCCAAACGTAACCAAAATTTCAACATATTAGTTTTGATGAACGTAGAACATGCAGAAAATGTTTCAACTGAATCCCATGATTCTAAGTACCCAAACCAAAAACGGTATTCAAAAAATATTTTTCCAATTTTCTCGAAAACGGTTAAAGCTATCGCCTTGAAAATGGTTTCATTCGTTTTCCTAGCCCAGGAATCATATAAAACGAGTACTTAGAAGCTTATGAACTCAAAAACGTAAGCGTTACGATTTTTTTTGCGCGAATTTCGCCCCAAACGCCATCTTCCAGTAGGCGGATTTTGCTGGTTAACGAACTTGACCTTTCAAATTGGACGAAGGATTTTTGTACCAAATTTCATCAAAATCGGACCATTCGTCTTCTAGCTAGAGAGCGAACAGACAAATATATATATATATATATAAATAAATATATACATATATATATATATATATATATATATATATATATATAAATATATATATATATATATATATATATATATATATATAAATATATATATATATATATATATATATATATACAAATTTGAACCACCGTTATTTTCGGTCTCTAGGGGTTCTGAAACGCGAAACTTTCTTGTCGGCACTTCCGGATTGTTTCATTGTATCAACCTTATAAGCGGGGTTCCTCCCTATGGGGGAGGGAGGAACCGCGCTAAAAATAAAGCACTTTCAACCTATTTTATATCGTCGATACAAATGCAAAGTATCGAATGTGAAAAGTTGTTGGTACCTTATAGATTACTTTATATATATTTTATTCTATGATATATTTTAATTAGACTTAATGCGGATTCGTTACTTTGATTATTTGTAATTGATATTTTTTTCTCTTTAATTTCCGAGAGTTTGCCATAATGTACACCAGTCCAAAAGCAACCTGAAAAATTGAAAAATGCATTTTTTCACATTCGATACTTTGTATTTGTATTGACGATGTTATTTCTCGGCTCCTAAGGCGCATTGGATGGAACGCTCGGACATGTGTCGACTATTTTAGCGCGGTTCCTCCCTCCCCCATAGGGAGGAACCCCGCTTATAAGGTTGATACAATGAAACAATCCGGAAGTGCCGACTAGAAAATTTCGCGTTTCAGAACCCCTAGAGACCGAAAATAACGGTGGTTCAAATTTGTATATATATATATATATATATATATGTATAAAGTCCGACTCGCAGGAACTGCAGCATCTTAGCGCGGTTCCGTTCATGTCCCTAATGCCATTTGATAAGCTTAGAAAAGAAATAAACTTTTTTTTTTTTTATATATCTCGTGAAAATTGTCAAAATCCTCTCGAACATCTCGAATAAAAGTGATATTAAGGCGTCAGGGACTCCGACAGTAGCTAACTTTTACACAGAAGCGGAAATAACAGAATCTGGCTCTCATTCTAAAGCAAAGCTCTATAAATCAATACAAAATATGCCTAATAAAGCCTTTCTAGAGGATACAGAAGCATGGGCGTATATGGGGGGGGGGCTGAGGGGGCTGCAGCCCCTCCCGAAATTTTGAATTGATGATAAAAACTTCTCGTAAAACCCTTAAAAATAAATTAAATAAGATCACTTAGTTCATAAAACATATTTTATTTTACGTGTAATAGCGTTTTAGTTGCCTAAAACTATTCCAAGCACTAAATATTTAGTATTCCATACCCTGGAAATGGTCTCAGCCCCCCCCCGAAATTGTTTTTATATACGCCCATGTACAGAAGGACCAAGAAGAAGTACACAAGATTGAGAAGAATACCCTGCCTAATATAGCCTATATAGAATAATATGCCGAATAAAACCTATCTAGTAAATACACAAGGACAAATAAAAGTCTTGACGAATAACAAGTCAAGAAAAAAAACTTTATTTAGTATATAACCTTTGTTGAAAACTATTGATTGCTAATTGATAAATCGGTTTACAACTAAGTAGTCTTTATGAATATTTAGTATATAACCTTATGTTTGGATCTGAGTTTTTGGGGTGCTCTCCGCCTAGGCTTTGTATTTGTGTCGGCAGATACCTGGGGTATATTTACAGCTCTTGAGGATTAACTCTTAGCAGGTAAATTTCCTGCGGCCCCATTGTGTTCTACGGGCATTGAACCGCCATATACGCTCATAGTATCTAACCGTTGTGAAGTTTATTTTTTGGATTTAGGACTTAATATACATATGTAGACTAAATCATAGCATGAAGTAATCCTCCGTCGTCAGTTCTTAACTATGTAGACTCGCTAATGTTATCGAATCTTAGATACATCGTATTTAAAATCCACAGCAAAAACACGACATTTCATCAGAATCCCCTGCTGAATAAAACTTATATAGAATAATATGCAAAATAAAGCCTATCTAGTGGATAAAAATAGAGTAAAAAAGCCGTTTGTGGAGGTAGAAAATCTTAAAAGTATTTCGCTCAGAAATCTCCGAAATATTGTCACTAATTTTACGTATCCTGTTTTATAGCCAAATAGATTTATATTCTATAATCAATAAGAAAAACCTACTAACAATAAAAAACTATGGGTAACAGATGAAAATAGGGAATACCATGAATAGTTCTAAAGAACGAAATCAACACCAGTACTATAATCTAGATATTCATACGGCATCTTCGAATTCTAACAAACAAAATATTGATTCTAATTATGCGTATCCTGTTTTATTGACAAATACATTTGACTACTATAAGCATTTAAAAACACTAGGGAATATGCCAAAGAACTCGGAGTAGGAGCCTCGACCGTTTCAAGACATTTGAAGGAAATCGACAAATCCAAAACTGACATTTCATACGGTACAGCCTGATATATTTTTAACAATGAATTGTTTTTCTTATTTTAATTAATCTGTTTTATTGTCAAATACATTATCCAACTTTAAGCAATTAAAAAATAACAAGGAATAACAACAACAAAAAGAACCGTTCGAATAAACGAAATCAATTACTTCAAAGTTTAAGAACTTATTTCTCCGATTGACATAGCCTAATCAAAAATTGTTTCAGAGTCTTTTTTGTAGAACATTCAGTAAGCTTTCGCATGGTAACCCTCCGTTTACCAATATTCCTAACCGTCTTCGAGATATTAGGGAATGTATACGAAGTTCCCAAAACATTTCATGTCTGTTAATAAAATATTTTATTCTAATCCTTCCTTAGCTCCAAACGTAACCAAAATTTTAACATATTAGTATTGATGAAATGCAAACATGCAGAAAATGTTTCAACTGAATCCCATAATTTTACGTATCAAAATCAAAGACAAAAAGAACAGTTCGAATAAGCGAAATCAATTACTTTAAAGTTTTATGCACTCATTTCTCCGATTGACATCGCCTAATCAAAACTTTCATTAGAACCTTTTTTGTAGAGCATTTAGGAAGCTTTCTAATGGTATTCTTCCGTTTCCCAAATTCCCAACCTTTTTCGAGATATTAAGGAAAGTATACAAAGTTACCAAAACTTTTTTATATCTGTTAATAAAATATTTTATTCTAACCCTTCCTTAACTCCAAACGCAACCAAAATTTCAACACATTAGTTTTAATGAAAGTAGAACATGCAGAAAATGTTTCAACTGAATCCCATGATTCTAAGTACCCAAACCAAAAATGGCATTGAAAAAATATTTTTCCAATTTTCTCGAAAACGGTTAAAGCTATCGCCTTGAAAATGGTTTCATTCGTTTTCCTAGCCCAAGAAGCCTATAAAAAGAGTACTTACAAGCTTATGAACTCAAAAACGTAAGCGTTACGATTTTTTTGCGCGAATTTCGCCCCAAACGCCATCTTCCAGTGGGCGGATTTTGCTGGTTAACGAACTTGACCTTTCAAATTGGACGACAGATTTTTGTACCAAATTTCATCAAAATCGGACCATCAGGGAAGCCAGAAATGAGCGAACAGACAAATATATATATATATATATATATATATATATATAAATATATACATATATATATATATATATATACAAATTTGAACCACCGTTATTTTCGGTCTCTAGGGGTTCTGAAACGCGAAATTTTCTTGTCGGCACTTCCGGATTGTTTCATTGTATCAACCTTATAAGCGGGGTTCCTCCCTATGGGAGAGGGAGGAACCGCGCTAAAAACAGTACCCATTACTTGTAATGGCAAGTCCCATTCCCATTACAGTAATGGGAATGGGAATGGCAATTACTTTTTTCCATTAAAATGTAATGGGAATCAAAACATCAGTACCCATTACTTTTAATAGGAATATGTAATTGCAATTCCCATTCCCATTACAGTAATGGGAATGGGAATGGCAATTACTTTTGATGTAATTTTTAGTAAAAAAGCCTGGATTTCGATTTTCGACAATGTCTAGTGTGTGCCCAAGGCGAATTCCCATTAAAACAGGAAAGTAATTTGAAAAGTAATCATTACTCAAAGTAATCATTACATTACAACTCTGGAATTATCCGCTTCTGTGTAAGTTGGCTACTGTCAGTTTCGTGTCATTTTTTATGCTAATCTGTTCCATTTCTTCGAGATGTACGTAACCGCGCTAAGATGACGCAGTTCCTGCGAGTCGGACTGGTTTTACATAAACGGTTATTATGCAATGTTTAAAAGAGCCTGTCGCAAGCTCAAATTCGAAAGGGTCAGCTTGTTTCTGTTGAACGGTATTTTGTCTCCGCTTGTTGTTATTTATTGATTTAAATTTTAACGTCAATTATTATTAAGTCAGAATTTTTGGACGGGTTATCTATAGGTCACCACCCTGTTCTAACTAGGATAGAGTCGATGCCTTTTCGTTTTTAGAAAGAAAAGCCACCACCCCTAGTGGGAATCGAACCCACGACCCTTAGCACGGAGTCTCCTCCTGTTGGTTATTGAAAATAGAATATTGTTGTTTTTAACTGGGATCAGCAGTACTTTTTTTTTTAATCATCAAAATATGACAAGTAAACGAGAAGCGTGTTTGTATTACTTGATATTTGAATGGATTGAAATTTATCATCAGAATGGGCGGAAGTCGAGGAGGCGGGGTGAGTAATTTCCTGTTAGAATTGGCTTCTACCAGTTTTCTTTGCATTGTGGTGCAAAACAACTCTTCGCTTTTCTTCGAGTTTGGAGTTTGTATTAAGATTTTCAGAAATATTCAAACTGTATATTAATGTAACCTTAGATAATGACGTTATGGAAACGCAGCTCCTGCGTTTCAGACTTTTCTTCGTGACCTGTGGATTATGGAGCGTGAACATTGTTAATTGGCACTTTCGGATTGCGTCATCGACTTGGCGTTCCTATTTATCGAGAAAGGGAGGTATCTCGCTAAATTGGCCAGTAATCCTAAAAGCGCATAAAGTTTCCTACGAACATGGACATAAAACGTTTTGATAATAAATGACAGCAAGAGATTAAAGCAAACGTTCCACTTACCTCTTAAAAACCTTCTTATCTTCCAAGCTATCTGCCGTCTAAACCTCTGCAGAATCCCTTTTACGGTTCACAATCATAAATCAAGCGTAACTAGATTTCCTCAATTACTTAGGGGAGATTTAGAAGGAATAAGGGATGCTTTCATATTTTATTTTATATAAAAAAAAAAAAAACATAATCTCAGGAACTGGGTCATCTTAGCACGTTTCCATGATCTTCTTAGAACTGTTGTGATTTAGAAAGCTTGAAATTAGAACTGTTGACATATTTCTTTCTTTCTACTTGGTATTTTCCGGGGATGTTACATTATTGATATCATGGAAAAGTATATCCAACTCGAAGTCTTCTACGTATAATTGTGTGCCATGAGCGCTAGGAATGGATGCCCCCATGGGTCCGTTGAGGCAAGATAACCCTGGCAGACTGCTCTACACAGGAACACTAATCTTCTTCAGGAGGCCCGGTGGCCGTGATTGTTAAGGCGTGAGCACTTAACACGCCGTGCCAAAGGTCGTGGGTTCGATTCCCACTATGGGGTGGTGGCTTTTCTTTAGAAAAAAGAAAAGGTATCAGCCCTGTCCTGGCTACAAAAGCGTGGTAACCTATAGATGACCCGTCTAAAAATTCGTAGTTAATAATAATGGACGTTAAAATTTAAATAATAATAATCATCTTCAGAGCAGCAGACTCAAGTGAGGAGTGTGCCTGTCCTGTCCGCAGGCCCTCCGAGTTCGGGGTCTAAGGCCTCAGGTACGATACGAGGGAAGAGCGATGAGCGATTAGCGAAAAGCTTCAGAGCAACGTCGCTCAAAATAATATTAAACTGGAGTGTAGAAGGTATGAGGGAGTACAGGCTACAATAGGCATTGGCGACCGGGCTTAGGTTCTGTGATGTCGCTCATAGCTCAGCCCAGGCTTTAAAATGTTTCTCGCTGCTCACCCCAGACATTATATTTTGCGTGCTAAAAAAATGCTACAGCCTCTAAATCTAGACCGATTTCAATGCATTTTTTTTCAATGAAAGCTAATAAAGTTTAGAACAACTTTGTCAATTTACATTTATGTTTTCTGTTTCCCTTGTTTATTAAATTACGTAGAAAGATGATTATAACCAGCCAATGTTTATAACCTTCCAATGCTTATAACCTTCTGGCTACCTTTCTTATAAATAATTTTAAAATATGAATATAATAAAAGAGCTATGATAGTGAATTTGAGCTTTAAATATCGGAAGTGCAAGGTATGGAATGGCAGTGATTTTAAAAATACAATCATAACTAAGAAACTATGAGAACAGGTTGGAAATGCATTAAACTTGCAAGGTATGATATTTTTATTAAGTAAACATTTCAAATATTACTTTTTTTAATTAATATTTTAAAATAAAAAACGTATATTGGAGTATGCGATAACGGAGATTGAAGGAAATTACCGCCCAACCGCTGTGTTTCGTAGCCGGCACCACACTTCCGCTAAACGCTCGGTCGCTCTATCCTTCTGTTGCTCATCGCTCATCGCTCGTATCGTACCCGATGCCTAACACGACCTAGAGCTTCACCCACCAGCCAAGGTCTAAGCAGGAACCCGGAGTGGCCACCAATGTACCAAGGTCTATTAGCTGTGGACTAATTTTATCTCTCTAATGAAATTCGTAAATCTGCATAAAGTATATAATTTATTGCCAAGAATTTTATCTATGGTTCCATTCATTTCGAGCTTAGCTTCTTTAGAGATGTGGCATGAATAGGTGAGGCGAGCGTCTCCGTTTTGAAGTCTTGCCAAAAACATTTCTGTCCTTCAGCTCCCACTGATGGACATCAACCAATATGGATTTTATGGAATAGCGCGAATAAGGTTACACAGCAACAGTATTTGGAACAAATTAAAGAACAGATTTATAAGGTAAATGAAAAACGTCCTGTTCCTTCACAAAAGTTTATTTTTCTACGCGAGTGAGTCAGCCCTCAGCAGTGAAGCTGAACTCATTATAGCTCTGAGGATGGTGGCAGGAGCTGCCGAAAGCGCTCGCGTAGAAAAATAAACTTTTGTGAAGGAACAGGACGTTTTTCATTTACCTCAAGATCTTCCTTCTCTGCCAGCAACCTCAACGTTTTTGAAACAGATTTATAAATATCTAATAGTAGTAACAAGATAACAAAAACAGTTAAAGGTATTCTGTTAGAAGTTTATATCATTGTAGAAATATATATATATATATATATATATATATATATATATATATATATGTAAAGAAACTAGGATATATTTCTTTATTTTATATTTTAATGTTCATTAGTTTTAAGAAACAAGAATAATAGATTTTAGAACAGCTGGTATTTAGAACAGCTGGCACATAAGTGTTTTGTTGTAACTATTAATACATTCTTGAGCTACTTTCGTCCAAGCTTTCTTTTTCTTTCCTTTATTACTTTTGCACCTGATTTTGTTGACTAGTGTTTCATTCAGCCTTTCATTTAGACCACTAGAAAACGGTGCATTTACCGCTGTAAATACTATAGGTATTTTCTGGTCAGCTAAAAATTGCTTAAATGTTGTTTTATAATGTAATACTTTGTTACTCTTGGGAATTGACGCCAATGTAAACAAATGTGTTGCTCTGTAAACAAAGTTATTTTTATTAGACTAATATTAATTACATATGTATGAAAACTAATGGCATGAATACAATAGAATACTACCTGTAAACAAAGAAACAACATTTAAAGTTTCTATTTACAGTGTCAACCCTCTAATTATATTATTTACATTAAAATATGTTTTAATAATTAATTTACATGACTCTACTTCATTAAATGAAAAAACAGAACACTTATGTGCCAGCTGTTCTAAATACCAGCTGTTCTAAAATCTATTATTCTTGTTTCTTAAATTTATGTAAAAAACTAATTGTTTTGGTCCAAAATAAAAATGATATTTGTTGTTGTTGTTGTTTCTTAAAAACTAATGAACATTAAAATATAAATTAAAGAAATATATCCGAGTTTCTTTACACACATATATATATATATATATATATATATATATATATATACACATATATATATATATATGTGAAAAATATAATATATAAAAATATTTTATTATTCATGACTATAATCCATTAAATTAGTTTATTTTATTATACAATTAAAGAATCTTTGAAAGTCTGAAAATAAACAAATTGCAAAAATTGTTGTTATTATCTGGATCATCCTCTTGCGAAAGGCGCCTCTTCATTGGTTCTCAGGTAGAAAATCCCGTGAATACTGGAATGTTTATGATAACATTAATAATTCTTCTAAAATAGCTTAAACTAATCAACATATTTAGGACCAAGGCCTAAGGTATATCTAGGTGTTGTTACCTAGGAGAACATGAATCCCCCATGTATGTATTTCGGTTTCTATCGCAGGAATTGTTGGAGTAAGAATCCCAGCTGTCGCATTCCACGGATTTGAAACCTTTAGGGTTATCGATGCTTTCGTCGAAATATTTGTACGATCGAGCATGACTGCATACCACTGAAACAAGCGTTAGTATTATATTATATATACTGTTTAGGAGGGACAACTGGAGAAAAGTTGTTCACTAGAGGCTAACGGTACGTTCATGGTGAGGGTTGATTCTGCGATGCTACGATAGCTACTCCGATGAGCGCTGCCCCGATGTATTCTACATCGATGGAGGGTGTTCGTGCTGACTCACCATTGCATTGGTTCTTGCTGGTAAAGTAACCTTCAACAGTGAATTAGCTTTTGTTTATGAAAAAGCTCTGCTTATGTTAGTGAGAAAAAATGACCCTTTACAATTAGTTCGCGATGTTCCTGACAAAGAAAAAGGGATTGGTTTCTTATTCGGAAAAATTAATGGAATCCTATTAATTTTAGCGAGTTGGATAGACTAGAGTCGCTTAAATTAATATAATTCTATTAATTGCGAGTTGGATTGGCTAGAGTTTTCTTATATCTTCTTGAGCGAGTGTAGCGTAGCGTAGCGAGCGGAAACGCATATCATGTATTGCTTAATAAATGTAAAAGATCCAAAAAAGAGAGAGAGAGAGAGAGAGAAAAGGAATAAAATATGTTTGTTTACAAATATCGTTGTTTGTTATCCTTCATAACCTGCAAAACAGTCAACTTTAATGCTTAATAACTTTTTTCATAGTTGAGAGAATTGATTTTGATCATATTACCCTTTTTAGTATCTTGTTTTACGTTAATAAATATTACTTGCCATTTTCTAATGTGAACTATAAAGCGGCCCCTACACTGTCAGTAATAATGACATTATCAGTAATGTCATTACTATTCAACTCTCGTCATTCCATATCATCATTACAATGTACACCTTACACCGTCATTCCAAGGATCATTTTTAATGTCATTACTTTTCTTCAGTATGCATTGTGATCTCCGTGACAGAAGCGTTTTGTTGATAATGGATCCTCGCAAAGTCGCCTGTGTAGATATAATTGCGACACTAGCCACAAAAAAAGCATGTGAAACGTTCGTAAAGGCCTTAATATGACACATATCCTTCCAATCGGGGCGTTTCCAAGTGTTCTGGGACCGACGTTATGTGCAAAAAAGTTTGCATTTTATTTTTATTTGGATAACCATTTTTCGCAAGTACCTTTTGAGATAATACAATATCCATTTATATGGTCAGAAAAAGGAGTCTTTCTTCTTTTGAAAGATTTCAATGAAGTAAAAATCGAATTATCTCAAGGGGAGATATTGAATTTCAAAACGTCACATTACTTTTTGCTTACAAATTTTTATTCTCTTCCAGCCTGGGAAAAATCATTATTTTTTGTTTTCAACATTATTTACCACGTTAGGGTTTCTTGGGGTGCTGATTTTAAATCTGCTATTATTTTTGGTGTAAAAAAAAAATGTATAATACTAGTTTGCTTGAAAACGTAAGCATATTGTTGACGAAATATAAATTATAGTTTAACGATTATATTTTCTTCTAATCTAAGACAAATGAATCGGTAAAAGAATCACGTCAACATTATTTTCTAAAGTCGATATAAAAAATAAAGCACTTTCAACCTATTTTATATCGTCGATACAAATGCAAAGTAACGAATGTGAAAAGTTGTTGGTACCTTATAGATGACTTTATATATATTTTATTCTATGATATATTTTAATTAGACTTAATGCGGATTCGTTACTTTGATATATATATATATATATATATATATATATATATATATATATATATATATATTACTTTTAAAACTATTTCATAACTATAATGTTACCAAGGTAGAGTCATACATTTCAATTCATCTTATTTTTTGCCTTTGCTACTCAATCTAGTTTAACCTTTACATCTGTTTCACCTAGTTACAGCTCGAGATAGACTGAGTAATGACGGATTAATGATGTAGCGCTCCCTACACCATCATTACTAATGACAGTATCCCCTCCACTTTCAGTAATGATGAAGCCGAGATCAGAAAATCCGGATTCACATCATTACTGTTCGTCATTCCAACTTTGTCCACCTTACACTATCATTATTACTGTCATTTTGATAAGGTAATGTCATTATTACTGACCGTGTAGGGGCCGCTTAACCGTAGATAACGAGTCAAGTAGTAATAGATAACCAGCAAAGAACCTGTAAGCTAATCAGTAAGCTTATCAGCCAGTACTAGTAACTGTTATAAATCACTACTGCTACTTCAAAAGTAACTGGATGTGGTCTTCGCAAAAAGACCCAATTTTCTTTCATCTCGACAACGAAATAACCAAAAAGTCCGACTCGCAGGAACTGCGTCATCTTAGCGCGGTTACATCTCGAAGAAATGGAATAGATTAGCATAATAAATCACAGGAAACTGACAGTAGCCAACTTACACAGAAGCGGATAATTCTTAATCTGTATAAGTCAATACAATTATGTACTGAAAACGTACTTACTCTTCGACTACCGCAGAGAAGGCTCTATTCTAAACAACCAAAAATTCGTTGTCATTTTAAGTATCTTGTTTTACTAGCAAATTCGTTTTACTGTTATAATCAACCGTAAATATGTGCTTCATGGCGAATTAAATTCCATTCTGTCGTGGGTTAAATCTTTCTATAAAATAAGAAATAACGGTAACTTCAGTTTGAAGCTATGAGGAACGTTATATAGATGGAGAATTCAAAACAACCTACGTCATCATGATTAGCCACTGCCATCATGATTACCTCAGCCACTCCAAACTTTTTATGAATACCTTAGACCGTTTCTTAGCTTATTTTACTACTATACTAATTTTACTGATAAATGAAATTTAAAAGTAGAAACAACCAATTAAAAAGTGAGATAAAGAAAGGGAAAAACCATTTTAAACAACAAAACAAACACTTTTTAAGTTTTAAGCGCTTATATCTCTCATTGACGTTGCCCCATCGAATATTGCTTCAGAACCTTTTTTGTAGAGAATTTAGTAAGCATTCGAATGGTTACTTTCCACTTATTACGATTTACCAACCGTTATCGAGATATTTATGAAAAATGTATGGAGATCCGAAAACTTTTCATGTCTATTAATAAAATAATTTTTTTCGCATACTTGCTTATATCCAAATATAACCAAAATTTAAACACCTTAGTTGGGACTAATTTACAAGATGTAGAAAATATTTCAATTGAATCCCGCGATTCTAAGCACCCACAAAAAAATAATGACTTACAAAAACATTGATTCCACTTTTCTCAAAAACGGTTACAGATATCGCCTTCAAAATGGTTACATTCGTTTCCCTATGTTAAGAAACCTATAAAACAAGTACCCGCAAGCATATGAACTCAAAATCGTAAGCGTTACGATGTTTTTAGCGCGAATTTCGCCCCAAACACTATCTTCTAGTGGGCGGATTCTGCTGGTTAACGAACTTGACCTTTCAAATTAGACGACAGATTTTTGTACCAAATTTCGTCAAAATCGGACCATTTTTGAGCTTGCTAGAGAGCGAACAGACAAGCATATATATAAATATATATATATATATATATATATATATATACAAATTTTAGCCACCCATATTTTTTGTATAGGGTCTGAAACGTGAAAGTTTCTAGTCGGCACTTCCGGATTGCGTCATGAGGTCAACCTCATAAGCGGGTTTTCCCTATGGAGATAGGGAGTAACCGCGCTAAAAAGAATAATCACACAAGATGAAGTAATGAGAGAGGGTAGGTGACCTGCGCACTAAAGTCCTTTTGAAGGAACCAATCACAGTCAGGCCCACATCGAGGCTTCCCTCCTCACTGCGAGGAGAAAACAAAATATTTGATCTTCCCCGCGGTCACTGCGCAGGTGCGAGAATACCATCGGAAGTAAGGATCCTCACTATGAACACTCCCACCTAAATACATGTGTTCGTTTTACATCGGGGCAGCGCTCATCGGAGTAGGTATCGTAGCATCGGAGAATGAATCCTCACCATGAACGTACCCTAAGGCTTAACCACCCACGATGAAGGTTAGAGAAAATAAAATTGTCTAGAGCCTACGGAACCTTAAACATGATTTACAACCTTAAACCTGATGTACACAATTACATAGAAAGTAATAGTGTGTTTACAGAAACACTGAACAATCTGTACTATTTGCATAATTTATTCATGTATATATATATATATATATATATATATATATATATATATATATATATATATATATATATGGCAGGACCAAATGAAAGGCAGGTGACATTTCCCAGGAGGCCTGCACGCCATATGTCAGGCTTGATAGGTCAGGCTTCAGTAGTGGTCAGACTTCGACTGACTCACTCTCCCGGAGTCCCCGATGTTAAGCAGAAGGGCGGACCGTAAGGAAGGAAGCCAGCCATAGAGGGGATAGTTCGTCGTGGTGGGGGAGTGTCCCACCCGTATGTTCCCGGTATAACCAATTAACAATTTAAGTTAGTAAAATAATTTAATAGAACTGAACAATAAAATAGAACGATACTTGCAGTTGAACTAAACAGCTTAAGAGAACAGCTCATATAATAAGATAATATAAATGAAATTAGCAAGAAAATATTGGCCATTAGTTAAATAATTTGTTAATAATAGTAATTTTTTTGCCCATACATTGCCTTAAAAAATGCATTTTTCTGTTTTCCTGGAAATACCTGGTTTTCGTACAGTTAGAAGAATAGTCGATTATAGTAATTTCATCTCCTGTCTCGAATTTCTGTTATTTCGACACATGTTTATATTTTAGTCGAAGAGAGATACTTATAAATACAAAAGAATTCACTGATCCGTTAAACCTTACGAAGCTCAAAATTGATAAAGTTCCGATGTTTACCAGTGTTTAGGAATTTGCTACAACCCGGTTGTGAAGGATTGCCACCGTTCGGATAGAAGTCTGCATGGCCAAGAGGTTTGTAGTAACCAGCGCCGATAGCTGTGTGGATGACGTCAACAAAGTCCGCATCTGTAGGGTCTAGTCTGGAGGTCTCTCCACCGAGGATCTCGTACAATGGTGAGGCTGGGTCTAGGCCTGTCATGTCATTACAAACAAAAAAAAAAAAAAAAAAAAAAAAAAAAAAAAAAAAAAAAAGAAAGAGGTTTTAATTATTGTTAAAAATTAATAAGTATTTCAAATGAAATTTTAAGTGAAAAATGATTACTAATCTGGAACTCCTATAAAAAACAAAAAAAAAAAAAAAAACGCTATTTCAATCTTTATCTTATGTTAGGAAAAATATGAAGCTGTCTTCACAGATCTGTATAAAATAATAAAGGTTTTGACCAGTTCAAAATATCAGTCTGTTTAATACATTACACATATTCATAGACATATACATTATTCACACTCATAGAACATTACCTCTCGCAATGAACAACAAACTTCTATCGGTTATAGACTCAGCCGATAATGGTAGATATTTAAAATGTTGTCAGCAATTCTTAATATTCCTTGCTTAAAAATTAGTCTTTAAATTAAACCAAAATGTTACGTAGAACAAATTTCTAATAATGAATTTGAAAGCGAAAAGAAGAAAATGTCAATAGAATGAATAGTGAGATTAGAAATAAAAGAGATTCAATAAAAATGGTAACCCCCTAAATAATAACACCCTACCTCTTTGGAACAAAGGAAGTTTCCTACCTCATTGGAAGAAGGAAAGGCTTCTACCTCATTGGCTTCTACCTCTTCTTCCAAGGAGGTAGGACCTCCTTGGAAAAAGAGGTAGAAGCATTCCCTGCTTTCAATGAGGTAGGAACCTTTCTTTGTTCCAAGGAGGTAGACGACTTCCGTTCTTGAAATGTGGAGGAACCTTCCTTTGTTCCAAGGAGGTAGGAGCCTTCCGTTCTTCCACTGAGGTAGGAACCTTCCTTTGTTCCAAGGAGGTAGGATGTTCGTCATCATCATCATGGGATCAGGATCATTTTAGCTGAATCTCATTTATTTCTCACTTCTCTGGATTCCTTCAGTTCTACTTCCTTTGGACAAGGAAGCCTCCTACTTTATTGAACAAGGAAAATAATCCATTTTTTAGCCTTTTTGATTTTGGTCTTCAATGGAACTGTTAATTTTTTCGTATGTTAGTCGAATTTCGCTAGCATGATTAATTATTCCTCCTCAACCCATTCCGTAACCAGCCTATAAAGTTATCACATCCAAAAAGAAGGATATATAGTAGTTACAGCACTTAGATAATTAGTCTATGTAATAATATTGTGGCGCATACCTGTAATTCTTGAAACTCTATGGCCCGTTGACTTTGTGATTTGATGGCCCGCAACTCCCATGACGTGCGCACCCAAGCTGTGTCCAATCAGATGCAACTGTCTGTGATTCGTCACCTTAGCTTTGAATAATCTTTGAACTAATGCCGCTACTCCGCGTCCTACTGGGACCACGCTGTACGTAGTTACTGGATATAGTGCGTAACCTGCAAGGGTACTCCAGTCGACAGCCACGGCGTTCAGGTTCCTCCTTGACAGATATGCTGTGGGCAAGGGGTACCAGAAATCATTGGATAGTGCATCTGTTGAATAAGTTATTGCTGTGTAGTATCGCTTTATATTATAGTATCTGTAAGCCCATTGTTATGCCAAAAAGCTCATACACATTCATGAAAACTACCTTTCAATCAATCAAAGAAAGTGTTGCGTGATTATGGAGCCTTCGAAACCTACAGCTACTATTTTTCTAAAGTGAAAAATAATTCTCTACGCTTAACAGGACCTTTTACAGCATTTATAGGAGCTTTTAATCTCTCACGCAATTATGTTGCTCTCGTTATTCGTTTGCTTGGTATTCGATGATTTAGCACCGGATGAACGGTCGAACACATTGATTGATTACCTGACACCCGATGACGTTTTTGCCCAATTGGCAACACCCGAAGACATAGCACCCTATGAGTTATTACTCGATGCCCGAGCGCTCAATGACTTGCTTCTCGATTCTTTGTTGGTCAAGGATCCGATGATTTAGCCCCCAATAGCCCAGCACCCGATGACCAGGCACTCGAAAACGTATCCCTCAATGACCCAAGACCCGATGATCTAGTACCCAATCACCTTGCACATGATGATCTGACAACCGATAACCTTTCACCCGATGTCCTAGCACCCACTGACCTGGTAATTGATAACCTAGGACGACACGACTTGGATCTAGTACCTAATGATCTGGCATTCGACGATATGTCACCTGTTGACTTGCTGCCTCTCTCTAGCGCTGTCCCTCCCTCTTTCCATTTTACGGTTATCCCCTGTAAGTGCTGAGCATCACGGGATTATAACTCTAAACGTCTTCCAGACTTAGCAAAGCTTAGAATAAGAGCAGATAAAAACTATTAGGTGTAATGCTAAAACTAGACAAGGAAAACTTGCATGGACTTAACAACTTCTCTAACAGTCCAAACGTATTCTTCTTCATTGGATGCGTACCTTTAATTGTGTTGTTGACAATTTCTGCTCCTGCACTTGATAACCAGCCATGAACAACTATTTTGGTACTCAATGATGGATCAAAAACCGACCGCAGTTCTTTTATGGAAGAGTTATCAGAAATCGGTATTCCATGCCTGTTATTCCTGTAAATGAATGTATTATTTTTTATATTGTCAATTTTAATAAATAAAAATAAACTAATTTTCTTTTAAGGCATGTCAACTGCATGTGATTATATGAATGGAGAGAAGGACGATGAACTCGCCAAGGACCCAACCAGGCAAATCCATTCTAGTTGATACCATGAGCCTTCCTACCTTTGTGAGGCCAAATCCCCTCAAATTAATAGATTGATGGTTTGGAGTTGGTGCTTGAGATTCAGCTCCGTGGGGATAGGCTGTCCAGAACTTCCAAGCTCATGATGACCCATGATTAGGTTAGATTACGGGCGTCTGATAATTCAATCCAAGACGAACCGCACCGCGGCCTACAATACGTATTGTACCACTAGACGAGTTGCTATGTAACTACTGTCATCTCGAGTAGTCTCCTTGGATCATCCAAGAGGTCTGCTCCAAAATACAGGTATCTCTTATCTGCAAGGGCTGACATTGCACGGAGCTTGGCCATCATTAAAACTTATTCAACACCATATGATGCTGGTTGATCCCTTGGAATGAAGATGCCTAAGTAATATGCTGTAAGGAGAACTGTTAGCAGTCTTACCTTCGAAGGATCCAATATTTAAATTTTGGATATTTATTTTCTGGATTTAAGCAATATGCTAACCCTGGTTCCTACTTGTGCTGGTGTTCGAGTACTTAGAACAGGTTTAATGATTCATTCTTGAGCTAGTGATCGTGTACTTAAAACACGTTTACTGTTTCACGCTTGCGCTGGTGTCTTGGTTCTAAGAACTGGTTTGCTATTTCACGCTTATGCTGGTGAACCGATATAGCAACAGGTTTCTGTTTCACGCTTATGCTGGTGACACGGCAGTCTGAAAAGGTTTAATATTTCATGCTTTTGATGGTGACTATGACATCCATAGTGGTTGTTCCAAATTTATATTATATTGTATCGAATCGTAATAAAGTAAATTCTCTTCATTAGTATAATTTTAATAAATTTTGCATACTTACCAATTAAATATCCTCAGGCGTCCCACAAGGCAGCATCCTAGGTCCTGTCCTTTACCTCCTGTATACGGCAGACATCCCTACCCACCCATCTACACATATAACAACCTACGCCGATGATACAGCCATTTTTTCCTCTTCCCCCGATCCCTCTACAGCTTCTCAGCAATTACAGGAGCACCTTGAGTCTGTCGAGAAATGGTGCACCTTGTGGAAAATCACAGTGAATCCTGAAAAATGCTGTCACGTAACATTTACTCTTAATAAGAGCACTTGCCCTCCAGTCTTCATATGCAACAGTCAACTTCCTGTATCTAATGAGGTGCGTTACCTGGGACTTCTACTAGACAGCAGACTCACATGGAACCCACACACACGACTAAAAAGACAAGAGCTGAACAGGAGATTTGGACTCTTAAGACGACTACTCGGCCCTACTTCAAAGCTTACGACACACAACAAACTTACTATATACAAAACTATAATTAGACCTATCTGGACTTACGGACTTGAATTATGGGGAACAGCAAAACACTCAAACATACAACGAATACAAGCATTCCAATCCAAAGTCCTTCGTAGAATAGTTAATGCTCCCTTTTATGTCTCCAACAAAACCCTACACAATGACCTAAATATCCCCTTCGTAAAAGACCTCGCAACATCCAGATTCCTAACGTTCCATTCCAAATTGTCATCCCACCCAAATCCTAGAGGTCAATCCCTATCCACTCGGACCCACCCTAAAGACCTTCCCAGGAGGCTTAAGAGACTTTGGCCCCGTGACCAGCTACCCTAGCAGCGGTTTAAAACAGTGAAAATATAAATGTTAGCATATATTAGGAAGTGCCAATAATGATTGGTTCCTTCCATATACTATTCACTGAATGTACGCAAGACGATCACATTTAATTATTGTACTATATAAATTGTACAGATTTTAAATAAACATTTATTAAAAAAAAACAAAAAAAAAAAAAAAAAAAAAAAAAACTTACCAATTAAACAAGACGAATGAATATTCCTCGGTAGTTAAGTTTGTTGGCATATCCGGATGGTTAGTTTCCATACTACGAAGATTTCCTTCCTCGTCCATATTGCCCTCATACGCCTCTGGTGGATGATAAGTGTATATTGCCTGTGGTGCTTCCGAAGCCTCTTTTTCAGGAACCTCTGCAGCAAAACAGGATTTCACTATTATATCTCCCATTTTATGTCTGAAGAAGTTTTAAATTTTATTCAGAATGATGGTTTCTTAAATTATAATGCAAATGGGATTCTAAATTGTAATTTTTAAGGGATTCTATTCCTATAAAAAGTCCGACTTGCAGGAGCTGCTTCAACCTATCACGTTTCTGTTCTTATCCCTAGAATCATTGGAAGAGCTTGGGATAGAAAAAGTTTATATATTACCTTAGTTTTTCGTGAGAAATGTAAACATATGTAGAATGAAATCTCGAAGAGAAGGAAGATTTAAGGTGCAACAACAGGAAACTGACAGTATCCTAAGTGGAAATTACTCCATTTTAGCATAGATTTCTCCGAATGAGATCGTTCCACCGAATATTTCAAACGAATCGTTTTGTTGTAAATGCAATACGCTTTCGAATAGATTCTTCCACATTTACTAGGATTTACCAACCGTTATCTACATATATATCCGAGAATCCCAAGAGAAACCTAGTTTTTTTCCAATTTCACCGAAACCCGTTATAAATATAGAGGGACGGAGGAAACTCGCTAAAAATAAGGAAATTGGTAACATTTAAAAAATGATAGAGGTTCCCCAAAATGTAACACTCTAGCATCTGCTGGGAGTGTATGGAGCCCCAAGTCGACAGATGCCGGGTCATGCCCGCTGTATGATTTAATCCGGCCCGCGAGGCAATTAAAAAAAATACTAGTGTAAGTAGTTACTTACTCACACTCAATCCAAATGAGTAGGATCGAGTGAGATGGGGGTTTGTCGCTTGCTCCCACGGAATCAAGTGAGCAACTGGCGGCGATCATCAAAGAGTGAGACGGCATACATCAAGGCATTTGCTCGAGGCGCAACAAAAGATTATTGCTTCCCAATTGTTCTACACTCGAAGGGTGTAGGTTGTGCATGTGGCTAAGCCGTCCGTTGAAAGATTGTGGATTTCGAATTTGGGTAAACCGTCAGTGGAATAACTATTTTGCTTGCGGATTTAACTAAACCGTCCGTTGATAGGGCTTAGATTGTAGATTTGGCTACATAGTCAGGGGAAAGCCTGTAGCTTGTGGATATGGTTAAACTGTCCGTGAAAAAGGCTGTAGCTTTTGTATTTGGCTAAACTCTCCATAGAAAGGCTATAGATTATGAATTTGGCTAAACCGCCCGTAGAAAGGCTGTTGCTTGTGGATTTTGCTAAACCGTCCGTAGAAAGGCTTAGATTGTGGATTTGGCTAATCCTTCCGTAGAAAGGCTTAGATTGTGGATTTGGCTAATCCTTCCGTGGAAAGGCTGTAGCTTGTGGATTTGGTTAAACTCTTCTAGGAAAGGCTGTAGCTTGTGGATTTGTCTAAACTCTTCTAGGAAAGGCTGTAGCTTGTGGAATTAGCTAAACTTTCCTTGGAAAAGGCTGAAGCTTGTGGATTTGGCTAAACTCTTCTAGGATAGGCTGTAGCTTGTGGATTTGTCTAAACTCTTCTAGGAAAGGCTGTAGCTTGTGGAATTGGCTAAACTCTTCTAGGATAGGCTGTAGCTTGTGGATTTGTCTAAACTCTTCTAGGAAAGGCTGTAGCTTGTGGAATTGGCTAAACCTTCCTTGGAAAAGGCTGTAGCTTGTGGATTTGGCTAAACTCTTCTAGGATAGGCTGTAGCTTGTGGATTTGTCTAAACTCTTCTAGGAAAGGTCGTAGCTTGTGGAATTGGCTAAACTCTTCTAGGAAAGGCTGTAGCTTGTGGAATTGGCTAAACCTTCCTTGGAAAAGGCTGTAGCTTGTGGATTTGGCTAAACTCTTCTAGGAAAGGCTGTAGCTTGTGGAATTGGCTAAGCCTTCCTTGGAAAAGGCTGTAGCTTGTGGATTTGGCTAAACTCTTCTAGGATAGGCTGTAGCTTGTGGATTTGTCTAAACTCTTCTAGGAAAGGCTGTAGCTTGTGGAATTGGCTAAACTCATTTAGGATAGGCTGTAGCTTGTGGATTTGTCTAAACTCTTCTAGGGAAGGTTGTAGCTTGTGGAATTGGCTAAACCTTCCTTGGAAAAGGCTGTAGCTTGTGGATTTGTCTAAACTCTTCTAGGAAAAGCTGTAGCTTGTGTAATTGGCTAAACCTTCCTTGGAAAAGGCTGTAGCTTGTGGATTTGGCTAAATTTTCCATGGCAAGGCTGTAGCTTCTGGTTCGGCTAAGCCGTCCGTTAAAAGGCTATAGCTTGTGGATTTTGCTAAACCATCCATTTAAAAACAGTAGATTTTGAATTACTTACGGAATAAAACTATGAAACAGAATAACCACTTCGAGTTTTGCATTCTGACCTATAAGGACTGACTAATCCATGATCACCATACGGCTTACATTTATAGCGATCGGCCCAAAGCTGATAGTAGCTAGGCCTACATCCTTGTCGGACACTGTTTGCAAACTAAAAGCTCTTATCACCTATACGTGACAAGAGTAAGTAACATTAATCTAACTTCGTCAATGCCACATTCACGGCGAACAAGTAACGTCTCAAGTTGTCAAGGGAATTATACTGATCCACGTACCTAAGGTATACAAACATTTACATATAAGTATGTATATTAAGAAATAACAGGGCTAGCAGGGAAGGATGTGGAAGAGCATAAATGATGTTAAGGAGGATATTGAGTGAAATAATCTGTTTTAGATTTTATTATTTAGACTAAAACATTTCGGAAGATTAAACACTAGCGACAGAACTAAATAATTGCTAGAAAACGCGATTCCACACAACTTTAGTGCCTAAATATATAGACCTCGCGGCACGTTTATGTAAGTGAAGTGGGATTTTGAATCTGCACATCGAGAGGTCTGATATGGCTCTACCGTCTCCTATGTTGGAAATATAGCGATATGTCGCTCTTATTCATGCACTTCCCTTGCTGTACGACTGAGCAAAACTTGCTCCCAATATCCTTTGAGAGAGCAACGTGCACCAGACTAGATGGTGTTTTGGAGCGCGTGTTTCTTGATGATTTTATCAGACAGAGTTTCCGTTTCTTCATTTTGTTCAGACCAAACGATATGGTAACCATTCTTAAGGCTTGTATGTGATTATTAAGCTGACGGAGTCCTGCGGTGAGGCCTGTCACTGCCTTTGGTAATTCTTTGGGGATTAGTTAAATATGTAAAAATACATATAATCAATGCGGCCCTTTCTGAAAACTTGTAATGGTTTGTTTTTAGATTACTTACCTTTCTTAGTAAGGCAGGACTGCCCCCCCCCCCAAATGACAAAGGCAGAGACTGGTCCTTGGCAGGGAAGGCAATTAGAGAAGGCTTGCCATTCCAGAAAGTTCCAAAAAATGATTTAATAGCCCATGGAAAAGACTCTATAGGGATGAGATGGCACTGTCTGCAAGGAAATGAGGGATAACAAGCTCCGAGAGATAAAAGGAAGTGTTAAGCCATGGAAGACATCCACAAATGATAAAGAAGTGGTCTTAACCCGAATGAAAATCGGGCATACAATCGGGGTTTAGTTAGGGCGAGTTCTCCAGGATAAGGTAGTCTTGTAACTGCAGTGTATACCAGTTTAATCGCTCCTTTGGGATAGAATATTCACCAATGCTCCTGCAGAAAGGAGCCAAAAAGCAAATTGACCATTATGAATTGAACTATTTGCTTCGCTGGAAACAATGAATAAGGGAAAAGCTCTTGACTTTAGGATTTACATAACATTTTGATTAATTGACTTCAATTCTATATAAATAATTTTTAGGGGAGATATAAGGTGATACTTACTGTAATTAATGACAAATTCGATAGGGAAATAATTCTTAATTTATTAACCCTATTTTTTTTTATTATTTTTTTTTTATTTTTTTTTTTTTACGGCGCATCGACAAATCTTGGTCATTAACCCTATTGAACACAACTTGTACAAATGAGATTATAGGAATGTATGGTCAAAATATTTATGATGTTAATAAAACAAACAATGTTATTTTCTTTAGAAATATAATTAAATTACTGAAATGCCTTTGAAATATACATTTTGTAGATGATTCTTTTACATTTTATACAGGATTGTTGTTTTTTTTTTTTTTTGCTTGTCAAAGATAAACTTACAACTTCCAGGATTTCATGCTTGTCACAGAAATATAGAAGAAATGTATCAAGTTGAGAGGTTATCTCAGGTAGAAATATATAAGAATTGTATCATACATGTCACTTCTTCCTCGTCATAGATAGATATGTAGCAAGTTGTCAGGCTATCTGCGACAAGCAAGAAATATTACTATTGTTTTATTAAAACACACTTCACAAAAAAAAATATTAATTTAAAAAAAAATCTCTAGATTTTGTAATTAGTATTTTATCAGGCACCAATAATAAAATCATGGATTATACTTATTGTATAATCTTTGGTAAAATATTTAACCAATGTACTTTTAACACACTTCTTATATACACTTTATTATTCATTTGATTAAATTACCTAACAAAAAAAACAAAACAAAAAAAAACAAGCATTTAACTCACTATCTATAAACACTTTAAAATTCTTTCAATCTAATTATCTAACTAGAAATTGAGCATTTAACCCAATCGAGGCTCACTAAAACATAGTTTAAATTAAAATTAAGGTATTTATTTAATTAGGGAGCTCTGCAATAGCGAGGTGATTTGCTTGCATACTTTTTAAAAGTATATAAAGTAAACAAATAGGTGTAAATAAAGTATTCACAATATATTAAAAAAACACAAGGATACACAATGAAGTATATAAAATAGTTAGAAAAACGAACACAAGAAATAAAGTAGAGAGTATTAATTAAAACAATAAATGAACTATTATAATAATAAATAATAGATTATTTAATAGATTACTTTAATATAAAAATCATTATCATATGACTTGAGAGGTTTAATGTGTGGAATTTCCAGGCACACAAACACACACTCTCTCGTACGAAAACACACACATTTGCACTTGCTTCATTAACAAATACATACTTTAAATTGAATCATCGAGTCGCAGAATGGCAACAATGTGTGGGTTTTTTTCACAAAATAGTTCAGACATGCCATGTGTAATCGTTAAATAGTCTTGTGTTTTGGATTCTGTTAGTAAGTGTTTAATTGTAAGATGTTTGTTGCGTAGCTGACATCAGCTTGTTTGTTGTTAACTGTGTACAAGGTTGCCATTCATGAGTACTGTTTTTTATCTTCCTTTGGACATAACATTAAAATAAACTCTAAGAGATTTAATACCCTTTTACATAATGTGTAGTATATGTGTGTGTATATATATATATATATATACATATATATATATATATATATATATATATATATATATATATATAAAGTTTCTTCACTCTAGGACTATATCATGAAGGCATGTGATCATGCAGCCAATCAGGTAGGCAGCGGATCCCAAGTGTTTATAGCAGCAGACCTAAGCCGTCTTTTTATCACCCTTATGATATAACATTATTTATTTATTTAAATTTTAACGTCCATTATAATTAACTCAGAATTTTAGAATGGTTATCTATAGGTCACCACCCTTTTCTAGCCAGGATAAGGCTGATGCCTTTTCTTATATAACATTAAAGTAAACATTAACATATTTAATACATTTTTACAATGTGTGTAGTATATATATATATATATATATATATATATATATATATATATATATATATATATATAGGTATATAAACACACACACACACAAAGCTGGATGGCACTCCAATTGTTTTTAACTGGAGAGTACACCTGAACCTACCTTATTATGTAGGTGGAAGCAGTAGCTAGCTTAACACTAGATTTTTTTTTTTTTTTTTTTTTTTTTTTTTCTAATATTCCTTGTACCTACATAATTATAGTAGAGAACCTGGTTTACAATAAATATGATTTTAATTTAGCTATTTTCTAAAGTGTCTTTCATGCAGGCTGCAGTCTTCTCTATTTTTCTCACTTTTTCATCCAATGAAATAAATTAAACCCTTTTTCATTTTAGAGGTGATATTTCTGTTAAACCTCGTCCAAAAGGCGGCTTGGCATTAGTTGTCAAGTAGAACACTCCTCGTGCACTGGAAAATATTTTAGCAGGTTTTACTTCCTATTCTAGAATATAAAATGATTTACAATTATTTAGAAGCATTCTATTGTTTACAAAGGGATAGAGGGAAGGGGGTACATGAGAGAAACCTCATGTAAGGAGCTAATGCCTCCATGATTGTACATGTACCTTAACGATATATCATTCTACCACCTTACCACCAAGATTCTCAATCAATTAGTGATTCAAGATAGAATCATTACTCTAAATAGTTGGTAGGCAACTCGTATCCATTCAATACTGCATTTCCCGCTTGTTTGATCGCAAATCACATGAATTGAATGATTGTGGATGTGAATCACATATCTCCAGGCACATTGAAAACCTTATAAAAAAATAGATGTTGACTCAAGGAAAAGAGCTCTCATGGATTAGTGGATCAGCTGATGTCTAGAAGCTTCTATTCACAGAATCTAGAAGGTGCACATAGGCTCAACTCATAAGGTGCGTATTTTAAAATACAGAACAAGGCGAATGGTACGATACCATTACAGAGGATGAGATAGAGGTAGCAATTGAAAGGATAAAATCGGGGAAGGCTGCTGGAATGTTAAAGTTTGGGGGAGAAGAACTAAATAAAGTACTGCAAAATCGTTTTTTAAAAGGTGTGGGATGAAAAAAAGATTCCGAGAAAATGGGAGGAGAATATAATTGTTCCATTATTCAAGAAAGGAAAACAAAGCATTTTTAGCAATTATTGACCTATTTGTTTATCTTAAGTTATATTAAAAGTATACACAAGAATTTTAGAGCAGAGACTAAAAGGCTATGTGGAGAAAGATATAGAGGAGGAGAAAGCAGCTCCTCTATATGTGAGGATAGGAAAAATATAGTTGTTTGGACCTCTTAAGAGTACTAATTACACTAATAAAAGTTGCTGATAATCTAAAATCCTTCAAACAGATTATTATACCTTGAAGGACATGGATCTCCCATGTATGTATAATTGTTATCTTTGCAAGATTTGCTGTAGAAGGATTCCCAGTCGTTGCATTGGACCGACTTGAAAGCCTTCGGATTTGTGATGCTCTCGTCGTAATACTCGTATGACCTTGCATGACTACATCCAACTGAAATGAATACAGAAGTAATTACGATTTTGTTGTGTTTACATAATACAAAATTGTTGAGATATATTTGAAAATAAGAAACTGCTTTTACTCAAAAGTTTCAATGGAGGAAGGAAATTAACAAAATGATAAACATTATGAAGAATGTGGAAGAGAGTATTCAGATAAGAAGGGTAGAATTGAAAAAGTCTGACTCGCAGGAATTGGGTCAAATGTCCTTTTTGATCTATTACAAACAAGCAAAAATTGTTTCTCATTTTACGTACCTTAAGGGGCAAATTAATAATACTGATAAAAGCAGTCAAAAAAACTAGAAGCTATAAAAAACTGAGGAATTCAAACACAAATAAACATTCAAAACAAAGAAACTATCATTTTCGACATTTTAAGCACTTATTTATCCCCAAGACATCGTCCCACCAAAATTTACTTCAGGATCTTTTTGTGGAAAATCTAGTAAGCTTTCGAATGGTCAGCTTCCACTTACCAAATTACCCAACCGTTTTCAAGATATTTAAGAAAATATTCCCAACATTTTTCATGTCAAGACACATGACCGCCCCTTGGCCCTCCCAGCCATTATTTAATATATTAATGGGTACCTGAAAAAGGGTAAATCAGGCTGCTGGGCCATAGTAGTGATCACATTATCTCCCTAGTTTGTTGTATGGTCAAGAATGAGATACTTACAGTATATGCCCCTATTGGCTCTTGTGGCCTGTTACGGCCACAGTTATTTTTTATAAAAGGGAATGAGATATCTGTTGTATAATATGGCTTCTTACATTGGAGCGGAATTTAATTGTATGCACAGAGATTGAAAATGACAAAAATGATATAGAATTATTTGCAAATGAAAATTCATAGTTTTATTGTGTAATGCATAGTTTACACAAGCTTAGAACTTACTATTTATTGGCAAGTGAGAAGTATTAGTGAACACCACATGTAAAGTCAATAGGAATGGATTCTATTTACTAAGCGACTAGTAAGCTCTCACACTACCATTCTTCCAGACAGTTGTCCCAAGTTACTGAACAGAATGTTCTTGTCAACTAAGTATGACAAGTAGAGGAGAGGGGGGGGGGTCAATGGAGCCCAGTTTGGGTATTCGTAAACGATTGGTTAAGTTGAAACTTGTTCAAGGCATTTGACATCTAATCTAAGATACATGGTGGTTCCGTTTGGAGGAAAGGAAGTACTAGAAATAAAATATTTCATTAACATGCATTTTGGGATTTTGATATATTTTCTAAAATATCTCTAAAATGGTTGGGAAATCGTGGTAAGTAAAAGCTAACAATTCGGAAGCTTACTAAATTCTGTACAAAAAAGGTTCTGATGTAATTTTCAGTGGGACGATGCCAAGCAGAGAAATAAGGACTTGAAACTTCAAAATTGTTAGTTTTGCTCTTTTGAACCTGTTTTTGTATCCGTTTACCTATCGTTTTAATTAGTTGTTGCTTATTTTAATTGCATTTAACAGTAAAATGAGTATTTGACTAAAGCAAGGTAGGAAAATGTGAAACAGTATTTAATAATGTTTGAATTTTTAATTAAAATTATAAAATTGCAATTATAATAGACTGTTGACCTGGTGACAGTTTCCCAACTAACACCAGGGAGCTTGAACACCATTGGTCCACCGATACTGGGGCTAGAGAGGAGAAAGGGCACCCATTTTGAGGAAATTGTCATTCCCTTGGCAACCACCGAGGAAGAAACAACAAGTACCTGGCTGACGAAGATGGAGATGAACCCATCGAAATATTCCAGGAAGAAGTGAGGAGGAGTACCACCGCTGGAGAAAAATTCCATTCCATCCAAAAATATCATCCCAGCAACGAAAAACAAACATCAAACATAGAAAAAAATTTATGTCTAAAGTTTTTTATTACAGTGTTTGTAGAAATAATTATTATAATAATACATTATATACTATTTTTGCAGTAAAAATGTGTAATATTGTTATTTTGATGTAATAAATAATAAATTATTTATTAAAAGCTTTTGTTTGAGTTTATAATATTATTGGTTCAATTGTCCCCAAATAATGATTCAATTGCTTCCTAGCTGGGGTCAATTGAACCATTCGACGTAGTGACATATATTTATTTATAATTTTTGAAAATTATTATTATTTATTAGCTGAAGTATGTATGTAATTGTAATATATACATAGAACTGCCACTTAGAAATAAAAAAATTATTATTTTATTTTAATTTTACTAAAAAAAAGTCTAAATTTTGTTTGGCTCAATTGACTCCTTCTCCTCTACTTGTCAGTTGTTACAAAGCCTGCTTAGTGACAGGGACAAGCACAAATGACAAGTAGTTACTAAGCACCTGTAATAATGCTAATATTATATTAATCTGACCAGCATTTAGTGAAAGTTCCTTGCATCCTGGCTGGAATGGAGTACCACCATTTGGATAGAAATCTGCATGTCCTAAGACTCCATAGAAACCAGCCGAACCTCCTGCAGTGTGAATCACATCCACAAATTCTGCATCGGAGGGATCTAATCGTGAAGCTTCACCTCCTATGTACTCAAACATCGGAGAGGCGGGGTCTAAACCTGCAGGGAAAAAATCGTCAATCAATTTTTAAAGCAACTGAAAGGTATTAAATACTAAACACCTGGTAACTCTTTTCAAATAAAGATTTTTTTTATTTTTTTATATTTATTTTTAAATTACACCACAAGTGGAATCAAATTACAAAAATCCTTGGAAATCAATAAGGAAATTTTATATTGAATTGTTGAATTGACTACCTGTAATTCTGGACACCCTTTTCCCAGCCGCCTTGAACGTGTGATAGCCAGCGACTCCCATGACATGAGCACCCAAGCTGTGTCCGATGAGATGGACCTTCTTGAGTGTTGCAACCTTTGCTTCTAGAAGGTTTTGAACAAGTGCTGCGACTCCACGGCCTACTGGTGCCACGCTGTAAGTAGTTACTGGGTAGATCTTGTAGCCTGCCAGGGTACTCCAGTCCACTGCGATTGCATTCAGGTTCCTGTTTGATAGGTACACTGTCGAATAAAGGCATCATGTACTACCCAAAAAATAAACTATATTACAATAGTATATGGAAAATAATGATAAAAGTTCGACTCCCAGGAACTATGTCATCTTAGCCTGTTTCTGTTCTTATACCTAGTGTCATTTGGAAAGCATAGAAAGAAACACATGTAAAAAGAAATCTAAGAAGGACTACAACAGAAAACTGACAGTATCCAAACCGGAAATTACTCCCTCCACCCTTCTGAACTCTAGGAAAATGCTATTACAGTTACGTTTCTCATTTTTTTACCTCGTTTTACCAAAAGAATCACTTTATTGTAAAAAGCATTCCAAAAAAATAAGTATTTAATAACTGAGACAAAACCCGCTCCAAAGAACGACACAGACACATTTGGATTTCAAGCACTGATTTCTCCGAATGAAATTGCTCTATAAAACATTGCATAGCAACTGATTTTGTATCATGCTTTAGATTTACCACAATTACCAAATCGGTTGCGAGATATAATGCCCAGCTCTGGCATTAGTTCTTGCTTCTACTACTAGGAGCGCTAAACATAGACGCTGCATCCGGCTTCTTCTGTACATTGACTCAGCTGTTCACTACAAATGTAAAAGTGCATGTAATATTACTTGTAGGATTCAAGCAACAATGTTGTACTACGAAATATGTTATTAAGGGACATTGACGGCTTAGCAAGTCTACCAGATGGAGCTGTTCCTTAAATCGGAGGATCAGCACTGTTCATATTCTATAGCAATTTGAATAACAATTTTTTTTCAGGGAAAATGTTATTAACTTTACATTGGATATGCGGATCTGTATCATAAGTCTCCTAATATATATATATATATATATATATATATATATATATATATATAATGTCGATTTTCCTAAAGAGGTCATTATAATTTTATGTCAAAAAATATTTTATCCTGTATTTCATTTTTTTTTTTTTTTTTTTAAATAACCATCCTTTTCCGGTTCTGCCACATAAAATATATAATAAAATACACTACCTTTGATAGTATTGTTGACTATGTAAGAGTGTGCACTGGACAACCAACCGTGGACAACTATTTTAGTATCCAATGAAGTATCGAATACTGACTGAAGCTCTTCGGCTGTGCTGTTTTCGGAGATGGGCACTCCCTCTCTGTGGTTCCTGTTTAAATCAGAAATTATATATATTTAACCTTCGAATTTTCATGCTAGGCGGAAGGTCAAATAATAAAAACTTCACTACACCGTTAGACTAACTTTATTTTGCCCCTACACGTTTCAGGCCTTTATGTCTACATGTGCCTCTTCAGAGGAACAAGTTACAAAAATAAAAATGTATAGCCTCATCTTGAGGAGGAGAACCTTTCATATTATATCAATCTATATAATGGTGTACATATATTAATATTAATTGGTAAAGTACTTCTATTGTCATACATAAATTATTTTCTTTTCTGCTTTGATTTGATCAGTACAAATGTGTCATAAAAATCTCAAAAATAAATTAAATAAGATCACTTAGTCTAGAAAAAAAATATTTGTTGGACATAATAGCATTTTAGTTGGGTAACAATTCTAAGTTCTAAGTTGTTAACTTTGAACAGCAATTAGATTGTAGGGATGACTGTGAGTGAGATGAGAAGTGTTTAGTGTGTGTTTGTGTGTAGTACTATTTAAAATTATTCAGTATAATACACATTGTAGCATAAAGATTTTACAAATCATGGAAATGGAACAAAAATGAGAAATTATTCAGTAATAAAAAATACGTTATAAGTTTATTTTCCCATGTTGCTGGACACCCCCTTCATTTGGGCGGGCATTATATGTCCCCTCCCAATCCCAGCCCTTCCTGAAATTATTTCCTATATATGCTCCTGCAAATTTGTAATTAATGAGAAAATCAACTCAGTTATGGCGCTCAAACATTAAATAAGTAAATGAAATTATGAACTATGCTAAATTATGTTGTATCAGTGATATTTACCAATTAAACAATGTGAAAGAATATTCTTCATTGGTAAAGTTCTTTGGAAAATCTGGAATTTCATTGGTCTGAGTTTCCATTTCACGAAGGTCATGTTCCTTCTTACCGTACAGGTCTTCATATTTGTCTGGTGGGGGGTAGGCGTAGATTACTTCACTGGTTTCATCCTCAAATCCATGAATGACTCCTGGAAATGTATGTTCAATTTTAAAATTCAAATATACATTTATTACGTTGGGGTCACCCTGTGGTCTAGTGGCTGGGATTCTCATGAAGGGATAGGTGTTTGAGTCCCGCCTGCCTGTAGGGATTTTTCTCATCATTTTCTCAGGACCAGTTGAGAAAATTGCTTTGTAGATGTGTATAGGCCTTCCACAGTAGACAGACCGCAAACGGACACTGCAGACTATGTTGATGCTTTTGGACATATATTATATATATATATATATATATACTATTTATATATACATACATATATATATATATATATATATATATATATATATATATATATATATGTGTGTCTGTCTCGATACACCCCAGAGTGTTTTTGTTTTTTCACCACGTAACTTGTTATTTAGTATTCCCCCAGCAAACAAGCAAAGTGGTACCCGCTCCCGTCCCTCCGATCTCTATCCTCCCACTCATAAAACAGCCTTCTTCGACCGTTCCTTCATCTCCCGAGCCTCCTCCTTCTGGAACTCTATCCCTCTTTCCATTCGACACTCTCCTTCCTTACCTGTCTTTAAATCCCGCCTCTTTGCTTTTCTCCTATCCTCCCAGGAAGACGCTTCTTAAAATTTCACCACCAGGAAGACCTGATTACCTTTGTAAATTATATTGCTGTTTTTTTCTCGTGTTTATGCATTTTCCTAGTTTATATCTTTTTATAGCCCCCATTCCTTTAATATTTATTAAACTTTTTAATATTTATTTGTTTATTTAAACTCTTTAATTTTATTCCCATCCCCCTCTGAACATTGTATCATCATTGCCCCATTCCAATGAATGTACATATTTACGTATATTTCATTTTATTATTTAAGGCTTCACATATAATATTTGTATTAGTTGCTTTTTTTGTTTTGTTCTTTTATACTTTTGTTTTTCTTTATTCATATTTATATTTTTAGGTTAAATTTATTTATTGTTTATTTTGTACTTATTTTTATTCTTATGGGACGAAGTCCCAGAATAAAGTTTTTTTTTTCATTCATTCATTCATTCAAACGATTGAACGAGTTCGTTAATAAGCAAAATCGGTCAATGTGGAGGGATGCTTTACTCCGGAGCCAAAGTAGTTATTTGTCAATAACAGCCGTAATTTTTGTTATATTTAAGCGAAACACGACATTCGTTGTGGTAATCTAAGGAGCAAAATTTGTCGTAAAAATAAACTAAACATGTTCACTAGAAGGGGGATTCACTCCTGACAAAAATTACTAATTTACTCATACCGGTCGTAATTTCTGTTGTATTGTTACGAAACTCTTTATACGTCCTGGGTAACTAACAAGAAAGAAGTGTTGTGAAAATAAACTAAATTGTTCTATCGGAAGGGGGGGGGTACTATTTTCTATGTTTGAGTTGAATTCTCCCGCCAAACATAGGATCGCGAAGTTCCCAGTAGGAGTGCCTCTGTTTTGATATGACTCTACGTGGGCCGTTGTGTTCTGATTTCAGCCACTAGGGGGAGCTGTATCCTGTTCCTGCGTTATTACTGTATCCCGTTTCTTTTATTATACCTACTTCAAGATCAATAGATGAAAATGTGAAACTTTGTGAATTTATTACGTAGTGTAGTACCACGCACACACAAAACTCTGAAAGGAAATTAATTACAAAATTAATAATAACAAATGTAAAAGAGCAGAGCTATTTATGGGCTTATTTTATATATATATATATATATATATATATATATATATATATATATATATATATATATATACATAGGTTATTTTAAGCAAATTATTCAGGAATGCACTCGACACTACCCTGCGTAACGGATTTTTTTTTATACTAATCCTGGATAAATGCGCTATCGAAACTATACCATGATTTCTGGGGCGCATGCATAGTTTTTTTATTTAAAAAACAAAGATCTAACTACAATTTCGTGTTTTTTGCCAAATTAAGGAAAAACATGCCTGATTCATGGAGATTAAGAAATTGATTAGCAAGAGGGTGTATTTTTTTGGAATTCCGAAGATATAGAATATCCCGAAAACCGAAGGACTTTTACTTAGCATAAAACATATTTTTCTGAACTGCCACAACGTCCTCTACCCACGGGTACCATATTGTCCATTCATTAAGCCACAACCTGTATATATATATATATATATATATATATATATATATATATATATATATATATATATATATATATATAACCACCGTTATTTTCGAGATTTACGGGTTCTGAAACGTGAAATTATTTATTAGGCAACTTCTGTATTGCATCATGAACTAGCATAATGAAGGAAAAATACAAGATAAAGAAGAGCGAAATCAGAGAATATTTAATACATATCGTTTCGTATACTCATTATATCAAGTTCCAGAGAGTGAGAAGTTTCATATACCTTGGATCTGAAGTGAACAGCAAGAATGAGGTAACTCAGGAGATACAGAGAAGGATCACTGCTGCCAATAGATGTGTATATGGACTTGGCCGACACCTTAGAAGTAGATTCCTCTCAAAGAAGACCAAGCTAAGTATATACAAGACCCTCGTAAGGCCAGTTATTTCATATGGCTCAGAGGCTTGGGCAATGACCAAAAGTGATGAGAGGATGCTAAGTGTGTTTGAGCGAGGAGTACTCAGGAGGATCTACGGCCCAGTAAAGATAGGTGAAGTGTGGAGAAGAAGGAAAAATAGGGAACTCAGCACTCTATTTGCCGACCTCGACATTGTTACCTTCATCAAGCTTGGAAGGCTAAGGTGGGCAGGGCATGTAGCCAGAATGGATGACACGGAAATACCAAAAAAAGTTATGACCGAGGACCTGCACTCCACAAGACGAGTAGGAAGGCCGAGGATCAGATGGCTGGACAGCGTATCCAACGATGCCAGAACTCTGCTTGGCGTTAGGAACTGGAGAGCTGCAGCAGAAGACAGAGCCGACTGGCGGAGGCTCTTAGAGGAGGCCCAGTCTCGGTGACGGGACGTCGTGCCACATATGATGATGATGATGATGATACTCATTATATCAACATAAATACTAGAGAGATAGTGTGGTCAGAACTACAAAAATGTTATACTTACTTAATATAATTACTACACAAAAGATGCAGCTGGAGCTCGCCATTTTCGGAAGTACTGGAATGGTGACCCGGTATTTATGGACATTAAAAGAAAGGGTTATCGAACATTTCTAGATACCCAAGCTGACAGCTTGCTAGTATGTATATCTCTTAGTCTGTTGTATGCAAACTATGGTTTACTATCGCCGACTAACGAGACTCACATTATCTCAACTCTTACTAATATACCTTTCAGAACCTCTTTTAGTTTTAAAGCTCTCGACATGCGATATGGGCCAAGAGGTAGCATTCGTTCCAACGCCACAACTAGGTAAAATTCCAATAAGCTTGGAAATATTTTTATCAGGCCGTGTAATATTTCAATCAGAGCAAATAAATTAGATTAATTTTACTTCTGATGATACCATCTGTATGAAGCATTTTAATCAGATTTTATGATCGCCCTATATAATTAATAAATACACTTGAGTAGATCACAATGTTGATACGATAAAAACTATTGTTTATAGGACTCACAAGGCTGCGGCTAGGCCAAACGATCGGAACTGTAAATAGCATCAATATACCGCTAATTTCATAAGATTAAAGAATTCAGTCGATTAAACTAAGCCACCGTGTCGTGCATAGGTGTAAGTCGGAGCTTGAAAGGCGTCGGGTCCTGCACCTGTACAAGCTGGTGTTTAAGAGACGTAGAGAGATGTTCCGATACAAGTCAGTGCTTTAAAGACGTCGGCTCCTGCACCAGTACAAGCCGGTGTTTAAAAGACGTAGAGAGGAGTTCCGATACAAGTCAGTGCTTTAATGACGTCGGCTCCTGCACCTGTACAAGCTGGTGTTTAAGAGACGTAGAGAGATGTTCCGATACAAGTCAGTGCTTTAAAGACGTCGGCTCCTGCACCTGTACAAGCCGGTGTTTAAAAGACGTAGAGAGGTGTTCCGATACAAGTCAGTGCTTTAAAGACGTCGGGTCCTGTACCTGTACAAGCCGGTGTTTAAAAGACGTAGAGTGGTGTACTGATACAAGCCGGTCTTTTTAAGGCGTCGTGTCCTGTCCCCGTAATGACCCTTTAACGGCTCAAGGTGGTCCTTTAAAGACGTTGGGTCCTGCACCTGTACAAGCTGGTGTTTGAAAGAAGTCGTGGCGTGTACCGCTACAGGGTGGTGCTTTAAGTACCTCTGGTCCTGTACCTGTATCAGCCAGTGTTTAAAAGACGTAGAGTGGCGTACCGATACAAGCAAGTGGTATAAAGACGTCGGGTCCAGTACCAGTACAAGCCAGTGTTTAAAAGACGTAGAGTGGTGTACCGATACAAGCAAGTGCTATGAAGAAGTCGGATCCTGCACCTGTACAAGCCGGTGTTTAAAAGACGTCGGGTCGTGTACCACGACGAACCGGGGTTTAAAATATGTCGGATCGTATACCGATAAAAGCCGGTGTCTTAATGACGTCGGGTCGTGTACCGCGACAAAACGGTGCTGAAAAGCAATCGGGCCGTGGATTGGTAAAAGCCGCGGCATAAAATATTGCTTCAAATTATGATTGATCGAATATTAAACTGTTACTGTAATAAATGAACGATGAGTACTTTAATTGTTGTGATAGACGAAATGGCTGGATCTAGAGAAGTGGTTATGGATGTTTTGACTGGGTCTTTGAGTCATATAGGGTAGGAAACGTGAGCGGTTTGGAGCGACAGAATCAATTTCGAGCAATCCGGTTGCGAGCAGAGCGTAGTGCATCGTTAGAGTTTGGAACAATTCGTTTGTTTTTGGGAGCGGCAATCCCACAGTAATGTTGGATATCGGATGAAAAAATAATAAATAAACATTTTATTATTAAAACCATTATTATTATGGCATATTAAATTGGACGTGAACTCTTGTTCAAGTTCATGTTTGTCTCTAATTTCATAATAATTTTTAAATTATTCTTGCTTCCAGTACACATTAAGGGTATTATAATAAACAAATTAAGGACATTAAAATAAACACATCAAGGGTTTTTTTTTTTTTTTTTTTTTTTTTTTTTTTTTTTTTTTTTTTTTTTTTTTTAGGGTCTTCGATGTTTAGGCCATTAGCACCGACATTCAGGGTGCAGCGAGGAATTTTACCAACGAGGCGTGGGATAAGAAAATTCCTGCCCACCATCTTCCGCTTATGAATCTAAGGCGCTAGCCACTAGACCACGGGAGACCCCTATCAAGGGTATTATAATAGACAAAAAATTTGTACAAAAGGTTTTAAAAATTCACCTAATTTTTTTTTATATCGAGCATAAAACAATGCTATTTAATTGAATTTGCAAATCGCCAGTATTTTTCCGGGCAAATACCCTTAATGTGTTTATTATAATACCCTTAATGTGTACTGGAAGCGAGAATAATTTATGAAATGAAATAAGAGACAAACATGAACTTGATTTACCATTTCAATAAGCTATAATATCAACCTTTTTAATAATAAATGGTTTATTTATTATTTTTTCCATAACATTAATGTGGGATTGTCGCTCCTAAACGCTCGAAAAAACAAACGAGATTGTTCCGAAGTAAAACGCACCGCTCGCAACCGCTGTTTGTGTATACATGTCCCATTGGATTGCATGGGATTGATTCTGTCGCTCCAAAACCCGCTCCGCTGTATGTGTGCGTCTACCCTTACATTCACAGCTGGAAGAAGCAACAATGCCTAGGGGACTCTAAAACCCTCCTGATGCTAATGAGATGACAGTAGTTAAAGAGAGAACGAATCTGACTCTGACACCTCATTAGCATAACGTCACGTTCCGCATTTACTGGAAGGCAACATCTTTATCATTCTTTACAATGTTTCTCTTCAAGTTCCACGGTAATCTATGTCCAATGTTGGTTACAGATGTCATATTTCACCAATCAGCTCAATCATATATGGAAATGTGAGCACAAAAACTGGGCCAGCTTCAAAATAAATTTAACTATATTCAGTGGGGTCTCCCGTGGTCTAGTGGCTATCGCGCTAGATTCATAAGCGGGAGATGGTGGGTTCGATCCCCACCGGCGCCAGGAATTTTCTCATCTCAGGGCTCGCTGAGAAAATTCCTGGCTGCACTCTGGATGTCCGGCGCTAATAGCCACGATTTGTTGATGCGTCGTAAAAAAAAAAAAAAAAAAAAAAAAAAAAAAAAAAAACTATATTCAGTAAAACATTAAAAACAAATTTACCTGAACTAAGATTATCTGTATTTCTATGTACAACCAACTTAAGGTGGATAATTTAATCCGTGTTACTGACGAATGAGCCTTTATCTAACCGTTATCAATACAAAATAACCCATAAATAATTTAAAGTTTAGTTGACACAAATATTAAAAATTTTGGTCGGGAGGACCCCCTCTTCTATAGTCCGACCTCAAACGAAGGAACAAGAAGGGGTGTGGAGGGAAGCTAGGCCTTCCCCCACATGAGCTAAAGGAAGCGCGTGCGCACTACCATATTCTTTTGTTTGCGGACGGACTATAATGGTGTTGTTTCAATGTTTCGTTTAATCATGCAGCACATCTATATTGTTGGTTGAGGACGGCTAATATAAAAGTAACTTGCTCATAAACTGAAGTGTACCACTCAAGGAAATTCAGATTTTTACTTGATTGATATTGATGGTATGGACATTAGTTCTCCATCATCAAGATTGACGTTTTAGAGTGTTGTGAGAGCAAAAGCAGCGATTTAGCTCAAGTATGTCTGAGCTAATGGGGGGGGGGGGACTCAATAATGGTGTGGGCAGGGATATTGGGCCGGGTGAATAAAAACAAGTATGACGAGTAAATACTCGTGAAGCACTTAAATTGAAGTGAATAAAAGTCCGTCACTCAGAAGCTGCATAACTAAGCACTTTCCTCAGAATTTGGGTAGTGTAGACTGCTTTCCAGAACAATTTGCTTAAAATATCCTACATAAATAAAATAAAAACATGAATAGTTCTCTTTTAAATTTGTAATGAGTAACTGATCAATTATTAATTTGCTTCCAGAGTTATGTTTACACATGGTACCTATTACACTACGTAATAAATACAAAAAACCTCATATTATCGTATTTTGATCTAACGCAGGAACAGGATACAGTCACTCTAGTGGTAGAAAGCGCTCCTTGCGGCGGCTTTGTGAACCTACGTTTGGCGGGCTTTTCTATTGAAATATATTACAAATTAAACCCCCGCTTTCCGATTGACCGATTCAGCTCATTTTTACAACACTTCTTTCTCATGAGTTACCCACGACGTATACCGCGTTTCGTTACAATACAGCAGAAATTACGACCGGTATGAGTATATTAGGAATTTGGGTCCGGAGTAAACCCCCCCCCCTTCTAATGAACCGATTTAGTTTATTTTTACAACTCATATTTACCTGTAGATTACCACTACGAATACAGAGTTTCGTCGAAATATACCAAAAATCACGGCTGGTAGTGGCGAATTGGTATTGTGGGTCTGGAGTAAACCCCCCCTCCTAATGAACCGATTTAGTTTATTTTTACAACACATATTTACCTGTAGATTACCACTACGAATACCGAGTTTCATCAAAATATACCAAAAATCACGGCTGGTAGTGGCGAATTGGTATTGTGGGTCCGGAGTAAACCCCCCCCCCCCCCTTCTAATGAACCGATTTAGTTCATTTTTATATCTCACTTTTCTCTCTATATTACCACTACGAATACCATGTTTCGTTGAAATATAACAAATATTACGGCTGACATAGTCAAATTAGTGTTTTGGGTTCGGGGTAAACCCCCCCCCCCCCCTTCTGGTGGACCGACTTTGGTGGTTAACGAACTCGTTCAATCGTTTGCTAATTGAATGCTTCGTGACGAAAAAACAAAACCTCTGGCTGCTATCGTGTTAACAGACATACATATATATATATATATATATATACATATAAATTTTAACGGGGTCATTTTCGGTGTCTACTCGGTATGATCGATAAAGATTTGAAGAAATTTTTCAAAAATTCCGTCATGAGTCCAGCCTCAATAGCTACTTTCCTTCGGAGGAAAGTACTAAAAGCAGTATTTACTATTACTTGCAAGTAAATACTTTTACGGCAAGTATATACTAAGTAAACGCCTAAATTGGTGTGAATAAGCGAAAGTAAATACTTGCCAGTCGTACTTGCATATCGAGATGGCTGCATAGTTAAGGGAACGATCTACAATTACGTATTCAGGGGTTTTAGGGGTCGCTGATTGCGAATCCTTTATCAGAATTTAAAAAAATCAAAATGGCGGATCTAATATGGCGTCTTTTTATACGAAAAAACGTGAACAAAATGAAAAAATTTAGCAATTGGTCTAAAACTTATTTATTTGTGGTTATTAGGGTCTGTGATTACAAATTTATCGAAAATGAAAAAAATCAAAATTGCGGAATGCAATATGGCGACGTGCTATACGAAAAAAACTTGCTAAAAAATATATAAAAATTTATCCATTAACCTTAAACTTACTTTTTTGTGATTATTAGGGTCTATGATTATAAATTTATCAAAAAACAAAAACATCGAAATGGCGGAATGCAATATGGCGTCGTGTTATACGAAAACACTTCGTAAAAATGAAATAAAAATTTAGCCATTGATCTTAAACTTACTGTTTTGTGATTATTAGGGTCTGTGATTACAAATTGATCAAAAATGCCAACTCAATGATGAAGAAACCCCCTTTTTTTTATAGAAACTTTTTTTTCGACTTTTGGCCGCATTTTAGGCATTCCGTCCCACTGTGCTGCGTGGTGTCAAACATTACAGAAACCGGCGAAATATTAGTCCCGATCTACCTAACAAGAGACTAGTTCGGTTCGAGAGCGAAAGTGTCAATTTTATTAGAAGCTACTTTCTCGATGAAAACACCTAAGCTTGAGGTGGATTGTTAGCGGCAAGAAAAAATGGAACTTTTTCAAAGATATGTCCCATTGAGAAATCGAAAAACTCGGCATCTATTGCTCAGCAATGAACATGTAACCCAAAATCATCATGTAAACATACCTCAGCAACGTCATGAAATTGCGACTTTAGACCAAGAATTAGGCGAGAAATTCAATACTGTTGATATGATAGACCTCATAGGGTTCAACGTTATTTAGCGGAAGAAGAAATAACTGGCATGATTGTTCACCAGATATGAATCCTATTGAACATGTTTGGGACAAACTCCAACGCTAATTACAAATGCGTTCGCCTTGTCTAGATAATTTGGATGACCTTGCTCACGCCTTAATTTACGAATGGGCTTCTTTACTTCAACATTACATACTGAGCATAATAAGGAGTATGAATCGCCGATTTGAAGCATTGATTCATAGTAGAGGGACAAAACCCTACTCAAGAAGGTTTAAGTGAAATAAAAAACTGTTTTATTTAAAAAAATACATTGTTCTTAAATTTTGTATAGTGTATTTTTTTCTTGACCAAATATCATTACCAATGGATAAGTAAGGTATTAAACTCACAAAATAACCAAAAGTATGGTAAAAAAAAGTGTTACCTAACATTTGATGAGTCCTCCACTCCAGTTGTGAGCAGTATTTATAGTAGACTAGCTGTTACCCGGCGTGCCATACTAAACCTACTTTCTGCATCTAGACTAGCTGTTACCCGGCGTGCCGCCATACTAAACCTACTTTCTGCATCTAGACTAGCTGTTACCCGGCGTGCCATACTAAACCTACTTTCTGCATCTAGACTAGCTGTTACCCGGCGTGCCATACTAAACCTACTTTCTGCATCTAGACTAGCTGTTACCCGGCGTGCCATACTAAACCTACTTTCTGCATCTAGACTAGCTGTTACCCGGCGTGCCATACTAAACCTACTTTCTGCATCTAGACTAGCTGTTACCCGGCGTGCCATACTAAACCAACTTTCTGCATCTAGACTAGCTGTTACCCGGCGTGCCATACTAAACCTACTTTCTGCATCTAGAAAATCAAAATAAATTCGAAACCAAATTAGTAATATTAAAATCTAATAACGCAAATCTGCAACTGTTCGCTTTCACAGTCTCGAACGCGTGGACCTCCGAACTGTGAGTCCTTGACGATTTTGACCTAACCTATGAAAACCCCCGGATCAAGACCCCCCCCCCCCCTCCTCTTTGCAAAGTTTGGTTAAAATCGGTCAAACGGTATGCATTTGTATAAGGAACAAACATACAGACATAGCTGGTAGAGGATTTTGACCTAGCCTATGACATTCCTCGTATGAAGGCCTACATGTTTGCCAGGTTTGGTCAAAATCGGTCAAACGGTGTGGCTTTGTATGAAGAACAAACAGACAGACAGACAAACAAACCGTTGATTTTTATATTTATAGATAGATGGGATGGAGATTAGAAGAAACTTTAAAATACAGCAAACTTCCTTTAATTTGCTACGTTCGGGACTTGAAGCATACCAGATTATCAAATCCGAAACGACAAAAATTATGAAATTATCAACGAAATGTAGACTATAAGAATAGTACATATTTATTGTAAAATGACTAAAATAAAATTGCAAACAAAATGGTAGCCAAACCAACATATGGGTTCTCGGGAATTTGTTTACAACCTCGACGAGCACCACGGGGTTGTTGGGGTGGGGATCTTGAAGAATTGATTCATAAGAACTAATGAGGCGCACTTTTCATGTTTGGCCTTGACTCCCATAAAGTGCCGATTATAAAGCGTACCGGATCATAGGATATCGGATTAGAGGACGTACTGTACTTTATTTATGAGTGAAACCTCAATAACTGTTTTACCTGAGAAAGTGCTAAATGGGTTAGTTGCCGCCAAGGCGTATCCCTAATCAGTAATTGATAAGAAGAAAAACGTCCCTCCAAGAGCTGGAAAATATATCCAGCTAATGAATTGCCTTTGATGAATCGAAATTATTAAAGTTACTCTATGATGATTAGATAGTTAGCCGTCGAGGTGATAAGTAAAGATGGAATGGTTGGGATTCGGCTAAAGAAACCTCAATATGATTTTTGTTTTAAAAAAATCTATATTTCGGACGTTTCGGCTACTCATTGGTAGCCTTCGTCAGCTAAAATGACAAAAAAGAATTTAATACATACAAAGAATAATTCTTGTTTGTTTCTGTATTAAATTCTTTTTTGTCATTTTAGCTGACGAAGGCTACCAATGAGTAGCCGAAACGTCCGAAATATAGATTTTTTTAAAACAAAAATCATATTGAGGTTTATTTAGCCGAATCCCAACCATTCCATCTTTACTTAAAGTT
Organism: Gonocerus acuteangulatus; assembly: GCA_946811695.1. Classification (NCBI taxonomy): domain Eukaryota; kingdom Metazoa; phylum Arthropoda; class Insecta; order Hemiptera; family Coreidae; genus Gonocerus; species Gonocerus acuteangulatus. The sequence continues at coordinate 122,367,318 of OX328124.1, forward strand.
ACTCTAAGTAATAAACTTGTTAATGGAAGCAAAAGAGAAATTGCTATTGATTTTAGAGAGGATCCATGGTAGCCGGAACCCACTCCAGAATGGTTGCATAATAATTCCTCATTTAGCAACATAACAACAATTTCTGGTCCAAAAAAAGACCATAAATATTCATCGGCAGTAAATGACATCGCAAATGTCGTGCACGAGTTGTAAACGACAAGATATCATCCCAATTACCATTCTAAATAATAAGAAGGTGTCAAGAAACACTTCACGGATAATTCCCGAAAGATAAAGAGAATGATGCACTTGTCATTTAGAAGGACATTGTGAGAATATAACACTGCCTTGTCGGCCGACGGTTTGGAGTAGACGGAAGGAAGAGTTTATAAAGCTGTCTTCTTGTCCGACGGATTGGAGTGGTCAGAAAAACGTGATTATAAAAACAGTCTTATCGTCCGAAGGATTACAGCGAACGTCTACAATAGCTCATTTAGCATTATGCTAATTATCATATTAACATTATTTATATCAGGTTAGTGTTATATCAATGATAAAAGTATTGTATGCATGACAAGGGTATTGTGTTCATGATTCCAGTATTTTATGCAAGCTTGTAGTAATGTATGTATGCTTATAGTGTTGCAAGCATTCTTATAGTATGCTAGTTTTAGTGATGTATGGATTGTACTAGTATTGTATGCATGCCTATAGTGTTGCATGTATTCTTCTAGTATGCTTGTTTGTAGTGATGTATGGATTGTACTAGTATTGTATACATGCCTATAGTGTTGCAAGCATTCTTCTAGTATGCATGTTTGTAGTGATGTATGGATTGTACTAGTATCTATTGTATGCATGCCTATAGTGTTGCATGTATTCTTCTAGTATGCTTGTTTGTAGTGATGTATAGATTGTACTAGTATTGTATGCATGACTATAGTGTTGCAAGCATTCTTCTAGTATGCTAGTTTTAGTGATGTATGGATTGTACTAGTATTGTATGCATGCCTATAGTGTTGCATGCATTCTTCTAGTATGCTTGTTTGTAGTGATGTATGGATTGTACTAGTATTGTATGCATGCCTAAAGTGTTGCATGCATGCTTCTAGTATGCTTGTTTGTAGTGATGTATGGATTGTACTAGTATATTATGCATGCCTAAAGTGTTGCATGCATGCTTCTAGTATGCTTGTTTGTAGTGATGTATGGATTGTACAAGTATTGTATGCATGCCTATAGTGTTGCATGCATTCTTCTAGTATGCTTGTTTGTGGTGATGTGTGGATTGTACTAGTATTGTATGCATGACTATAGTGTTGCAAGAATTCTTCTAGTATGCTTGTTTGTAGTGATGTATGGATTGTACTAGTATTGTATGCATGCCTATAGTGTTGCATGCATGCTTCTAGTATGCTTGTTTGTAGTGATGTATGGATTGTAACCAGGCACCGGGAAAACATTAAGGAAGTATTTGATAAACTAAGAACATACATTAATTAGAACTTATTACTATTAATTTGCCTAAACAATTTATTTTTCTAATTTAATCGAAAAATATTGTGAATTTTCATTCTGGGGGGCTAAACCCCCCCAAGCCCACCCCTTTAGCCGCGACTGAGGGTATTGTAATCATGATTCCAGCGCAGTGGCGTTCGTGCATGCGCAGTTGCGTTCGCGCATGCGCGTTGGCCATGTACGAAAAAGAAGACTGCATGTGTCGCAAAAAACGTGTCCGCTTGCGTTCGCATTGTATTCATGACAAGAGTATTGTATAAATGTACAATACACGTAAATGAGTATTGTATGTATGCACGCTTGTAGTATTGTACGGATGGTTTTATTATTGCATGCCTGCCAAGGATATTGTAAGGAAGATTCTAGTCAGAGATGGGCATAATTAATATACAAGGTAATACAAGTGTTAATATGATTAAACATTATTTATTTATTCATGGAGCTTCGCAACGGCAAGGTGATTTGCTCACATAAAAATAATCAATTAAAACTATATAAAGGGTAAATAATATAAATTCATTATATTCAATTTCAAAAAAAAAAAAGTCCGATTCGCAGGAACTGCGTCATCTTAGCGCGGTTCCGTTCTTATCTCTAGTGTTTATGAAGGCATAGAATAGAAACAGTTATTACTTTTTTTAGATCAATAGCGAAACACCTATCCAAATGAAATCTCAAACAAACCAGTCTTGAAAGGTCTTGATTTACAATCTTACCTGTATGGGTCAGCTATACCATAAGTCGGGCAGAAAGGCCTCCGCTCAGAGGCATTTGGAAAGCCTTGGGATCTCTCTCTTTGAACGCTACATTTCTAACAATAAATTGATCTTCTTATTTTACTTAATCTGTTTTATTGTCAAATACATTATCTGACTATAAGCAATTTAAAAATAACAAGGAATAAAACAGACAAAAAGAACAGTTCGAATAAGCGAAATCAATTACTTTAAAGTTTTATGCACTTATTTCTCCGATTGACAACGCCTAATCAAAACTTTCTTTAGAACCATTTTTGTAGATCATTTAGTAAGCTTTCCAATGGTATTCTTCCGTTTCCCAAGATTCTCAACCTTTTTCGAGATATTAAGGAAAGTATACAAAGTTACCAAAACTATTCATTTCTGTTCATAAAATATTTTATTCTAACCCTTCCTTAACTCCAAACGTAACATAACTTTCAACATATTAGTTTTAATGAAATTAGAACATGCAGATAATGTTTCAACTGAATCCCGTGATTCTAAGTACCCAAACCAAAAACGGAATTCAAAAACTATTTTTTCAATTTTCTCGACAACGGTTAAAGCTATCGCCTTGAAAATGGTTTCATTCGTTTTCCTAGCCCAAGAAGCCTATAAAACAAGTACTTACAAGCTTATGAACTCAAAAACGTAAGCGTTACGATTTTTTCTGCGCGAATTTCGCCCCAAACGCCATCTTCCAGTGGGCGGATTTTGCTGGTTAACGAACTTGACCTTTCAAATTGGACGACGGATTTTTGTACCAAATTTCATCAAAATCGGACCATCAGGGAAGCCAGAAATGAGCGAACAGACAAATATATATATATATATATATATATATAATATATATATATATATATATATATATATATATATATATATACAAATTTGAACCACTGTTATTTTCGGTCTCTAGGGGTTCTGAAACGCGAAATTTTCTAGTCGGCACTTCCGGATTGTTTCATTGTAACAACCCTATAAGCGGGGTTCCTCCCTATGGGGGAGGGAGGAACCGCGCTAAAAGAAAAAGAAAAAAAATATTAATAAATAAATGAGAAAAAAAAATTAAAATTAAAAAAAAAAATTAATAATAACATTAATCTATATATATAAAAATCACGTGTTCTGTCTGTTTTTCTGTTTGTTTGTTCCTTATACAAATCCACATCGTTTGACTGATATTGACCAAACTTCGCACATAGATACGTCTTGATCCGGGAAATCTCTTAGGCTAGCTCAAAATCTTCTAGGATTCATAGTTTGGAAGTAACGAGTTCGAAACTGTCATATACAGAAGAGTTTATAGTCAGAAATCGGCATTTTCTTTCCAGTGTTGCCCCTCCTTCTAAGAAGAAGTGCAATAAAAAAACCTTTGTTTGTTTATCTAAATAGTAGGTTTATATTCTCAGAGTTTGGACAAATATCATATAAGATATCATATAATAAAATATCATATTTTTTAAGATTAATTCCCTTAATATCAGATCAGTTTTCTTCTTATCAAATCAATTTTCATTTGATTGCCTAGGGCAACACTGCTCTAACCAGAATATATCGTATAAATAAGTATATCATAAAAATGTTCTGTGTTTATCTAATCATAATTTGGACTAATATAATATAATTAAGTGGTCATGTTTCTATTCAGAACTATAATAATTTCAATACTTTTGTTGAGAGGTAGTTTTTTCTCTTTAGTAAAGGAAGGTTGCAATGTCGGTTATAGTATTCGGTTGAATAATCTCTCACTCGCTTTTCTGTTAAATGAATATGTTTGTACTGGTATTTGATGGAGAGGGTTTTAGTATGTGGAAAAACACTTAACTTTTTTTTTTTAAACTGAGGTGTGTAAATGTCATTGAAAAGGCAAAGGAGACCAAAGTTGGTGAAGATTGGGATCAGCAAGATCAAATAAACAGTTTGAATTTCTTTGTGATTTGACAACAGCCTAAGACATAATTCCGACATTTGATAGATTATACCTAAAGGAATCAACAGCATAGTAAATTGTACATAGAAACTTCAGATTATGTTAAAAAAATAAAATTCAAACAACTGAAATGAAACAATCAGTTTATCTGGACATGTTATAAATTTATAATACTTGTATTGTAAAATGGACCGTGTCCCTTTGGAAAACAATAAGAACAAGGCTAAAAGTATTTTGGAATTGTTTACACTGATGTGGACCTTTTTTTACCTATGAGTCTCAAAGGTGAAAAATATTTTGTTTCATTTATAGATGATTATAGTAAGATTGCCCTCATGTTAATTTCTTCATAATTGTTCAGTATTGTTTATTGTTATTTAAGTGTTTAGTGATGAATTCCCTTTGTCGCGGTCTCACTGATGTATAAATAAATAGTAAGATTGCTAGGATTTAAACTATTAAACCTAAAACAGAAGTTTTTCATTCCTTTGTTCAATAAGTAAATGAGGTTGAAAACTTAGGAAATTGGTATTATGAGGTGTGACATTGGTAAGGAATATTAAATAGTAAGAATTATGACTACCAAAAAAAAGGGTATCAAAATTAATCCCTGCCCCATGAATTCATGAGTTAAACGGTGTGATTTACTAGAACAATTATGAATATATCTCATTGCTTACTGGCAGAAGATATTGTAGAAAAAAATGTTGGCCAGAAATGGTATGTGCAGCAACTTATTTGAAAAATCCCTCTTTAGCTAACACCATTGACAATAAAATACCCTATGAAATCTGTTTTGGAAAGAAACCATATGCTTCTAACTTTAATTTATATGGTAGTAAAAATTTTGTTAGGAAACCAGAACAAATAATAACTTCTAAATGGGATAAAAAGGTGAATATGTGCATTTTAATCGAGTATAGTGAAGTGGGATATAAAGTACTTTTGAATAATAAAATCATTGTCGCTAGGCATGTTGATGTTATCCAAGAAAACATAAGCTGTATTGGATTGGCTGAGGGCGAATCTGATAAAGTTCAAGCGATTGTGATTTTTGGGATAGAGAAATAGATAGTTTGAAACAAAATAATGCTTGAGATTTTGTTGAAATAAGGAAGTTGAAGATATCAAATGGGTCTAAATGTTGAACAGATGGATGTAGAGACTATATTCTTAAATGATCATTTAGAAGGAAAATCCACCACTGGTTTTCTTATTAGGTTATTTGGTAATGTATTATACTGGAAATCGAGAAAGAAAAAAGCTGGTACAGAAGAGTCTCCATATGCAGAATATGTAGCTTTAAGTGAAGTTTAAAGTTCCAAAAAGATAGAACTTTTTGTTTTAAACATAAAGATTTTTTTTAAACATTAAAAACTCCTTTGTGAACAATGTCATTTTGTAAAGGACTTAAATTTATGAACTTGAAATTAATTCTCTCACATACATATGCAAATATTATTAAAATATTATATTAAATGTTGTTATATTTAACTTATTGTTTTATTCGCATATAGATAGATGTACATAATAAATTATATAAATGTTTATAATCATACAAATGAATGTAAATAAATGAATTAATTTTTACCACATTTTGAAACATTATTTTATTATTATAAGAACTGTATGGTTTAGCATCCCTATTAATTTGGGCAGCCTCACTTTAATTTTTTTTTAATAAAGTTATTCTTCTTATAATATTTCTTTTGCATGCTATTTTTTTGCAGATAAATTAATGTATTAAAATATTATTTTTATAAGAAGAGGAAGTCACGTGAATTGTGGTGTTCTAATAAATGAATAAGTAATTAAATTTTCCATGCAATTTTTTATTAATTTAATATCCATAATAATTTAATCATTATATTCTGCCATATGCTTCCTTTTGTCTGGGATAGTTATATCCTCTGACTGTCACCATTTAGTCGGATAGCTGGTAACGCACATTTCATGAAGTGTTTTATGCACCTTGGAATTTTGGTGTATTGCATGTCGTGGATAGGTAAGGCATATATGTGTATCCTGGACATACCTTGGAACACCAGGTACTGCACATAGGGGAAAGGTGTTAAAAAAATATGTCACTAAAATGGTATTTTACTCAGAAGCCAACAATCTTTAATGTATAATTAAGGCAAGTTGCTTTATTTCTAGAACAGCCACGACTGTCCTGTCCAGATGATTGGTGCTCTCTCACTCTTACGGTTACACGCAGTGCATTGCAGTCTATCATCGGCTGAATTTATTTTCATGTCTGCTGATTACTAAACCTCACAAAAAGTGTCTGCCCTTTTGTAATTATTTTCAATTATGGCGTTTAAATAGCAGTGTGAAGAAGAGACTTCATTTAATATTACAAAAAACCCACTTCAGTTTTGTTTTTATATGTATCCCACTTAAAAGTGTCTACCTTATATATTATTCAATATAGAATTGCCTTAATTTTACATTAAAGAATTATGGCTTCTGAATAAAACACTATTTTTGGCCCATAGTTTGTTACTGATTACCATGCGCAGTACCTGGTGTTTCAAGGTATGTCCAGCAACCACATACTTAACTTTTTATCTACACTAGAGACCCACTATAGCACAATTTCAAGGCACATAAAACACTTGAAAAGTGTGTTACCAGCTCTTGGACTAAATGTTTAAATACGGTTGCAATTCCGGTAAAAATATTGTTGCTCGCCAAGTCAATGTCGTTATTGAAATTCCCAAATACCTTCAATTCATTGTTGTCCATAACTGCAAGAAAAATATCTTAAATTTGTTTTTATTCTTAGAGGCCGCTATTTCCTATGATAGAAGGACTATCCTTATAGAAGAGCCCATGAACCATAAAATTTGAAACAGAAGCTTTAATAGAAAGGACTATTAACAAACTATGTTTTTAAAACTTTCCTTTTGGCATAAATAACATACACCCTGCACGACTTACCTACTTTTTCATTCATAAAAAAAAACTCAGTTACGGATTATTACATGAACAGGTAAACAATATAACATATTAATATTATATTTTCGCAAGGTTGAGGTTTTAGCTTTAGATGCGAAGCCCTTAAAATAAATAAATATTATATTTTTAAAAAAAATCAATGAAAATAAAGAATATAGTTTCAGTTGTAGGTTATTAAAACTTATAACTAATCATAACCTTAATTAAATGCCTCATTTGTATTGCTATTTTTTATGAATATTTATTTATGGACCACATATTTTTTTTTCTTTAAAAAAATTAAACACAGGGAGTTTGGTTTGGATTTTCTTTAAAACGGTATTGCAATTAAATTATTTGGAATCATTTAATTGTAATACCATTTTAAAAGTAAGGGTACTTTTTAAAATAAGGGTACTTTTTAAAAAATAAGGATTAATTTATTTTCCACCCCACTTTCTCTTAAAAAAATGGAAAATAAATTTTTCAGCCGAGCTCTCAATTTATTATCTTATATTCTCATAATTTGGACAAATATAATATAATCATTCATTTTTTTAAATATATAATATAAAGTAGGCGTACCATGGAAGCTGGGTTACAACTATTTAATATGAAGCATGTGTAGCATGGTAAGCCCGGCTACAGATATTTAATATAAAGTAGGTGTAGCATTGCACACCGGGTAACAGCTAGTATAAAATAAAATAAATAATTAAATCAAACCAAATAATTTATTTCATAATTTAATGTATAGAATATAACAAAATAAAGAGTGACAAATTGCGACAGTAATAAATAATAATTTTGTTTATTGCAAGATGAAAATCTTTATTGTGTGTGAATTGTAAGATATTAAATATAAAGACTTTATTTTCAATTTTGAAGCCTCTCCTGACACAACCACGCACACACACACACACACACACACACACACACACACACACACACACACACACACACACACACACACACACACACACACACACACACACACACACACACACGATTAAAAATTAATCTCATTGAATTTTATTTATTTATTTATATTTTAACGTCCATTATTATTACTTAATAACTTTAAGACGGGTTATCTATAAGTTACCACAGTTTTCTAGCCAGGATAGGGCTGATGCCTTTTCTTTTTTCGAAAGAAAAGCCACCACCCCATAGTGGGAATCGAACTCACGACCCTTGGCAAGGACGTTTTGATAAGCAAATCCTATGTATTAATAAAGAAGATTAAGAAACCTCATATCGTTAATACTTTTTTCATTTGATACTTAAATCTTCTGTTGTTATGTGATACTAAAAGGTGCGATATTGCGACACATAACTGGTCTCTTCTCATAAGTAATTTTATTTACTGGTACCAATACTGATACTTTATCGATATTTCGATTTAATTACTTTTTATTCCTTTACCCGTAGCCTTGTTTAGAAGACAATTTTGTTGGCTGCAACATTTATGTCGCAGATTTATTCAATAAAATGTACTGTTTCTTTGATAAATAATGAATTGTTTTTAACGGGGTTTTGTCATTTTACGGCTAAAGGATGTGTCAAATCGAAATATTCACCGATGTAAACTCGTTTTAGAATTAGATTTTCTACAAGAATCCGTGATAAAAAGTACGGCATTCTATTGGAAATTCTAAAGTTCTGGTAGCTGGAGAAGTACTGGAGGAGGTTATGAGGTTGAATATGGACTGACAAGATTCTTCAGGGCACACCAAGTCCTCTCATTCCAAACAATTATGTTTCGCGATTAAAATTAAATTATGTTCCGTGAAGAACATTTCAGTGAAGTATGTTGACTGCAGTGAGCATCTAGATTCTACATGCTCACTGCTGCCAACGTACGTCACTGAAATTTCCCTTATGTCTGTCAGACACTCCATACACAACAGTGTTGGACAAAAATCATTCAGAATAATAAATAAATCTGTTATTTCATTCTGAATAATAAATAATTTTTCATTCATTATTCAGTCAATTCAATGAATAACGTAACTGTTTATTTTTATTCATCATTGAATAACAATGATTTATTGAATGAAAATTTGTATTGAATAAAAATGATTTATTGAATACAAATTTTTATTGAATAAAAGTTATTTTTTCGAATGAAAGAATTTTTTGAATGAAATTCATTTATTTGACTGACATTTTTCGTTAAATACAAGTGATTTTTTTTTTTTAACAATCTTTTCTAATAAAAGTCCGACTCGCAGGAACTGCAGTATCTTAGCGCGGTTCCGTTCATGTCCCTAGTGCCATTTGATAAGCTTAGAAAAGAAATAAACTTATTTTTTTTATATATCTCGTGAAAATTGTCAAAATCCTCTCGAACATCTCGAATAAAAGTGATATTAAGGCGTCAGTGACACCGACAGTAGCTAACTTTTACACAGAAGCGGAAATTACAGAATCTGGCTCTCATTCTAAAGCAAAGCTCTATAAATCAATACAAAATATGCCTAATAAAGCCTTTCTAGAGGATACAGAAGCATGGGCGTATATGAGGGGGGGGCTGAGGGGGCTGCAGCCCCTCCCGAAATTTTGAATCGATGATAAAAACTTCTCGTAAAACCCTTAAAAATAAATTAAATAAGATCACTTAGTTCATAAAACATATTTTATTTTACGTGTAATAGCGTTTTAGTTGCCTAAAACTATTCCAAGCTCTAAATATTTAGTATTCCATACCCTGGAAATGGTCTCAGCCCCCCCCCCCGAAATTGTATTTATATACGCCCATGTACAGAAGGATCAAGAAGAAGTACACAAGATTGAGTAGAATACCCTGCCTAATATAGCCTATATAGAATCATATGCCGAATAAAACCTATCTAGTAAATACACAAAGACAAATAAAAGTCTTGACGAATAACAAGTCAAGAAAAAAAAACTTTATTTAACAAAATAAAACAAAGTTTAGTTGCCCAACTACAATAGAATAATATACCTAATTAAGTCTATGGAGTAGATACAAATGGACCAAAAACAAGTCTTGTGGAATATTGTTTTTTTTTTCTAATTAAATACTTTTTATCAATATTTAGTATATAACCTTTGTTGAAAACTATTGATTGCTAATTGATGAATCGGTTTACAACTAAGTAGTCTTTATGAATATTTAGTATATAACCTTATGTTTGGATCTGAGTTTTTGGGGTGCTCTCCGCCTAGGCTTTGTATTTGTGTCGGCAGATACCTGGGGTATATTTACAGCTCTTGAGGATTAACTCTTAGCAGGTAAATTTCCTGCGGCCCCCTTGTTTCTACGGGCATTGAACCGCCATATTCGCTCATAGTATCTAACCGTTGTGAAGTTTATTTTTTGGATTTAGGACTTAATATACATATGTAGACTAAATCATAGCAAGAAGTAATCCTCCGTCGTCGGTTCTTAACTATGTAGACTCGCTAATGTTATCCAATCTTAGATACATCGTATTTAAAATCCACAGCAAAAACACGACATTTCATCAGAATCCCCTGCTGAATAAAACTTATATAGAATAATATGCAAAATAAAGCCTATCTAGTGGATAAAAATAGAGGAAAAAAGCCGTTCGTGGTGGTAGAAAATCTTAAAAGTATTTCGCTCAGAAATCTCCGAAATATTGTCACTAATTTTACGTATCCTGTTTTATAGCCAAATAGATTTATATTCTATAATCAATAAGAAAAACCTACTAACAATAAAAACTATGGGTAACAGATGAAAATAGGGAATACCAAGAATAATTCTAAAGAACGAAATCAACACCAGTACTGTAATCTAGATATTCATACGGCATCTTCGAATTCTAACAAACAAAATATTGATTCTAATTATACGTATCCTGTTTTATTGACAAATACATTTGACTACTATAAGCAATTAAAAACACTAGGGAATATGCCAAAGAACTCAGAGTAGGAGCCTCGACAGTTTCAAGACATTTGAAGGAAATCAACAAATCCAAAACTGACATTTCATACAGTACAGCCTGATATATTTTTAACAATGAATTGTTTTCCTTATTTTAATTAATATGTTTTATTGTCAAATACATTATCCAACTTTAAGCAATTAAAAAATAACAAGGAATAAAAACAAACAAAAAGAACCGTTCGAATAAACGAAATCAATTACTTCAAAGTTTAAGCACTTATTTCTCCGATTGACATAGCCTAATCAAAAATTGTTTCAGAATCTTTTTTGTAGAACATTTAGTAAGCTTTCGCATGGTAACCCTCCGTTTACCAATATTCCTAACCGTCTTCGAGATATTAGGGAATGTATACGAAGTTCCCAAAACATTTCATGTCTGTTAATAAAATATTTTATTCTAATCCTTCCTTAGCTCCAAACGTAACCAAAATTTTAACATATTAGTGTTGATGAAATTAAAACATGCAGAAAATGTTTCAACTGAATCCCACAATTTTAAGTATCAAAATCAAAGACAAAAAGAACAGTTCGAATAAGCGAAATCAATTACTTTAAAGTTTTAGGCACTTATTTCTCCGATTGACCTCGCCTAATCAAAACTTTCATTAGAACCTTTCTTGTAGAAAATTTAGTAAGCTTTCTAATGGTATTCTTCTGTTTCCCAAATTCTCAACCTTTTTCGAGATTTTAAGGAAAGTATACAAAGTTACCAAAACTTTTTTATGTCTGTTAATAAAATATTTTATTCTAACCCTTCCTTAACTCCAAACGCAACCAAAATTTCAACATATTAGTTTTAATGAAAGTAGAACATGCAGTAAATGTTTCAACTGAATCCCATGATTCTAAGTACCCAAACCAAAAACGGCATTCAAAAATTATTTTTTCAGTTTTCTCGAAAACGGTTAAAGCTATCGCTTTGAAAATGGTTTCATTCGTTTTCCTAGCCCAAGAAGCCTATAAAAAGAGTACTTACAAGCTTATGAACTCAAAAACGTAAGCGTTACGATTTTTTTTTGCGCGAATTTCGCCCCAAACGCCATCTTCCAGTGGGCGGATTTTGCTGGTTAACGAACTTGACCTTTCAAATTGGACGACAGATTTTTGTACCATCAAAATCGGACCATCAGGGAAGCCAAAAATGAGCGAACAGACAAATATATATATATATATATATATATATATATATATATATATATATATATATATATATATATGTATATATATAAATAAATATATACATATATATACATGTATATATATATATAAATAAATATATACATATATATATACATGTATATATAAAAATTTGAACCACCGTTATTTTCGGTCTCTAGGGGTTCTGAAATGCGAAATTTTCTTGTCGGCACTTCCGGATTGTTTCATTGTATCAACCTTACAAGCGGGGTTCCTCCCTATGGGGGAGGGAGGAACCGCTCTAAAAATCACTAAGTTCATTAAAGTTATTCTTACTTTTAATGAAAATTATTTATTTAAGTGCTATTGTTTACTGAACATAAAGAATCTGAGTTTGTTCTTCTAAGATCCACATTATTTTAAATGTATAAAACTTATGAATGATGAATGAAAAATAATTAATTATCCATTAATTTGAAAAAAAAAGTCATGGAATAACTGAATAAACGAATTAATTCTTATTCAATAAATATTTATTGAATAATGAGCCGACCCCGTTATTCATTGAATAAAAAATAACATTTTACTCATACGAAACATTTTCCGTTCCCCTCAAATTGGTATAAGTGAGACTCCACTTTACTCCATCCCGTGCCTATTTAAATGTGAACTGGTTTTGCAGACAGCTTAGGAGCAGACTGCCCAGCTGCTACCGACCCACTTCCAGGCGAGGATTGGCAGACTCCAGCAAGATATGTACTCTACAACAGGTGACTCTTCTAGCAATTCTCAATCTTAGTACTTTATAAATAATATTTTCTAAGTAAAGGTCAGTTATACATATATACATATATATATATATATATATATATATATATATATATATATATATGTAGGTATATATTACTGATAGATCAATTTAATTAATCAGAAGAGCATTTAAAAATAAAAATAAAAATAACTTGCTTCTTATGATGTCGCCCCATTTAAGCAGCTGATGATGTGTTTCAGGAATCACATGAATGGAATTCTATCAACTTCAGATTGTAACATCACTTCCGAATTCATTCGGGAATATCCGTGTGTATTAGTGACTCATGGATGGCAAAGGGATATATTCACTCCTTCGGTACAATTAATAGTAAAAGGTTGTTTATTTACATATACTAGCTTTAGTAATGTTAAAATCTACTATAGTCCACCCGCAAACAACGGAACATGGTAGTGCACACGCGCTGCCTTTAGCCCATGTAAGGGAAGGCGTAGCTCCCCTCCGGTCACGCCCCTTCTTGTTCTTTTGTTTCCTGTTGGACTATAGTGCAGGGCGCACCTGTTTTCAGTTGGATGCTCAAAGGATGCACGCTAATTTTTTCGATAAAATCTTTGGAAAAACTAGATAACATTATTTGAGCTGTGCATAAATCTAAAATGTAAATTTGATTTTTTTTTTACACCGCTCTCGCTCATAACTTGAAACGTATTCACGCTAGAGACCTTCCGAAGGCCTTCTATATCTCTTTTCGGCAGGTTTAAATACATTTATATCCTTCATATTCAAGGTGGAAAATGATGATTTAACAGGGTGTACCGGGTTTAGATGTCACAACTTTAGAGGTTTATTCTGCACCTCATTTGTAGTTCAGTTACGCAGAAATGAGCATTCTATCTCAATATGTAGCAGAGCTACTCAAACTTATCTCTTTTCAAAACTATTGGTCTTTTTGATGAAAAACGGTGTTTTCCGCAAATAACGTACCAAATTTCGTTGAAATATGTTTCATAGCTTTTGCTATTATTATGCTTCAAAATGGAGATAATTAATTCAAAATATCGCAATGGTCTAACTGAAGAACATCGACCTCCGATTAGCACTCGGTAAATTCGTAACATATTATGAAAAGTTTTTTGGTTTTTTGTTACTACTATTATTTATAATCAAGTTTGTTGATATATTATGAAACGTATGCTGAGGACAAGCAGGGCCTCAATCCAAACAGTGCCACGGTTCCAAGTTTAAATTTAAGACACTTGAACTCGTTTTTGTGTGAGCCAATAATAATAATAAACAACAATAATAATAATAATAAACTCCCAATTTTAAATAATTATGAATTTTTTCATTGGCATTCTACAGCAGATCTACACTTATCTTCACTAGTGCATATTGATCAGGAAAATAATATCTATGCCACGATACACCCCACCTAGGCCATAATCCTGTATTTCACAAACCAGCAGCTTCTCAGTGTCCATAGTTTGCAGTCCAACAATATTGAGATGCGATATTATACTTGTAGATCGCCGCAAGCTCACTTTTGAGCACCCCTGGCCTAGTAAATGGAGGGTGACCACGATAACATTTCGGTGACTATGGATATGTGTTCGTATTCAAGACACACACTTATCCATGGTCAATGAATCGGAACCGGACAATGGTAACAGATTCCTAACCATTCCTTGACTTATTGTTATCTCAGTTGTTCCTAAGATATTCTCGCAAACATTAACGTACCTCCTCTTAACATCAAAGCATAGCTAATTTTTACCAGATGTGCCCTGGTCTAATAACATAACACATTATGGTAATGTTGAGTTTATGAAAGCCGTGGGTATCGGCTATATCTGATGTAGATGTGTTGTTTTTTGTTGTTGTTTAAACACCGTTTAATTCTGTTGTAGCTTATCTTTCGAAACGTCACGTCAATTTAATTGCTGTTGATTGGAAGATACTAGCGGGTACCGCATACGTTATCGCCTCAGAGGCCGCTGTACCAAAGGTCAGGAATAAGCAAATCTCATATTCTTCCAAAAGACTAAACATATTGTGTTTCATAAAGAAATTCTAGATTATTTTTGATACATTGTAGGAAGTGAAAAAGTGGCCTATGAAAGTAAGTAGATAACATCTTCATTCCTAGTCCAATTCCTTTCCTGCTTATGATAGTTTCTACAAGTCCAATTCCTTGTCTGCAAAACATAGCCACTCCTTGTCTGCATAGCATGGCCAATCCAAGTCCAATTCCTTGTCTGCATAGCATGGCCAATTCTAGTCCAATTTCTCGTCTGGTTATGATAGTTTCTACTAGTCTAATTCCTTGTCTGCAAAACATAGCCACTAGTCCAATACCTTGACTGTATAACATAACCACTCCTTGTCCAATTCCTTGTCTTTATAACATAACCACTCCTTGTCCAATTCCTTATTTGCATAACATGGCCACTCCTAGTAGAATTCCTTATTTGCATAACATGGCCACTCCTAGTACAATTCCTTGTCGGCATAACATGACCACTCCTAGCACAATTCCTTGTCGGCATAACATGGCCACTTCTTGTCTAATTCCTTGTCTGGTTATGATGGCCTGTACTAGTCCAATTCCTTGTCTGTAAAACATGTCCAGTCCTAGTCCAATTCCTCATTTGCTTAACATGGCCACTCCTAGTACAATTCTTTGTCTGTATAACTTGTCCATTCCTCATCCAATTTCTTGTCTACACATCACACACTATCAAATCATGTTTTACATTGTATCTTAATGCATTTCATCACTACATAGGTTGGGCTTGACGTCGGCCAGTTCGTTTTGAAACTTTTTGATTCAAATGTCTGCCAATCAAAGAAAACCCACCTGATTGGACACAGTCTTGGAGCGCATGTAATGGGGCATGCCGGGAGATATGTTTATAATCAAGGTTACTCGAAGCTTGTGCGAATCAGTGGTGAGGAAATTTGGTGTGTCTTTTTATAATATTATTGTTTCCATTATTATATAGGGACTATACATATACTACTTCTAAAATTCAATTAGCTTCGAATAGGGACTATTCAAATACTCCTTCTAAAATTCAAATAGCTTCGAATAGGGACTATTCAAATACTCCTTAAATTCAAATAGCTTCGAATAGGGACTATTCTAATGCTAGTTTTAAAATTCACATAACCTCGAATAGGAACTATTGAAATACTACTTCTAAAATTCAAATAGCTTCGAATAGGGACTATTCTAATGCTAGTTTTAAAATTCACATAACCTCGAATAGGAAATATTGAAATACTACATCTAAAATTCAAATAGCTTCGAATAGGGACTATTCAAATGCTACTTCCAAAATTTATATAGCTTCAAATAGGGACTATTGAAATACTACTTCTAAAATTCAAATAGCTTCGAATAGGGACTATTCAAATACTCCTTCTAAAATTCAAATAGCTTCGAATAGGGACTATTCTAATGTTAGTTTTAAAATTCACATAACCTCGAATAGGAACTATTGAAATACTACTTCTAAAATTCAAATAGCTTCGAATAGGGACTATTCTAATGCTAGTTTTAAAATTCACATAACCTCGAATAGGAACTATTGAAATACTACATCTAAAATTCAAATAGCTTCGAATAGAGACTATTCAAATGCTACTTCCAAAATTTGGTAAACCTGAAGGAGAGCGTCCTCAACACCGATTTTCTTCAAAGTTTGCACTATAACGTATTTTCATGCACTAAACACGAATCCGTTGAAAAAAATTGTTGTTCTCAACCAGGAAAGAAGTTATTTAAAAAAAAAGTTCACTGTTAGCGGGTTACAAACGACCAAAGGTGCTGTTAGCGGGTTAAAAACGACCAAATTTTCTTCAAAATTTGCACTATAACGTATTTTGATGCACTAAACACGAATCCGTTGAAAAAAAAGTTGCTCGCAACTAGGAAAGAAGTTATTAAGCACAAAAGTTCACTGTTATAGAGGTTATAAAAGACGGGGTAAACAGCTTATATGTAAACACGCGCCTGCGCAATAGTCCTTAATGACGAAGTGTAATTGAAATTTAGACTCACCTTGTGGTAGCTGACTTGGTCGTAAACTGTCGCTTTTGGGCATACGTGCTATGCGTTTCCGCTCGCTCCGCTACGCTCCGCTCGCTCAAGAAAACATCAAAACCCCTAGTCAATCCAACTCGCAGAAATAAAAAGAATTCTATGCCCAAAATTCGTCCAAGGCAGTCTTCCCTAACCTTCATAACAGTGAACTTTTTTTTTAAATAACTTCTTTCCTGGTTGAGAACAACAATTGTTTTCAACGGATTCGTGTTTAGTGCATGAAAATACGTTATAGTGCAAACTTTGAAGAAAATCGGTGTTGAGGACGCTCTCCTTCAGGTTTACCCAAAATTTATATAGCTTCAAATAGGGACTATTGAAATACTACTTCTAAAATTCAAATAGCTTCGAATAGGGAATATTTAAATATTACTTCTAAAATTCAAATAGCTCCGAATAGCATACTCTGCCTGATGGACATTTTTTTTTATGTATTTACAGGTTTGGACCCAGCAGGGCCTTTATTTGAATCGGAATTATCAGGACGTTTAATGAAATCGGATGCTGAATGTGTTGATATCATCCACACAGACAGCGGAAAATTTGGCATCGTTCCAAGTATTGGTGATGTCGACTTTCACCCCAACGGAGGCATTGGTCCTAACCAACCCGGATGTGGGCCCTTACAAACCTTGAATGGTACAGATACATCTTTATTTAAACACATTATTTGTACCAGGCGTGAGCATGCATTTATGTAAGTGTGTGAGCACAACCAAGTACTTGTTTATTATAATGAACACTGGAATTCAAGCTGTAGGAGCTGTCAGAGAGGAGAAGTATTTCTTACAAGACTTCCAATTGGACATACACTACTAACCCATTCTTACTTAATGAGAAAAAAATACATACCAAAATTTACAAAATGGAATATGATCTTAACAGTAACACACTTACTAACAAACTACAGAAGACGCGAACCTACCAAGTGACATGTATGAACTCTTGACAGATGGTACCCCTCAAATATCCCATATATTTTACACTCTTTAAAGAAGATAAACAGTTACAAAGATATATAGAAAAACAAAATATTTTAATATGTTTAAACTAAATTTTATTTAAGAGCGAAAAGACTCCAATTTAGTTAATTAAATTTATCACTTAATAATTTATTTTAATTTTAACATACATTATATTTAACTCAGAATTTTAGGACGGGTTATCAATAGGTCACCACCCTTTTCTAGCCAGGATAGGACTGATGCCTTTTCTTTTTTCCATAGAAAAAATCAAACCCAAGACTCTTGGCACAAAGTGTTGAGTGCTCGCACCTTAATACTCCCAAAATTTAATAGTTGAACCTTTAATGTTTGATCTTTTTTTCCTTGTGTAGTAAAAATTTTGTTAATCTTATTTGTTAGATTATATATTTAAATGTTTTAATTTTTTTATTTTATATATCTCTTGTAAAACAACAAAAATAAATAAATTATTATTATAATTTTTTAATTAAAAAAAAAAAAAAAAAAAAAAACGATATATAAAACTGCTAATAGATTATATTGAGCTGGTGCAAAAATAATGGTGGTTTTTATATGACCAAATTGTTCCAGATGACTAACAACGTTAGAGTAGTCAACACAACTTCTTTCGCAATGTCCCGAGTAGTTTTCAGCCTTCAGTTGGTCGTGATCAACAACAGAAGGCCTACCACGACCTCCCTTGTCTTCAAGATCAAAATCACCAAGAAAAAATGTTTGGAACTAGTTCTGTACTGTACATTTACTGATGAGTCCTAACAAAATTGACGTAAAGCGGTTTTAGTCGCACTTCGACTATAACAAAAATCGTGTTATGACATGGTGAATTACAGAGGTCCTTCTTCATAGAGAATGCAGCACAAACTAATCTATTCTTTAAGAAAAAACTATATTAATAACCATTGTTTATAATCCATAAACTTAACAATTCCTCACGACTTACGTGACAGAAGGTAGTCTGTACATTCAACCACTTCTTACTCATTTAAAATATTCACACACTTACTCGAAAGTATATATTTTTTTTAATTTAGGTGCTCTTTATTCAATTTTATTTTTTTATTGTTTATAATTTTTTTTTTTTTTTAGCTTTGGTAATTATACAACCAACTGCCTACCGCTTAGATTGACTTTGATTCTGCCATTCTAATGAGTTAATCTCCTCTGTTGCAGAACTCAGCAGAAATAAATATAATCCATTAACTACACTTCAGACACTTTGTAAACTTTGTTTACTTGGCAAGCTTTCCCCTAAACAAAATGTATATTCAAAATCTGCATTATTTTTTAACCAAACCAATAGATTAATCATTTATACAGATCTCTTGCATCATATAATTTTGATGTAATATACAGTTTTCCCATTAATTCCAGTGCTATTATTTCAGTTTTTTGTGCTCACATAAGAGCCTTCGAGTTATATGCTGTGAGCGTGCTTAATCAGACTGCATATTTGGCTACTAGGTGTGATTCTTATAGAAACTTCGAAGCTGGCCGTTGTAATGGACCCCAGATATACATGGGCTATCCTACAAATTGCAGGTATCTTACAGCATATATATATATATATATATATATATATATATATATATATATATATTGTTATAATAAAATTAAAAAGAATTAATTAAAATATTTTAATTAAAGAATTGCGCCACGTTGGGTCGACAAAATGTATAATATTTAATTTTAAAAACTCTCTTTACCTCAGGTGTTGGGTTCGAGTCCAGTAAAGTAAAACAGAGATAATTTTAGATAATAAAAAACAAAAGACTCATGGATAAGCTACATCCACGCATATGGATAAACAAGCATTACCTGATATAAAGCCAGCTTCGTATTAACTGCATATGACAGGATCTTCTTTAAAACTGTATCTCCATTAACAGATTGAGCCTACGCTTCATGAAAACTGACGACCATATGAGACTAGCTGTGCACTGAACTAGAGCTGCCTTAGGACTGACTAGCTTCTTGTAAACTGAACTGCACTTATGAGACCATATCTTCTTGTAAACTGAACTGCAGGTATGAGACTAGCTCTTCCATTTTAACTCAACAGACTGAACTGCTTTCAATAGACTCCACTAACTTTCATGGCGGTATCCAATGCTACCTGTATAGACTGCTAGACAAATATAACAAATAATATTTGTTTATCCCAATGGATTTAACATATCAATGAGCTTTTTGGATTTTCAGAATGTTCTGTGTTAAATTTAAAACTTTTAAATATGTAATGTAAAATATCATTACAATATATATATATATATATATATATATATATATATATATATATATATATATATATATATATATATATATATATATGTATACACACACTTCAATATTTACACTTTAACCCTTTAACGCATAGAGGGATATATATATATATCCCACTGAAAATCCTCTGCCTGTGTAAAGTTGTGAAGGGGCTGAGAAATTACTAGGATCTTTCTTAGGGACATATATGTTTATATATCAGGACCTTGGAAGAGAAAGGTCGAGTCAGAAACAATTGACCTTTTTTTTATTATTTCATTTTCTGAGTAAGAAAGATGTAGGTAACATCTCTCTTTGCCTTGTTTGTCTGGTTCGCCTTTAGTTCTCTCACAGTTTCAATTTAATGTGAATAGTACCATTCAAAAAAGAAAATTCAAGACCGAATCCCAAGCCGGAAACTCCCCCCCCCAGGATTTTACCTATAAATCACTTGTAAACATTATAATTAAAACATTTAATTTCCATTACATATTTTTTTAATCAGGTTTATGAATCAGCATTCCATAGAGTAAACATACCCCCTTGTTATCTTGAAGCACTTCTTGAACTTTGACTTCAATTTCCCTACATCCGGATTTTGTGATTTGCCCTTTCTCTTCCAAGGTCCTGATATGCCTCACCCTATTTCTTGGAACCACATCTTTTTCAATACAATAATTTCTTTCAGCATTGAAGGTGATTTCTACTTGGATACCTGAATACCAGATCCTTCCGCACTACTAAATCAAGGCAAGGGGTGAACCAACATCAATTTTCATTGTTAAATTTTAATTATTAAACAAAAATGTTTTGATTATAAGCTGGTTTTTATTATTCTACTGCTTTTATTGAATGCTTACCAGATTCAATTTTTAGGAGGAGATGTTTATTCTAGCAAATAGTTCAATTTATTTATCAGTAAAATCAGTCATCATTATAAAAAATACTAAGTGGCTCTTAGTATATATATATATATATATATATATATATATATATATATATATATATAAAGGTAAGTAGGAATAGCTAGTAATATTTTATTTTAAAAGACATAGAGTTGAAAGTTTACCAGTAGACAGGTTTTAGGAAAAAAATAATGTAAATTTTAGTTATTGGGTTGTACCATCCGTTGACTTGTACAAATTTGATAGTTTTATTAAATTAATAGTTTATTCTGAGTGTCTTAAATAAAAAAAACAAAACAATAAAAATGTTCAGTTCACATGCAACAGTGAATTTTTTTTTACAAACGTCTAAAATATTAAATAGCTTGAAAACGGGCAACTTTTGCATAATGCTAAATGGGTTTAAAATTGTTTGTTTTGATCAAAACTATCACCTCCCGATGGATGTGGGTCAACTCACCAGTAACCCTGTATACAATCAAGAGTCACACTTTTTACAGACTCATTAAGGTCTTCGTTTTCCCTCACAGATGTGTACAGAATTCACCCTATTGTTACATGGATATTTGACGAAATAATTGCACTTCAAAATCACAACATTGACATCATTAAGTTATGGATACCACAGGACATTATAACTTACTGAAAACAACTGATGTAGACATTCTAGCAGAGTAAGCCCCCAGACGATGTACTGTAACCATTTTATTCGTTACTGAACACCACTTGAAACAGATTGTAAGGTCTCGAATACTCAAACAATTCCTGGCTTAATGGTATTGTTTGACGATAACAAGCTTCTGGAGAAAAAGCCATTCATAAAACAATGGAAGTCCAGCTATAAAAGCTGCCGAAGAGAAGAAGTAGTCCTTACAAGACTTCGAATTGGACATACACTACTAACTCACTCCCACTTAATGACAAAACAAGACATATTACTGTGCTCATAATCTAATACGACTTTACCAGTAATACACTTATTAACGGACTGCAGAAAATGACGGAACTTGAACGTACCACATCACATGAATGAACTTTTGCTGATTTGTTGCCCAAACATAGACATAATTTCTACACAATAAAAACTTATATGAAAACATATTACACAAGTGCATACACAGCATTTATTGTATTTATCAAGTTTTTATTTGAAATGTTATAGTTATTATTTGTGATTATTGTTGTTCTTTTTTAGCAATTTTATTGAGTTTATATTTTACTTTTAATTGAATTTTTTAGTTGTACATTTGCATTTTAAGTTTTTTACTTTTTATGAACTTTAATTTTGATTGTACCCTACTTGTTTAAAAGAGAAAATCACCCACGCAGTGGGTTCTGTAAATATAATATAAATAAAACATATATACAAATAATTTCCACAAAAATTAATTATTCAATTTTCAATGCATGCTTTCAAACTCAACAGCTTCTTCTTCAGTGGGTTTAGTATAACACTATGCCGTGTAATAGAGGGCTGGTGTTTTGATTTTCCTTCTTTCTTTCTCTCTCTCTCTCTCTCTCTCTCTCTCTCTCTATATATATATATATATATATATATATATATATATATATATATATATATATATATATATTGTTATGATTAATTTTTTATAAAAAGATAAAAAGATTTTAATTACTTTAATAAGTTTTATTATATTAATTTTACTTAATCTCAGGGATAAAAGTTCCGAGTGAATGAATAATATAATATTTATTTTTAGACAATCTTGAGATACAAAACCAATATTAAAATAAATACAAATGACAATAAAAGAATTAACAATTACAAAAAAATAATTTTACCTCTGAATTAATTTACTTCCAATAAAGCTTCAATATACTGCGCTTCAGTAATTCCTACTTCAAGGTGATACGCTTTGTTGCCAGGTCTCGTGCATAGAATGGATATCTTGAATTCTGTTGTCTTCTCACTCCGTCTTCTATGAATAATAACAATAGACTGCACTCTGTATTCTCTGTGGCTAGCTATAGACTCTAGCTACGCACTCGACAACTGCTAGGAATAGACTTGACTCCGTACTCCTCGGAGGATAGCTATAGACTGACTTGACTCCAAGGCTGCTACCAATAGACTGCCTCCTTTTTAGCGGGAAAGTTTGGCGTCCTTTATTTCCAACTTCCGCATTATGTTGGTTCATATATAAAAATAATAATTATATTTTTGTAATACCAAATAATTAATTTATTATCATCTGAATGTACATTTAATATGTATATATTGTACATCAGTATTGTCCAAAAATATTATTAATTTAAAGCGTATATAATACGATGTTATTTGTATTTTATGGTTTGTGCTTTGCGCGGGCTTTTCAAACTATCGATGGTTATTTGAATTTTAAAAATATTTTCGAGAATGTAATATATCATTACAATATATATATATATATATATATATATATATATATATATATATATATATATATATATAAACATATATCAGACCATCACATAGGTAATGTTGGTTTATGTCGGTGGACAGTAGAATGTGTCGATCCAAGTTTTTCTGCTAGCTCTTTGACTGTTACGACAGGATTTTCTCCTACAGTAGCCTGCAGGAGTTTGTCATCAAGTTCTGTTGGTCGACCTGTACAAGGCTCGTCATCAAGCTTGCGGTTTCCCTCTCGAAATCATTCAAACCACTGCTGCACTTGCCACTCACTATTGACATTTGTGCCATATATTTCTACAAGTGTTCAATAAGTTCAATCTCCTTTATCGAATTCCCAAAGCATAACCAGAGAGATCCATTTCAAAAGAAATTTCAGCACAGAATAAATAAGTTTCACCAAAACATGATAAATAGAAGTTTATTTAATTCTATAATAAACAAAAATAAATTGAAAAGGAGGGAACATAATAATAATCCTCTTC
Source organism: Gonocerus acuteangulatus (assembly GCA_946811695.1). Classification (NCBI taxonomy): domain Eukaryota; kingdom Metazoa; phylum Arthropoda; class Insecta; order Hemiptera; family Coreidae; genus Gonocerus; species Gonocerus acuteangulatus. Next base: position 122,391,442 of record OX328124.1, read on the forward strand.
TTCGCTCTCATAAATGATATTATAAATTTCTTTATTCTCTCTTGTCAGTATAACTTTATAAAAAGGTATTAAACAATCTTGGTTTTCTGAATTTAAACTTATTGTTCTTTCTTGGAAATCAATTTTTGCTTTGTATTTATTTAAAAAATCATTTCCTAGGATTAATTTATTTGTCAACCCAGGCACAATTATTAAATTTACATCAAATCTATATTCCTCATACTTTGTTTCAATAAATAATTGTTTATTACAACATTGCGTTTTCTTTCCATTAGCCGAAATTATAGATGTATTTTTTAAAGGTAATAATTTATATTTTTCTAAATTTTTTCTTATTTGTAAGTAATATTCTTTTTGTATTATGCTAATTTCACTACCCGTATCTATAAGGAATAAATATTTTTTATTATTATTTTTCAATTGTATGAAAGGTAATTCGTAAGAAGGAATTTTGACTTGGTTTGATTCTTCCAAAAGTATATTATCTTTAATGATGTTATTTGAAAAATATGTTCGTGGTTGATTTTTTTTACCTGTAAATTTTAAATTTCGGGTAGAGTCTTGACTTAGTCATAATTCTTCTGTTCTATTTTTATTTCTTTGATCATTGCTATGTACTTGAGCTTCTACAGAAATTTGATTTAAATCTCGGTTGTATGTTTCTGTTCTATCCTTTATAGCTTGTTCTCTTTCCCTATTATAACGATTTTGAAAATAATTTCCGTTTTGACTTGTGGTTATTTCATTTCTTTCTTTATGTGGTTCAGACAATTGTGGTTTCCTCCAGTTTTCATATGATCTTTTATATGGACTACTAGCTGTTACCCGGCGTGCCATGCTACACCTACTTTCTACATATAGAAAAGCCTAAATAAATTAGAAACCAAATAAGTATTATTAAAATCTAATAACACGAATCTGTAACTGTTTCGAAACTGTGACCTCCCAACTCTGAGTCCTAGACGACTTTGAGATAACCTATAACACCCCCCGTATCAAGACATACATGTATGCCAAGTTTGGTAAAAATCGGTCTAACGGAGTGGATTTTTATAAAAAGAAACAACAACATACAGACAGCAGCTGGTAGACGTTTTTGACCTGGCCTATGACAATCCCCTGATCAAGACCAACCTGTGTGCCAGTTTGATCTAAATCCGTCAAACGGTGTGGGTTTGTATAAAGAACAAACATACAGACAGACATCTGGTAGACGTTTTTGACTTAACCTTCGACACTCCCCAGATTAAGATCTACATGTGTACCGAGTTTAGTCAAAATCGGACGAACGGTGTGGATTTGTATAAGGGGCAAACATACAGACAGACAGCTATAAGACGTTTTTGACTTAACCTACGACACTTCCCAGATTAAGATCTACATGTGTACCGAGTTTAGTCAAAATCGGACGAACGGTGTGGATTTGTATAAGGGACAAACATACAGACAGACAGCTGGTAGACGTTTTTGACTTAGCCTACGACTCTCCCCAGATTAAGATCTACATGTGTACCGAGTTTAGTCAAAATCGGATGAACGGTATGGATTTGTATAAGGGACAAACATACAGACAGACAGATGGTAGATTTTAGCACTTTCCTCCGAAGGAAAGTGGCTATTGAGGTTGGACTTATGACGGAATTTTTGAAAAATTTCTTCAAATCTTTATCGATCCTACCGAGTAGACACCGAAAATGACCCCCGTTATATATATATATATATATATATATATATATATATATATATATATATATATATATATGTGTGTGTGTGTCTTAACACGATAGCAGCCAGAGTTTTTGTTTTTTCGTCACGAAACTTGGTATATAGCATTCAATTAGCAAACGATTGAACGAGTTCGTTAACCGCCAAAGTCGGTCCACCGGAAGGGGGGTTTACCCCGAACCCAAAACACTAATTTGCCTATGTCAGCCGTAATATTTGTTATATTTCAACGAAACATGGTATTCGTAGTGGTAATATAGAGAGAAAAGTGAGATATAAAAATGAACTAAATCGGTTCATTAGAAGGGGGGGGGGTTTACTCCGGACCCACAATACCAATTCGCCACTACCAGCCGTGATTTTTGGTATATTTCGACGAAACTCGGTATTCGTAGTGCTAATATACAGGTAAATATGTGTTGTAAAAATAAACTAAATCGGTTCATTAGAAGAGGGGGGGGGGGGTTTACTCCGGACCCAAATTCCTAATATACTCATACCGGTCGTAATTTCTGCTGTATTGTAACGAAACGCGGTATACGTCGTGGGTAACTCATGAGAAAGAGGTGTTGTAAAAATGAACTGAATCGGTCAATCGGAAAGCGGGAGTTTAATTTGTAATATATTTCAATAGAAAAGCCCGTCAGACGTAGGTTCACAAAGCCGCCGCAAGGAGCGCTTTCTACCACTAGAGTGACTGTATCCTGTTCCTGCGTTAGATCAAAATACGATAATATGAGGTTTTTTGTATTTATTACGTAGTGTAATAGGTACCATGTGTAAACATAACTCTGGAAACAAATTAATTACAAAATTAATAATTGATCAGTTACTCATTACAAATTTAAAAGAGAACTATTCATGTTTTTATTTTATTTATGTAGGATATTTTAAGCAAATTGTTCTGGAAAGCAGTCTACACTACCCAAATACTGAGGAAAGTGCTTAGTTATGCAGCTCCTGCGTGACGGACTTTTTTTTGACCTAGCCTAGGAGATTTCTCGTATCAAGACCTACCATTATTCCAAGTTTGGTCAAAAACGGTCAAACGGTGTGGATTTGTATAAGGAACAAACAAACAGACACATGATTTTTATATATATAGATTATGATTTCTATCATTTGTTCCGAAATAGTTTGGTCTTTGTTTAAATCTATAATTATGATTTATACCATGATCTTTATTAAAATTCTTACACTCCGTTTTTGTTTGATTATCATATGCTTTTCTATATGGTTGATTATAATTTTCAAAAGTTCGTTGTTTAGTTTCTACATATGTTTCATGATTCATATTAAATTTTACTGACCTCTTTAAATCATTTACAATGGTATCTTGACCAACATATTGTATTACCTCGAGCAATTCGTTTAGATTTTTTACTCCTTTATTAAAACAAACATTTTTAACGGTTTTCCCAAAGTGTTTTATTAAAATGCTAGTGGCTGAATTTTCTTCCAATAGCTTGGCGGTAATAATTTTAGTTGCAAATTTTGAAAGATATTCTTCCGGAGTTATATGCATATAGTGAGAGTAATTTGTTTGGAGTAAATCACTTAAATATTCTATGTATCTATCTCCACAAAATCTGTTATTAAATGCTTTCTTAAAATCCGTCCATGAGCCAAAAGATTTTTTATTTATTTTATACCAAGATTCAGCAGTACTGGATAAATCATTTATTAATTTTTCTGAAAATAAATTCCACTCTTGACCATGCAATTTATAATTTTGCTCTAATTTATCCATAAACTCATCAGGGTCTTGCTCTTCAAAATTTTTAAATAGGATTTTGATTTCAATATCTTTAAAATTGTTATTTCCATTTTGCCCTCTTAATTGGATATAATTTAATTTTTCTTGCATTTCTCTAGTTATTGTTTCTTTAAACTGGTTTATTTTGTGTTCTACTTGGCCTATTTTGTTAGTATTCCCTTCCATCCTATCTTTTAAAAATCTTGCACACCCTTCCATGTTCTTATGGTTTGTTTCACATGTTTTGTTTGTTATCATTTGTTATTTCTTCTAATTTAGCAAAATCTTGTTTTATTGTTACTATCTCATTTACAGTCATTTTTTGTTTTTGATCTACAATATCTATTGATTTTTTCATTTCCGAATTTTGTTCGTCTATTTCCTTTCTTAATGATTGCAATTTATAATCCGTCTCTTTTGTTATCTTGATTTCCATGTTATTTAAAGCATTACATAAATCGTCCAATTTTTTATTATTTTTACTTAGTTCGAACTTTAGTTCTTTATTTTGTTCGATCCTATTTGCGTCAATTTTACTTTCTAATATTTTATGGTTTTTACTTAGTTCTTTATTTTGTTCGATCCTATTTGCGTCAATTTTATTTTCCAATTTTTTATTTTGTTCCAATAATAGCCTCATCAAATGCTCTAGGCCTTGAGGATGCTTCTCATTATCCCTTTCGGAAGTACGATTCCCGCCATTCGATAGAATTTCCGTTGTTGCTAAGGAACCCGCCGATTCTCGGAATAATATTGCGTCATCCACCTGCAATTCGTTTTCACGTGTTTCGACTATAATATTTATTTCTCCCGGTGTTGTAAAAAATACGTATTCCGGTGATTCTACACTATTTTCTTCACCGTTATTTTGAATTTGTTCTAGGTATATTCTCTTCAGACATTTTTATTTTATAAAAAAAAAATTATTTTTTATTTTTAAATTTTATCTTTTATTTTTAATATTTATTTACTGATTTTAATTTCAATTCACTCGGCCGTCTACGCTGGGCGCCATTAAATGTTATGATTAATTTTTTATAAAAAGATTTTAATTACTTTAATAAGTTTTATTATATTAATTTTACTTAATCTCAGGGAGAAAAGTTCCGAGTGAATGAATAATATAATATTTATTTTTAGATAATCTTGAGATACAAACACCAATATTAAAATAAATACAAATGACAATAAAAGAATTAACAATTACAAAAAAATAATTTTACCTCTGAATTAATTTACTTCCAATAAAGCTTCAATATACTGCGCTTCAGTAATTCCTACTTCAAGGTGATACGCTTTGTTGCCAGGTCTCGTGCATAGAATGGATATCTTGAATTCTGGATTCTGTTGTCTTCTCACTCCGTCTTCTATGAATAATAACAATAGACTGCACTCTGTATTCTCTGTGGCTAGCTATAGACTCTAGCTACGCACTCGACAACTGCTAGGAATAGACTTGACTCCGTACTCCTCGGAGGATAGCTATAGACTGACTTGACTCCAAGGCTGCTACCAATAGACTGCCTCCTTTTTAGCGGGAAAGTTTGGCGTCCTTTATTTCCAACTTCCGCATTATGTTGGTTCATATATAAAAATAATAATTATATTTTTGTAATACCAAATAATTAATTTATTATCATCTGAATGTACATTTAATATGTATATATTGTACATCAGTATTGTCCAAAAATATTATTAATTTAAAGCGTATATAATACGATGTTATTTGTATTTTATGGTTTGTCCTTTGCGCGGGCTTTTCAAACTATCGATGGTTATTTGAATTTTAAAAATATTTTCGAGAATGTAATATATCATTACAATATATATATATATATATATATATATATATATATATATATATATATATATATATATATATATATATATATATATATATATAAACATATATCAGACCATCACATAGGTAATGTTGGTTTATGTCGGTGGACAGTAGAATGTGTCGATCCAAGTTTTTCTGCTAGCTCTTTGACTGTTACGACAGGATTTTCTCCTACACTAGCCTGCAGGAGTTTGTCATCAAGTTCTGTTGGTCGACCTGTACAAGGCTCGTCATCAAGCTTGCGGTTTCCCTCTCGAAATCATTCAAACCACTGCTGCACTTGCCACTCACTATTGACATTTGTGCCATATATTTCTACAAGTGTTCAATAAGTTCAATCTCCTTTATCGAATTCCCAAAGCATAACCAGAGAGATCCATTTCAAAAGAAATTTCAGCACAGAATAAATAAGTTTCACCAAAACATGATAAATAGAAGTTTATTTAATTCTATAATAAACAAAAATAAATTGAAAAGGAGGGAACATAAGACACAGAATATTAAAAACCTAAATAACTTATATGTATATAGTGTGTGTTCTTGTATGTTGAGGTGTACATGTATATAACTTATTTTGAAGCTCTTAGTATAGGAGATCTCGAGCTTAATGAATATGAAGATGGAAATACCTCACCTATATTTTTGATTTATGGTTCAAAATATAATTTAAAAAATATATTTACATGTTTTTTAGGTTTCTATAATTCCTCCTTCAAATTAATAAATTAAACATTTTTTGTTTATAATAATCATTGTAATGACATTTAAATTTCTAGTTAACATTTATTATCTCTTTGGAATATTTCGATAAATTATTGATAATCAATGACTATATTAAAAATTTAAATTATTTGATGCCTTAGAATGTGTTATCAGATTATGATAACCTAAAGCTTTTTTTTTGTTCACATTGTTCTAAATAATCAAGCATTGTTCAAAATAATATAACATTTGGTACGAATATTTGAATTTATTGGTACTAATTTTTTATTTATTTACTACTATTTATTATCTATTGTTTATATATTTATGTGTTTACTATCTAATCGCAAATGTTTTAATTATGAATATGTAATTTCGACTTCTGGGAACAAATATTCTCCTTAGCCCTTGATTATTATAATTATTTTATTTAATTTTTACAATTAAATGGTAATAATTATATTAAATGTATTCTGATATATATTTTTTATCTTGTGGGGAATTGTTGATAGTTTGGAATATAATGAACAATAATTATATTAAATGTATTCTGATGTATATTTTATACCTTGAATTGTCGACAGTTTGGAATATAATGAACAATAATTATATTAAATGTATTCTGATATATATTTTATATCTTGAATTGTTGATAGTTTGGAATATAATGAACAGATTTACATAAAAATTAGCTTTTGGATAATCTTGAACGGTCTGTATCTTTATGGTGCCTCTAAGTCTTTATAATCAAAGCCATAAATACTTAAAAAAGATTGATTACGTGAATGTTATCACAGCTGAGACATTCATAGACTTGGCATTGTCTGTGTGAATGTAAGTCTTTATCTATGAGAGTGACACAAAGTGTGTGAATCATAGAAATCTGTGGCTGCTGTCACTCTAAAAGAGAAATGAGATTAAACGTAAACACACAGTTTTTATTACATTGGAATCGAAGAAATAAAACTGTCTGCATTTAGATGTTACGCAGTGCTGCTGTCTAGTTGCGGTTTTCCCATAGCAAATGGCCAATCCGGGTTCGTTTCGACATAGACAGATCCTCGGCAGCTGCAACAGGAATTAATAATAAATTAATTATGTTAATGAGACAATAAAATGACTATAATAATTCATGTAGATTGCATAATTAAGTGGATAGAAATTTTGATTTAATTGGTAAAAATGTGTAATAAAAACCTTAAAAATAAATTAAATAAGATCACTTAGGTTAGAAAAAAAAATTTTTTTTGGGTGTAATAGCGTTTTATTTGGTTAACTATTGCAAGTTTTAGATTGTTATTATACCATATCCCTCAAATGCTCCCCTGAAATTTTCTCAGCCCCCCTGAAATTATTTCCTATGTACGCCCACGTTAAAACCACACAAAATTAGATTTATTTATTTAAATTTTAACGTCCATTTATTATTAACTACAAATTTTAGGACGGGTTATCTATAGGTTATCACCCTTTTCAGCCAGGATAGGAGTGATGCCTTATCCGTTTTTGATAGAAAAGCCACCACCCCAAGTGGGAAGCGAACCCACGACCTTTAAAATTAAATTATTGTTCAAACCAGCAAGGGGAGTATACAGCGATGGGGTCACCGATCTGGACCAATTTTAGTCTGGTGATTCTACATAAAAAAATAGTCGACACGTGTCCGAGCGTTTGTCCAATGCGCCTTAGGAGCCGAGAAATAAAATAAAATAGGTTGAAAGTGCTTTATTTTTTATATCGAGTTTAGATAATGATATCGACATGATTCTTTCACCAATTCATTTGTTTTATAGAGTATATTAAAAGAAAAATATAATCGTTAAACAATAATTTATATTTCGTCAAATATATTCAAAAATATGCTTACGTTTTCAGGTAAACTAGTATTATACTAGTTAGTCTATATCCTTCCTAATACCACCCTCAATATCCTTCCTAATACCACCTCCAATGTCCTTCCTAATACTACCTTCAATATCCTTCCTAATACCACCTCCTATATCCTTCCTAATATCACCTTCTATAGCCTTCCTAATTCCACCTTCTATATCCTTCCTAATATCACCTTCTATAGCCTTCCTAATACCACCTTCTATATCCTTCCTAATACCACCCTCAATATCTTTCCTAATACCACCTCCAATATCCTTCCTAATACCACCTCCAATATTCTTTCTAATATCACCTTCTATTGGGAATTAACATTACCGATGGCGGCGCCACTGTCGTCAAAATGGAGGTATACAAAGGGTAACCTGTGACATTTGTACATAGTGATTGCTGATAACAAGTGTTTTCGCAGTTGTTGTGGTTCTATTACACGTTAATATTAGTGTTTTCATCAAGAAACAGGGTTTTTGGAAGCTCTATTTTATTTGTGTACTCAAATATGTAAGAATATTGGACTAACAGTGAGTTGTTGTTATTGTGATGGATAAGCAAAAGTGAGGTAAATATTATTTCATACCATTGTGAATAGCTTTGAATACAATAAATGTATTTTATAATAAATATTGCATATTATTGATCACCAATAAATCATGAACAATTTGAAAATTGAAAAAAAAAAAAAATACTTCAAAATCTTTATTTTCACATATTACATGCACCATTATTTTTTTTAGTTTTGAATCGTTTCTGATCACAAATTTTAATTATTGCTTACATTATTTGCAAATTGTAACTGATGTAAATATAATTTCATACCATTGTGAAAAGATTTGAATACAATACATTTATTTTATAATAAATATTGCATATTATTGAACACCAACAAATCATGAACAACTTAAAAATTGAGAAAATATTTCAAAATTTCTTTGAATCTCTATTTCACATATTACTTGCACCATTTCATTTACTTATTAAGGTTGTAATTAAATTATATAAATATACTTTATCAAAAGGCACCGCAATATTTATGAAAGGAGTCATATGTATCAAATATGAAATAGTACACTCATTTAAATTTAATACAGCCATTCCTAATTAGTGTGTTTGTGCAAGTGCAAACAACTTAATAGAATGGTTGGTCTTCTCCAAAATACCACAGGTATTTAGGTAATGGATGTGCATTCACAATTGCTTCACCTTCAACTATGCACCTGAAACTACTTAAGGCTTCTAGATAGCCAAAGAAGTTCCTTTGTACATACTTTTGTTCATCAATATCTATACCTTCTGAATTTCTAAAATTAAATTAAATTCAGGTAAACTGGGTTGCAAGCTGTTTATAGTCACACAAGAGTGAAGGTTGCATTAATGTGAATTATTTCACTACCTCCTACATATATTGTTTAAAAATAATTACTTTGTGAAAGGGAAAGGTTCATGTTGTCTTTAAAAAGACAAATTTGTCATAAAACTGTTGGGAAATTATTAAATAGCAAAAAAAAAAAAAAAACACGAACAACACATGTCATAACTTTACAACTGTCATAGCTTTACATTTGTAAACAATGCACGTTACCTTTGTCATTAGTTCCGAAATTTTCCGCATGGCGGCGTATCGCTTAATGTTAATTCCCAATAGCCTTCCTAATATCACCTTCTATAGCCTTCCTAATACAACCTTCTATATCCTTCCTAATACCAACCTCAATATCCTTCCTAATACCACCTTTAATATCCTTCCTAATACCACCTCCAATGTCCTTTCTAATATCACCTTCTATATCCTTCCTAATATCACCTTCTATAGCCTTCCTAATACTACCTTCTATATCCTTCGTAATACCACCCTCAATATCCTTCCTAATACCACCTCATATGTCCTTCCTAATACTACCTTCAATATCCTTCCTAATACCACCTCCTATATCCTTCCTAATATCACCTCCAACATCCTTCCTAATACCACCTCCAATATCCTTCCTAATACCACCTCCTATATCCTTCCTAATATCACCTCCAACATCCTTCCTAATATCACCTCCAACATCCTTCCTAATACCACCTCCAATATCCTTCCTAATACCACCTCCAACATCCTTCCTAATATCACCTCCAACATCCTTCCTAATACCACCTCCAATATCCTTCCTAATACCACCTCCAACATCCTTCCTAATACCACCTCCAATATCCTTCCTAATACCACCTCCAACATCCTTCCTAATATCACCTCCAACATCCTTCCTAATACCACCTCCAATATCCTTCCTAATACCACCTTCTATATCCTTCCTAATAACACCTTCTGTAGCCTTCCTAAAACGACCTTAATAAATATCCTCTATCCTATTACCTATTACCTCTTTCAACAAATGAATGGTTAAATGCAATTGAATTAATTGCGATTAAATCTCTTACAATTAAGATGTTGAATCACCACTAAATTAATTGCAAACGGCAATTAACGGATTTAATAGCAATTAGATTTAATTGTATCCCTCTTTTAAAAAAATCTATCACAATTAAAATGATAATTGTGTGATCTTATGATTGAGAAATTAATTGATTGATGCCCCACTCTGTTCAGTAATCTGCATGTATTAAAACTATATTAACATAGTGAGAGAAAATTTTCTTTTACTCTTAAAACTTACCAAACAATTATTTCACACTCTCTTAAAATAATTTTTCAGTGAATTTCTTAAAATAATTTAATTTATACTTATGAAATAATTATTTCCAGTAGACCCTAAAAGTCACTCTTAAATTACTGGTTAAAATAATTATTTCAAAATAAATACCTAAAACAATTATTTCAAATTAAATAATTATTTCAAATAAAATTAGTATTTGAAATACTTTTGATTATTTGAAATACTTTTGATTATTTGAAATACTTTTAATTATTTGAAATAAATTTATTTATTTCAAATATCATGTCTCTCTATAAAATATTATTTTGGTGATTATTTGAAATAATTTATTTGAAATACAGCAAAATACATGTATTATTTTATTTCAAAATACTACATACAAAATAATGTATTTCAAATAAGAAATACTTTTCCGAAATACATTTGTATTTCAAATAGTATTTGAAATACATTTTTAAAATAATTATTTCAAATAATGCCCAACTCTAAGGGTAGTACCCTTAGATTCCCAGCTGGATCAAGCAACATTGTCTAGGAGGGATTCTAAAACCCTCCTGATGCTAATGAGATGACAGTAGGTAAAGAGAGAACGAATCTGACGATGACACCTCATTAGCATAACGTTCCGCATTTACTGGAAGTCAACATCTTTATCTTTCTTTACAATGTTTCTTTTTAAGTTCTACGTTTATTTATGTGCAATGTTGGTTACTGATGTCATATTTCACCAATCAGCTCAATCATATATGGAAATGTGAGCACAAAAACTGGGCCAGCTTCAAAATAAATTTAACTATATTCAGTAAAACTTTAAAAACAAATTTACCTGAACTAAGATTATCTGTATTTCTATGTACAACCATCTTAAGGTGGATAATTTAATCCGTGTTACTGACGAATGTGCCTTTATCTAACCGATATCAATTCAAAATAACCCATAAATAGTTTTAAGTTTTGTTGACACAAATATTAAAAATTTTGGTCGGGAGGACCCCCTCTTCTATAGTCCTACCACAAACAAAGGAACAAAAAGGGGCGTGGCTGGAGGGAAGCTAGGCCTTCCCCCACATGAGCTAAAGGCAGCGCGTGCGCACTACCATATTCTTTTGTTTGCGGGCGGACTATAATGGTGTTGTTTCAATGTTTCGTTTAATCATGAAGCACATCTTTATTGTTGGTTGAGGACGGCTAATATAAATATATATATTGTAGTGATATTTTCAATATAAATAGATTAAATTTAAATTATGAACCAAGAAATATCTTACTACTTCTTAGTAATATAAAATTCTGACTGAATATAAATTTCCTCAATCTGAAATCAAGAAGGCCGTGCAGATCGTCAGTTGTTTTCTGGAAGAGAAGAAGAAGAGATCCTTAGTTTTTATGTTAGGAGAGCATCCTAAAGTATTTGTACCAAAATAATTGTTTGAATTGAACATATATCAAGAGAATATTGAGAACCTTGGGAATATTGAAAATTGGAACTTGAGCTACGCCTGTGGATATAAGGTAATTTATTTTCATAGTATAAATTTTATATTATTCTGTGGTAGTAAGATGTATATCACTAACCACGTATATGTTTTTTAAAAAATATCTTTCTAATTTTGTATAAGAATCCAACACGACCCGTTTTAATAATAAAATAAAATTTAAAATTCATTATACGTCGATATATAAAAAAATTAAATCATTTAAAATGAATTAATTTTTATTTTATAACATTTTGGCGCCCAACTTAACGGCTATGCAAATTAGAGATTTGTTTTAAAAATAAATTAAATATATCGGGTTATTTATTTATTTAAATTGGGGAATTATGAATACAGAAGAATCTCCTGTATTTCGAGGATTTCAGGATTCAATTCAAACAGAAGACGAAATAAATGAGGCGAGCTTTTCCCAGGAAAATGAGGAGTTAGCGAGAAGCGTAATTCTACCCGTTACCCCAAGCAACGAGACGTTATCTCGGGAAATAGAAAATGGCGGACATTCCTCAGTTATGGAAGAGATAATGAAATTACTATACGATCAACAAAAGTTTTATTTCGACACTCTAAATAAAAGATTCGACGATACTAATAAAAAACTCAACGATTTAAATGCTTCAATATCAAATAAAATAATTTATGACAATGAGGAAGTAAATAGTAATATTGAGTATATAAATAAAGATAATGAAACTATAGAAGAAATATCAAGTAAAATAATTTATGAGAATGAGGAAGTAAATAATAATATTGATTATGTAAATAAAGATAATAAAATTGATGAAGAAATATTGAGTGAATTAATTTATGACAATGATAAAGTTAATAAAAATATTGATTATATAAATAAAGATAATAAAATTAAAAAAGAAATATCAAGTAAAATAATTTATGACGAGGAAGTAAATAATAATATTGATTATATAAATAAAGATAATAAAATTGAAGAAGAAATATTGAGTGAATTAATTGATGGAAACGAAGTAATAAATAAAATAATTTATAATAAAGTAACTAATGATAATTTTAAAAATACAATAAATAAGTTACAGAAAAGGGTTTGAAACATAATAACAGTGAAGAAATGTCTGATGACTATAAGAAAAGTAAAGAAATAGTTGGCTGTGGGAAGAATAGTAAGGATGAAGTACTGAATATGAATGAAAATTTAAATGATAACAATAATAATGAGACAATGTTGTATGTGAACTTTGGAAAGGGAGTAGAGAAGATTTCAAAACCAGAGAGACCCCCAAGGAAAAGAATAAAGCAGAAATGTAGTGGAAAATCGACAGATACCAAAAGAATATAAACGACCAAGACTAAGTCCATGGCAAAAATTAACCTTTATTTTAAATTTGGCATAATAAATTTATTAAAAATAATTTGATAATAAAAATAAATATAATTTAACATTAAACACTCAATCTAAATTTTCATAAATATAATTTAAATGATTAAGTAAATACATTTTAGAGTATGTAAGACAACCTTTCTAAATTTTTATTATAAATTGTTTCAATATTTCTTTTTAAATACCGGAAAAAAATAATTTTTTTTATATAATTTTTTTTTAAAACATGAGTGCAATATGTAGTGATATTTTCAATATAAATAGATTAAATTTAAATAATGAACCAAGAAATATCTTACTACTTCTTAGTAATATAAAATTCTGACTGAATATAAATTTCCTCAATCTGAAATCAAGAAGGCCGTGCAGATCGTCAGTTGTTTTCCTGAAGAGAAGAAGAAGAGATCCTTAGTTTTAGCGCGGTTCCTCCCTCCCCCATAGGGAGGAACCCCGCTTATAAGGTTGATACAATGAAACAATCCGGAAGTGCCGACTAGAAAATTTCGCGTTTCAGAACCCCTAGAAACCGAAAATAACGGTGGTTCAAATTTGTATATATATATATATGTATATATTTATTTATATATATATATATATATATATATATTTGTCTGTTCGCTCTCTAGCTAGAAGACGAATGGTCCGATTTTGATGAAATTTGGTACAAAAATCTGGCGTCCAATTTGAAAGGTCAAGTTCGTTAACCAGCAAAATCCGCCCACTGGAAGATGGCGTTTGGGGCGAAATTCGCGCAAAAAAAATCGTAACGCTTACGTTTTTGAGTTCATAAGCTTGTAAGGACTCTTTTTATATGCTTCATGGGCTAGGAAAACGAATGAAACCATTTTCAAGGCGATAGCTTTAACCGTTTTCGAGAAAATTGGAAAAATAGTTTTTGAATACCGTTTTTGGTTTGGGTACTTAGAATCACGGGATTCAGTTGAAACATTATCTGCATGTTCTTCTTTCATTAAAACTAATATGTTGAAAGTTATGTTACGTTTGGAGTTAAGGAAGGGTTAGAATAAAATATTTTATTAACAGACATGAAAAGTTTTGGGAACTTTGTATACTTTCATTAATATCTCGAACACGGTTGGGAAATCGTGGTAAGTAGATAGAAACTATTTGAAAGCTTACTAAATTTTCTACAAAAAAGATTCTAAAACTATTTTTGAGTAGGTTATGTCAATCGGAGAAATAAGTGCTTAAATCTTCAAATACGTCTGTTTTTTTCTTATGAACGGGTTTTTGTCGTTCTTTTTGTAATTTTTGTCTCTTTCCCTTGGTTTTTTATTGCTTTTTATTTTTGTAATTTCTTATGTTGGGAAAATGTATTTGTATGTAAAACAGGATAGGAAAAATGAGACCAATTTTCTGTTGCTAGAAATAATGAAAATTTTGGGAACTTCGTATACTTCCATTAATATCTTGAAAACGATTGAAAATCTTGGGAAGCGAAAGGTTACCATTCGAAAGCTTACTAAATGGTCTACAAAAAAGGTTTTGAGGAAAGTTTTGAATAAGCGATGTCAATCGGATGAAATAAGTGCTTAAACTTTGAAGTAATTGATTTCGTTTATTTCATACGGTTCTTTTGGTCTGTTTTTATTCCTATTTTTTCATTTCTTATAGTTGGATAATGTATTTGACAATAAAACAGATTAATTAAAATAAGAAAAACAATTCATTGTTAGAAATATATCAGGCTGTACCTTATGAAATGTCAGTTTTGGATTTGCCGATTTCCTTCAAATGTCTTGAAACTGTCGAGGCTCCTAGTCCGAGTTCTTTGGCATATTCCCTATTGTTTGCTATTGCTTATAGTAGTCAAATGTATTTGCCAATAACACAGGATACGGGCGGAACCTTGGGATTCTCAGATCCCGTATGAATATCTATTAGGCCCTCTTCGTATATTTTCATTAATATCTCAAAAAGGGTTAGGAAATCGTGGAAAAATGTTTTGAAGAAATGTTTGATGGGGTCGTCACATTAGGAGAAATAAGTGCTTAAAACTTAGTTAGTTAGTTTCGTTTATTTAAACGGATCTATTTGTGTGTTTCCCGCAGTTTTTTCACTGCTCGTCATTTTTGTAATTTCTTATAGTAGTCAAATGTATTTGTCAGTAAACAGGATACGTATAATTAGAAGCAATATTTTGTTTGTTAGAATTCGAAGATGCCGTACGAATATCTAGATATTACCTGTGGGTTAATATGTTTTTTGAGTTGAAGCTTTAAAGCCTCAACAGGAATATTTGTGTAATCACCCTTCACAGTTAATTTATTAGAATCATGAGTGACCGTTTTTGTGTTACAACTAACAATCTTTGAAAACGAAGTTTAACTATCCTTGTTATTGTTATTTTCCTTCTGTTTGGCCGAAATTTTCTATTCGTGGTGTAATTCTCCTTGAATTTTTTGACTAGATCAAGAACCTATTTTAAGCACTCTTAAATTCCTTAATTTAATTCAGGAAGTTTATCAAGCTTGATATAATCACTTTTGGGTTAATACGGGTGGTCTATACCGAGTCCTTTGTTTGTAAACACAAAGAGCTTTCTGAGTAACGGTAAAGGGCAGTAAAAGTATATGACTGACTACCTGGAAGTAGACCCTGCATACAGAGAATTGCAATACGAGACCTCATTCATCTTTCACCAGCTACCGTGTAGCACCTTAGATCTGTTTATATTGTTTTACTCAGTGTGAACAAGTGTTGAAAGTGCCTAAAATTTTATATTTTTATTCCTTGTTATTTTTTAATTGCTTAGAGTTGGATAATGTATTTGAAAATAAAACAGGTTAAGAAAAATAAGAAATCAATTTAATGTTAGAGATATGGATTTCCAAGATTTAGCTTTTCAACTGCCTAGCGTCCTTCCTAGGGAGGGTTGTTTGTCTTTGATTTTGGTACTTAGAATTATGGGATACAGTTGAAACATTTTCTGCGTGTTCAACACTAATATGTTGAAATTTTTGTTACGTTTAGGGTAAAGGAAGAGTTAGAATAAAATATTTTATTAACAGACAAAAAAAGTTTTGGTAACTTTGTATACTTTCGTTAGTATCTCGAAAACCGTTGACAATCTTGTGAAGCGGAAGATTACCATTCGAAAGCTTACTAAATGCTCTACAAAAAAGGTTCTGTACATGGACGTATATAAAAACAATTTCGGGGGCGGGGGTCTGAGACCATTTCCAGGGTATGGAATACTAAATATTTAGAGCTTGGAATAGCTTTAGGCAACTAAAACGCTATTACACGTAAAATAAAATATGTTTTATGAACTAAGTGATCTTATTTAATTTATTTTTAAGGGTTTTACGAGAAGTTTTCATCATTAATTCAAAATTTCGGGACGGGGCTGCAGCCCCATCAGCCCCCCCCCTCATATATGCCCATGCTTCTGTACCCTCTAGAAAGGCTTTATTAGGCATATTTTGTATTGATTTATAGAGCTTTGCTTTAGAATGAGAGCAGGATTGTGTAATTTCCGCATCTGTGTAAAAGTTAGTTACTGTCGGTGTCCCTGACGCCTTAATATCACTTTTATTCGAGATATTCGAGAGGATTTTGACAATTTTCACGAGATATATAAAAAAAAATAAGTTTATTTCTTTTCTAAGCTTATCAAATGGCACTAGGGACATGAACGGAACCGCGCTAAGATGCTGCAGTTCCTGCGAGTCGGACTTTTTATGTTAGGAGAGCATCCTAAAGTATTCGTACCAAAATAATTGTTTGAATTGAACATATATTAAGAGAATATTGAGAACCTTGGGAATATTGAAAATTGGAACTTGAGCTACGCCTGTGGATATAAGGTAATTTATTTTCATAGTATAAATTTTATATTATTGGTAGTAAGATGTATATCACTAACCACGTATATGTTTTTTAAAAAATATCTTTCTAATTTTGTATAAAATCCAATGCCAGCACAAAAACCACCAACCACCCCAACCCCAGCACAAAACCTCACACCTCCTTCCCAAACCTCCCAGAAGAATATCCCATCAGTTTCCTCTCCTAAACCTATTAATGCTCCCCCTGTTCCTCCCACTCCTACACCCCAAGATCCCTTCAACCTGTTTTCCTCGTTCCTAAATAAGTTGGAAACATTACTAACTCCTCTTATCTCCCTTATGACCTCCCTAATTTCCGACATTCTTCCGAAACTTCTTAAATGATTTCCTTTAATCCCAATTCCCTCACCATAATCCTATGGAATGCTAACGGACTTATCTCACGACGACTCGAGCTTGAACTCCTACTTACAGAAAGAAACATCGACATCGCACTGATTACAGAAACACACCTACTTACCACAAACTACTTCTCAATCCCAGGATATGTGTGCTACAGGGCAGACCATCCCTCCGATTCCCGGCATGGAGCAGCAGTAATGGTGAAAAGTTCTTTGGCTCACTTTTCGCACTCCACTCTCTCGACAGACAGCATGCAGGTAAGTTCAATTTCCCTTTCCCTTTCATCCTACAATATAATTGTTTCTGCGGCGTATTTCTCTCCAAATTTTACCATTTACCAACCTGAATTCCTCACTCTATTCCAATCCTTTGGTCCTCACTTTCTCATAGGGGCTGATTTCAATGCGAAACATCCCAGATGGGGAAGCCGTCTTACCAATCCTCGTGGCAGAATTCTTTATGACATCCTTCAATCCCAAAATTATGACACCATTTCCTCTGATTCTCCTACATATTGGCCAACCGATCGCTCTCGCACTCCCGACCTTGTCGATTTCTTCATCACTTCTGGCCTACGAGGAATATCATACTCGGTTCAGTCACTGCTTGAACTCTCATCCGATCACTCAGCCATCCTACTCGTCCTGAATACCTCTCCTCTACCACGCTCCAGCAATCCCACTCTCACACCAGGGCCTATGAACTGGGAGTTGTTTCGTCAACAACTCTCTCAACTCATAGATCTCAATGTTCCCTTGAAAACTTCATCCGACGTGGATGAGGCTGTTTTGATGTTCACAAAAGCCATACAAGACAGTGCTCTGAGCTCAAGCAGGCCAAGAACTCGTCTCCCTTTTCACCCTAAGCCTCAACTCCCAGACCACATCCTTAATCTCTTGTCAGCTAAGCGCCAAGCAAGGGCTCGCTGGCAGAGGTCTCGTTACCCATCCGACCACACTTCCTTCAATCGACTTACTCGCCTCCTAAAAAAAGCCTTATCCGAATTCCGATCTGAATCCTTTAATGATTACCTCCAATCACTCACCACCGAAGACAACTCTCTCTGGCAAGCCACCCGTAAAATCCTAAAATTCCATTCCGTTCCTCAACCTCTTCAACGCAGCGACGGAACTTGGGCTAGAAGTGATGAAGATAAAGCCGAACTATTCGCTTCCCATCTGGAATCTACTTTTTCCCCTCATCCAGAAACCAGCTCCTCCCAAGACCTAGAAATACATGATTACCTGAATACCCCTCTTCCACTCTCCCTTCCTCCTAAAGCATTCCATCCTGCAGAAGTTAAATACATTATCAGACACCTCCCAAGAAAATCTCCCGGTTACGACCTTATAACAGCCCTAATCCTAAAAAATCTACCTCACAAAGCAATTATTTTCCTCGCCTACATATTCAATTCAATCCTACGTACTACCCACTTCCCAAATCCATGGAAACATTCGATAATAATCCTTATACCTAAACCTCAGAAATCTCCCAAGAATCCATCTTCCTATCGCCCTATCAGTTTGCTCCCAATTATATCCAAGATATTTGAAAAACTTCTCCTTAAAAGAATTCTGTCCACGATCCCTCCAAATTCCTTACCAGATCACCAGTTTGGTTTTCGTCCTCAGCATTCAACCATCCAACAATGCTTCAGCGTTGTTGACACCATATCCCACGCGCTTGAAAGTAGAAACTACTGCACGAGTGCCTTTCTCGACGTCGCCCAAGCGTTCGATCGTGTTTGGCACCCGGGGTTGTTATACAAAATAAAGCGCATACTTCCTCACACATATTTCCTAATCCTGCAATCCTATCTATCTAACCGCTCCTTCCAAGTAAGATCCGGTCCCGCATTGTCTAGTTCCCATCCCATTTCCTCCGGAGTACCACAGGGAAGTATTCTTGGTCCTCTCCTCTACCTTTTATACACCGCAGACATCCCTACCCACCCCAGCACCCACTTAACTACCTATGCTGATGATACAGCCATATTTTCCTCCTCTCCTGACCCCGTAACTGCTTCCTGTTATCTACAAGAACATCTGGAATCTGTCGAGCACTGGTGCAACAAGTGGAAAATAAAGGTGAATCCTGAGAAATGCTGCCAAATCACATTCACCCTCAATAAGAGAACCTGCCCTCCAGTCATCATATTCAGCCACGAACTCCCCATATCCAACGAGGTGCGCTACCTGGGATTATTACTGGACAGTAGACTCACTTGGAACCCACACACCCGACTGAAAAGACAGGAACTGAACAGGAGATACGGACTCTTACGACGACTACTGGGACCTTCATCAAAACTGACACTACACAACAAACTCATTGTTTACAAAACCATAATCCGACCTATTTGGACTTACGGACTTGAACTCTGGGGTAACAACTAAAACTTCGAACATACAGAGAATACAGGCATTCCAATCCAAAGTCCTCCGCAAAATAGTTAATGCTCCTTTCTATGTTTCCAATAAAACCCTTCATAGTGACCTCAACATCCCTTTCGTTCAAGAACTGGCAAAATCCCGCTTCCTAACGTTTCATTCCAAACTGTCCTTCCATCCCAATCCTAGAGCACAAACACTTTCCTCCCAAACTCACCCCAAAAATCCGCCTAGAAGGCTCAAGAGACATTGGCCTCGTGATCAATTAACTGAATAGGGACAAGACATTATTCTAAGTAGGAAGTGCCAGTATTGATTGGCTCCTTCCAAAAGTGTTATTATTATTGTGTTATTATTTTTATTATTATTTCCTATTCATTGTTTTTGTTTGTTTTGTTTTTTATGTACTTTTTCTTTCTTTTTTTTATTTTTTATTTATTTGCTTATTTGTTTTTTATTTATTTTGTATTTCAACTCAATTCTGTACATAATTATTATTTTTATCTGAGAGCAAACTTAACTAATGTACTCTCCAAATGTACAGATGTTAAATAAACGTATTACTAAAAAAAAAAATTTGTATAAGAACCCAACACGACCCTTTTTAATAATAAAATTCAATTTAAAATTCATTGTACGTTGATATATATATATATATATATATATATATATATATATATATATATATATATATATATATAAAAATTATTTAAAATTAATAAATTTTTATTTTATAACAATATATGTATATATATATATATATATATATATATATATATATATATATATATATATATATAAACTGCTCATAAACTGAAGTGGACCACTCAAGGAAATTCAGATTTTTACTTGATTGATATTGATGGTATCGACATTAGTTCTCCATCATCAAGATTGACGTTTTAGAGTGTTATGAGAGCAAAAGCTGCGATTTAGCTCAAGTATGTCTGAGCTAATGGGGGGGGGGCAGGGATATCTAGAAATCGAAAAACTCGTCTTCTATCCTGCTCACTGGGGAGCTTGAGGATTGTCTTAAGCGATTAATGAACAGTTTTCTCAGATTTATCCTCGATACCCCCAGGGATGCCCATATTTCACACCGGTATTCCGAGTTGAAGTGGCTATTTCCATCAATTCGACGACAATACTTCCTAGGTTCCTTCCTTTACCAAACCATTTCTTCGGAATCTCCTTCTTATATCTACAACCTCCTTCAGTTTAAATCTTCTATCCATTCCCGTGGTACCCGCTCCCGTCCCTCCGATCTCTATCCTCCCACTCATAAAACAGCCTTCTTTGACCGTTCCTTCATCTCCCGAGACTCCTCCTTCTAGAACTCTATCCCTCTTTCCATTCGACACTCTCCTTCCTTACCTGTATTTAAATCCCGCCTCTTTGCTTTTCTCCTATCCTCCCATGAAGACGCATCTTAAGATTTGATTACCAGAAAAACCAATTTAGCTATGTAAATTATGTTGTTGTTTTCTTCTCTTGTTTATGCATTTATTTTTATTCATATCCTTTTATAGCCCCCATTTCTTTAATTTTTATTTATTTTTTTAATATTTATTTGTTTATTTTAAACGATTTAATTATATTCTTATCCCCCTCTAAATATTGTATCATCATTGCTCCAATATGTTTGTGTGCATATTTACTTATGTTTTATTTTATTATTTAAGACTTTACTAATAATATTTGTATTTTTTTTTCTACTTTTGTTTTTTCTTTATCTATAGTCATATTTTTAGGTCAAATTTGTTTATTCAACTGTATGTATTTATTTTTATTCTTATGGGACGATGTCCCAGAATACTATATTTTTTTCATTCGTTCATTCATTGTTCAAAAATGAACATGTAACCTAAACTCAAGAAATCGAAATGATAAAAATCGGACCATTTTTGAGCCTGTGAGAGAGCGAACAGACCTACATACATACACAAACACGCACACACACACACGTTTACATACATACATAAATATTCTTATTTAAATTATATATATATATATATATATATATATATATATATTATTTATTCTTATAGATGACCCAAAATATTAAAATTCTTTTTTATCCTAGGAGGCCTGGGGTCATTAAAGCAGTCTTCCTTTATTACACCACTTTATTTATTGGGCCCGACATGTTTCGTGCATCTTTTCTTCGCACCTCTTCAGGGGCACTTCTTGCAAGGAAGTCCTCCCGTTACCAAGTACTCCCTCTGGAGTCCGGCTTAATAATTACGGAGTATTAAGCCGGACTCCAGAGGGAGTACTTGGTAACGGGAGGACTTCCTTGCAAGAAGTGCCCCTGAAGAGGTGCGAAGAAAAGATGCACGAAACATGTCGGGCCCAATAAATAAAGTGGTGTAATAAAGGAAGACTGCTTTAATGACCCCATGCCTCCTAGGATAAAAAAGAATATATATATATATATATATATATATATATATATATATATATATATATACACACAAATTTTAACCACCATTATTGGTGTTGAAAGTATACGAAGTTCACAAAACTTTTCATGTCTATTAAAAACATATTTTATTCTAATCCTTCCTTAACTCCAAACGTAACCAAAATTTAAACATCTTTGTTTATATGAATTTCAAACGTGCAGAAAATATTTTAACTGAATCCGATGATTCTAAGTGCCCAAACCAAAAACTAGATTCAACAACTATTTTTCCAGTTTTCTGGAAAACGATTAAAGTTATTGTCTTAAAAATGGTTTCAATCGTTTTCCTAGGCCAAGAAGCCTATAAAATGAGTACTTACAAGCATATGATGTAAATCTAACGATTATTTTCATGGGAATTTCGCTCCAAAAACCATGTTCCGGTGTATGGATTCTACTGGTTAACGAACTAGACGAAAGATTTTTGTACCAAATTTCATCAAAATCGGACTAATCTTCTGGATTGCCAAAATCGGACGAATCGCCTTTAATGAATCGGAAATAATTAAGTTACTCTTATTAATCAAATTGTTGTTGAAAGCAATGGAGAAATTGATACTGATCCATGGTGGCCGAAAGCCACCCCAGAATGGTTGCATAATAATTTCTCATTTAGTAACATAATAACAATTTCTGCTACAAAAACATAAATATTCGTCGGCAGTAAATGACATCGCAAATGTCGAGCAGGAGTTGTAAACGACAAGATATCATCCCAATTACCATTCTAAATAAATAGAAGGTGTCAAGAAACACTTCACGGATAATTCCCGAAAGATAAAGAGTATGATGCACTTGTCATTTAGAAGGACATTGTGAGAATATAACACTGCCTTGTCGGCCGACGGTTTGGAGTGGACGGAAGGTGTTTATAAAGCTGTCTTCTTGTCCGACGGATTGGAGTGGACGGAAGGAGGTGTTCATAAAACTGTCAGACGGATTGGAGTGGTCAGAAAAACGTGATTATAAAAACAGTCTTATCGTCCGAAGGATTACAGCGAACGTCTACAATAGCACATTTAGCAGTATGCTAATTATCATATTAGCATTATTTATATCAGGTTAGTGTTATTCAATGATAAAAGTATTGTAAGCATGACTAGTGTATTGTATTCATGATGCTAGTATTTTTTGCATGACTAGTGTATTGTATTCATGATGCTAGTATTTTATGCATGCTTGTAGTAATGTATGCATGCTTATAGTGTTGCAAGCATTCTTATAGTATGCTAGTTTTAGTGATGTATGGATTGTACTAGAATGTTATGCATGACTAGTGTATTGTATTCATGATTCCAGTATTTTATGCAAGATTGTAGTAATGTATGCATGCTTATAGTATTGCATGCATGCTTCCAGTACGCATGCTTGTACTAGTATTGTATACATGACAAGGGTTTGTATACATGATTCCAGTATTTTATGCATGCTTGTAGTAATGTATGCATGCTTATAGTGTTGCAAGAATTCTTCTAGTATGCTAGTTTCAGTGATGTATGGATTGTACTAGTATTGTATGCATGACTAGTATATTGTATTCATGATTCCAGTATTTTATGCAAGATTGTAGTAATGTATGCATGCTTATAGTATTGCATGCATGCTTCCAGTACGCATGCTTGTACTAGTATTGTATACATGACAAGGGTTTGTATACATGATTCCAGTATTTTATGCAAGCTTGTAGTAATTTATGCATGCTTATAGTGTTGCAAGAATTCTTCTAGTATGCTAGTTTCAGTGATGTATGGATTGTACTAGTATTGTATGCATGACTAGTATATTGTATTCATGATTCCAGTATTTTATGCAAGATTGTAGTAATGTATGCATGCTTATAGTATTGCATGCATGCTTCCAGTACGCATGCTTGTACTAGTATTGTATACATGACAAGGGTTTGTATACATGATTCCAGTATTTTATGCAAGCTTGTAGTAATTTATGCATGCTTATAGTGTTGCAAGAATTCTTCTAGTATGCTAGTTTCAGTGATGTATGGATTGTACTAGTATTGTATGCATGACTAGTATATTGTATTCATGATTCCAGTATTTTATGCAAGATTGTAGTAATGTATGCATGCTTATAGTATTGCATGCATGCTTCCAGTACGCATGCTTGTACTAGTATTGTATACATGACAAGGGTTTGTATACATGATTCCAGTATTTTATGCAAGCTTGTAGTAATTTATGCATGCTTATAGTGTTGCAAGAATTCTTCTAGTATGCTAGTTTCAGTGATGTATGGATTGTACTAGTATTGTATGCATGACTAGTATATTGTATTCATGATTCCAGTATTTTATGCAAGATTGTAGTAATGTATGCATGCTTATAGTATTGCATGCATGCTTCCAGTACGCATGCTTGTACTAGTATTGTATACATGACAAGGGTTTGTATACATGATTCCAGTATTTTATGCAAGCTTGTAGTAATTTATGCATGCTTATAGTGTTGCAAGAATTCTTCTAGTATGCTAGTTTCAGTGATGTATGGATTGTACTAGTATTGTATGCATGACTAGTATATTGTATTCATGATTCCAGTATTTTATGCAAGATTGTAGTAATGTATGCATGCTTATAGTATTGCATGCATGCTTCCAGTACGCATGCTTGTACTAGTATTGTATACATGACAAGGGTTTGTATACATGATTCCAGTATTTTATGCAAGCTTGTAGTAATTTATGCATGCTTATAGTGTTGCAAGAATTCTTCTAGTATGCTAGTTTCAGTGATGTATGGATTGTACTAGTATTGTATGCATGACTAGTATATTGTATTCATGATTCCAGTATTTTATGCAAGATTGTAGTAATGTATGCATGCTTATAGTATTGCATGCATGCTTCCAGTACGCATGCTTGTACTAGTATTGTATACATGACAAGGGTTTGTATACATGATTCCAGTATTTTATGCAAGCTTGTAGTAATTTATGCATGCTTATAGTGTTGCAAGAATTCTTCTAGTATGCTAGTTTCAGTGATGTATGGATTGTACTAGTATTGTATGCATGACTAGTATATTGTATTCATGATTCCAGTATTTTATGCAAGATTGTAGTAATGTATGCATGCTTATAGTATTGCATGCATGCTTCCAGTACGCATGCTTGTACTAGTATTGTATACATGACAAGGGTTTGTATACATGATTCCAGTATTTTATGCAAGCTTGTAGTAATGTATGCATGCTTATAGTGTTGCAAGAATTCTTCTAGTATGCTAGTTTCAGTGATGTATGGATTGTACTAGTATTGTATGCATGACTAGTATATTGTATTCATGATTCCAGTATTTTATGCAAGATTGTAGTAATGTATGCATGCTTATAGTATTGCATGCATGCTTCCAGTACGCATGCTTGTACTAGTATTGTATACATGACAAGGGTTTGTATACATGATTCCAGTATTTTATGCAAGCTTGTAGTAATGTATGCATGCTTATAGTGTTGCAAGAATTCTTCTAGTATGCTAGTTTCAGTGATGTATGGATTGTACTAGTATTGTATGCATGACTAGTATATTGTATTCATGATTCCAGTATTTTATGCAAGATTGTAGTAATGTATGCATGCTTATAGTATTGCATGCATGCTTCCAGTACGCATGCTTGTACTAGTATTGTATACATGACAAGGGTTTGTATACATGATTCCAGTATTTTATGCAAGCTTGTAGTAATTTATGCATGCTTATAGTGTTGCAAGAATTCTTCTAGTATGCTAGTTTCAGTGATGCATGGATTGTACTAGTATTGTATGCATGACTAGTATATTGTATTCATGATTCCAGTATTTTATGCATGCTTGTAGTAATGTATGCATGCTTATAGTGTTGCAAGAATTCTTCTAGTATGCTAGTTTCAGTGATGTATCGATTGTACAAACATTGTAAGGTTGACAAGGGTATTAGAAATCCATTAGAAATCACACAAATGGAATAGAATTTGTTGCTCGACATTTTTGATTTTCCTAATTTTTTTACCAGTTATTCCACTATACTAGATGAGTTCAAACCTGAAATAAAAAAAATTCAAAAGTTTGCATTTGAACTATTTTTGCTCAAAACTTTTGAGGTAATAGCGAAAATTACTTATTGCATAATTAACATTTTGTTCCTTTCAAATATTAGGTAAATCAATTTATACTATGAATTGTCATTATATGTTGTATTCGTATAACGTAATTTTAGCCCAAGTTTGATGCTCTATAACCAGTTGAGTCTCAGTCACCAAATTGATGTTTGTTTACGTCATAAAGAGATCTTATCTGTATGAATTTCATAATTGTTGACTCAAGCCCTTTTGAGATATTGTACTTCAAATATTGCAAAAAATACGATTGTGGCAAACTTTGAAAATTATATAGAAAAAAGTAAAAAGTTCTCAAGCTTGAAAAAACTTCTGCAGCAAATAGTCATATAATACATCTGCAACCTGAATGGGTGACCGACTACGTGCTGTTGGCATTATAGAAAAGGGCGGCAACCTGTAGAAAGCCCGGCGTTAATAGCCCTAATGTTAAACAAACAAAAAAAAATATCTATGCAAGAAAAAAAATTTGAAGGTGTCTTTTTTTCCTTCTGATAATTTTGGAGCTCTAAAACTCCCAATTTACGTTAATTTTCAATCAATTTTCGTCATTTTTTTCTTCAATTTACATACTATTTACAAAAGAAAATGCAGGAACAAAAATCAAGAGCTTATCGTTCTGATAATTTTAGTGTTTATTCCGTTTTGATATCGATGAAATTAACAGAGTTAGATACATTTACGTAAAACTTGTTTTCGGACAAAAATTAGTTAAAATGGCCGGCAAAAAAAAAAAAAAAAAAAAAAAATGATGACCCAGAATTTTTTTTTATTGGAGCTTTTAACTCACCTATTATAGGGGAATAACTAGTAAAAAATTAGGAAAATCAAAAATGTCGAGCAACATGGTCTGGGTGATTTCTAATAGATTGACCTATTCATGATTACAGCATTGCAAGCATGCTTGTAGTTATGTATGGATTTTACATGTATTACATGCATAGTTATAGTATTTTACACGTGTAGTATTATACGGATGGTTTTATTATTGCATGCCTGCCAAGGATATTGTATACATGATTCTAGTCAGAGATGGCCATAATTAATATACATTAATTAATTAATCACTTTGAATGTTATTTTAGTACATTGAAAATTTAATTAAAATAGGAAATAAATAAAAAAAAAAATGTGTCACTCCACACCACTGCAGCATTATTCATTCGTCACTCACCCAGCACCAGCAACATATCGACGCACTAGTTATAACCCGCCATAACACCCAGCACCAGCAACATATCGACGCACTAGCTGTAACCCGCCATAACACCCAGCACCAGCAACATATCGACGCACTAGCTGTAACCCGCCATAACACCCAGCACCAGCAACATATCGACGCACTAGCTGTAACCCGCCATAACACCCAGCACCAGCAACATATCGACGCACTAGCTGTAACCCGCCATAACACCCAGCTCCAGAAACATATCGACGCACTAGCTGTAACCCGCCATAACACCCAGCACCAGCAACATATCGACGCACTAGCTATAACCCGCCATAACACCCAGCCCCAGCAACATATCGACGCACTAGCTGTAACCCGCCATAACACCCAGCACCAGCAACATATCGACGCACTAGCTGTAACCCGCCATAACACCCAGCACCAGCAACATATCGACGCACTAGCTGTAACCCGCCATAACACCCAGCACCAGCAACATATCGACGCACTAGCTGTAACCCGCCATAACACCCAGCACCAGCAACATATCGACGCACTAGCTGTAACCCGCCATAACACCCAGCACCAGCAACATATCGACGCACTAGCTGTAACCCGCCATAACACCCAGCACCAGCAACATATCGACGCACTAGCTGTAACCCGCCATAACACCCAGCACCAGCAACATATCGACGCACTAGCTGTAACCCGCCATAACACCCAGCACCAGCAACATATCGACGCACTAGCTGTAACCCGCCATAACACCCAGCACCAGCAACATATCGACACACTAGCTGTAACCCGCCATAACACCCAGCACCAGCAACATATCGACGCACTAGCTGTATCCCGCCATAACACCCAGCACCAGCAACATATCGACGCACTGGCTGTAACCCGCCATAACACCCAGCACCAGCAACATATCGACGCACTGGCTGTAACCCGCCATAACACCCAGCACCAGCAACATATCGGCGCACTAGCTGTAACCCGCCATAACACCCAGCACCAGCAACATATCGACACACTAGCTGTAACCCGCCATAACACCCAGCACCAGCAACATATCGACGCACTAGCTGTAACCCGCCATAACACCCAGCACCAGCAACATATCGACGCACTAGCTGTAACCCGCCATAACACCCAGCACCAGCAACATATCGGCGCACTGGCTGTAACCCGCCATAACACCCAGCACCAGCAACATATCGACGCACTGGCTGTAACCCGCCATAACACCCAGCACCAGCAACATATCGACGCACTAGCTGTAACCCGCCATAACACCCAGCACCAGCAACATATCGACGCACTAGCTGTAACCCGCCATAACACCCAGCACCAGCAACATATCGACGCACTAGCTGTAACCCGCCATAACACCCAGCACCAGCAACATATCGACGCACTAGCTGTAACCCGCCATAACACCCAGCACCAGCAACATATCGACACACTAGCTGTAACCCGCCATAACACCCAGCACCAGCAACATATCGACGCACTAGCTGTATCCCGCCATAACACCCAGCACCAGCAACATATCGACGCACTAGCTGTAACCCGCTATAACACCCAGCTCCAGCAACATATCGACGCACTAGCTGTAACCCGCCATAACACCCAGCACCAGCAACATATCGACGCACTAGCTGTAACCCGCCATAACACCCAGCACCAGCAACATATCGACGCACTAGCTGTAACCCGCCATAACACCCAGCACCAGCAACATATCGACGCACTAGCTGTAACCCGCCATAACACCCAGCACCAGCAACATATCGACGCACTAGCTGTAACCCGCCATAACACCCAGCACCAGCAACATATCGACGCACTGGCTGTAACCCGCCATAACACCCAGCACCAGCAAAATATCGGCGCACTAGCTGTAACCCGCCATAACACCCAGCACCAGCAACATATCGGCGCACTAGCTGTAACCCGCCATAACACCCAGCACCAGCAACATATCGACGCACTAGCTGTAACCCGCCATAACACCCAGCACCAGCAACATATCGACGCACTGGCTGTAACCCGCCATAACACCCAGCACCAGCAACATATCGACGCACTGGCTGTAACCCGCCATAACACCCAGCACCAGCAACATATCGGCGCACTGGCTGTAACCCGCCATAACACCCAGCACCAGCAACATATCGACGCACTAGCTGTAACCCGCCATAACACCCAGCTCCAGAAACATATCGACGCACTAGCTGTAACCCGCCATAACACCCAGCACCAGCAACATATCGACGCACTAGCTGTAACCCGCCATAACACCCAGCACCAGCAACATATCGACGCACTAGCTGTAACCCGCCATAACACCCAGCACCAGCAACATATCGACGCACTAGCTGTAACCCGCCATAACACCCAGCACCAGCAACATATCGACGCACTAGCTGTAACCCGCCATAACACCCAGCACCAGCAACATATCGACGCACTAGCTGTAACCCGCCATAACACCCAGCACCAGCAACATATCGACGCACTGGCTGTAACCCGCCATAACACCCAGCACCAGCAACATATCGACCCACTGGCTGTAACCCGCCATAACACCCAGCAACAGCAACATATCGACGCACTGGCTGTAACCCGCCATAACACCCAGCACCAGCAACATATCGACGCACTGGCTGTAACCCGCCATAACACCCAGCACCAGCAACATATCGACGCACTGGCTGTAACCCGCTAAACACCCAGCACCAGCAACATATCGACGCACTGGCTGTAACCCGCCATAACACCCAGCACCAGCAACATATCGACGCACTGGCTGTAACCCGCCATAACACCCAGCACCAGCAACATATCGACGCACTGGCTGTAACCCGCCATAACACCCAGCACCAGCAACATATCGACGCACTGGCTGTAACCCGCCATAACACCCAGCACCAGCAACATATCGACGCACTGGCTGTAACCCGCCATAACACCCAGCACCAGCAACATATCGACGCACTGGCTGTAACCCGCCATAACACCCAGCACCAGCAACATATCGACGCACTGGCTGTAACCCGCCATAACACCCAGCACCAGCAACATATCGACGCACTGGCTGTAACCCGCCATAACACCCAGCACCAGCAACATATCGACGAACTGGCTGTAACCCGCCATAACACCCAGCACCAGCAACATATCGACGCACTAGCTGTAACCCGCCATAACACCCAGCACCAGCAACATATCGACGAACTGGCTGTAACCCGCCATAACACCCAGCACCAGCAACATATCGACGCGCTAGCTGTAACCCGCCATAACACCCAGCACCAGCAACATATCGACGCACTAGCTGTAACCCGCCATAACACCCAGCACCAGCAACATATCGACGCACTAGCTGTAACCCGCCATAACACCCAGCACCAGCAACATATCGACGAACTGGCTGTAACCCGCCATAACACCCAGCACCAGCAACATATCGACGCGCTAGCTGTAACCCGCCATAACACCCAGCACCAGCAACATATCGACGCACTAGCTGTAACCCGCCATAACACCCAGCACCAGCAACATATCGACGCACTAGCTGTAACCCGCCATAACACCCAGCACCAGCAACATATCGACGCACTAGCTGTAACCCGTCATATCACCCAGCACCAGCAACATATCGACGCACTAGCTGTAACCCGCCATAACAAACACAATTGAAATAACTATGCGCCAAGAAATCACAATCTGAGGCCATACAGCTAAAGGTTTGATAAGCAAATCCTAAGTAAAAAGAAAGAAGATTAAGAAACCTCATATCGTTAATACTTTTTCATTTGATACTTAAATCTTTTGTTGTTACTGGGCACTAAAGGGTCGATGTTGCGGTACATAACTGGTCTCTTGTCATTACCGGTACCAATACTGATACTTTATCGTTATTTCGATTGAAGGCGTAACACTAATTTGTAACGTTTTACCATTCATTTTTTATGGGCTAAATTTCTTCCTTAACTAATCAAAAATGATATCCAACAGTGTTTACGTGGAGGAAAATTGTTTAAATGGGCAAAAAATACGATTTTCCGACTGAAATCCCGATGCTGATTTCAAGATAATTTTAATAATGTTTTTTTTTTAATAGTAAATGAATAATAGTTCACCATTTTCGAAAAAAAAAATAATATTTCTTAAACATCCTACATACATTACTAGATTTTACCTTCTTCTTTCGAAATAAATTTAGTTTTTTGTTCTGAATTAAAAATTGCCATCTGCACACTATCGCTCGTCAAAAAAGAGGGTTTCCGTTCGTAAACATAGCGCCGCCATTTTAGCACTTTCCTCCGAAGGAAAGTAGCTATTGAGGTTGGACTCATGACGGAATTTTTGAAAAATTTCTTCAAATCTTTATCGATCCTACCTAGTAGACACCGAAAATGACCCCCGTTAAAATTTATATATATCTATATATATATATATATATATATGCATATATATATATATATATATATATATATATATATATATACATATATATATATATATATATATATATATATATATATATATATATATATAAAACTTGGTATATAGCATTCAATTAGCAAACAATTGAACGAATTCGTTAACCACCAAAATCGTTTCACCGGAATGGGGGGTTTACCCCAAACCCAAAGCACTAATTTGACTATGTCAGCCGTAATATTTGTTATATTTCAACGAAACTTGGTATTCGTAGTGGTAATATAGAGAGAAAAGTGAGATATAAAAATGAACTAAATCGGTTCATTAGAAGGGGGGGTTTACTCCGGACCCACAATATCAATTCGCCATTACCAACCGTGATTTTTGGTATATTTCGACGAAACTCGGTATTCGTAGTGGTAATCCACAGGTAAATATGTGTTGTAAAAATAAACTAAATCGGTTCATTAGAGGGGGGTTTACTCCGGACCCACAATACCAATTCGCCACTACCAGCCCTGATTCTTGGTATATTTCGACGAAACTCAGTATTCGTAGTGGTAATCTACAGGTAAATATGTGTTGTAAAAATAAACTAAATCGGTTCATTAGAAGGGGGGGGGGGTTTACTCCGGAACCAAATTCCTAATATACTCATACCGGTCGTAATTTCTGCTGTATTGTAACGAAACGCGGAATACGTCGTGGGTAACTCATGAGAAAGAAGAGTTGTAAAAATGAGCTGAATCGGTCAATCGGAAAGCGGGGGTTTAATTTGTAATATATTTCAATAGAAAAGCCCGCCAGACGTAGGTTTACAAAGCCGCCGCAAGGAGCGCTTTCTACCACTAGAGTGACTGTATCCTGTTCCTGCGTTAGATCAAAATACGATAATATGAGGTTTTTTGTATTTATTACGTAGTGTAATAGGTACCATGTGTAAACATAACTCTGGAAGCAAATTAATAATTGATCAGTTACTCATTACAAATTTAAAAGAGAACTATTCATGTTTTTATTTTATTTATGTAGGATATTTTAAGCAAATTGTTCTGGAAAGCAGTCTAAACTACCCAAATACTGAGGAAAGTGCTTAGTTATGCTGCTCCTGCTTGACGGACTTTCTTTACTTCAAAAATGATTAATATGATGACCGAGCTCTGATTACTTCAGAAATAATCATTGAATATACATACATCTATTATATCGATACTTCGATTATATACATAGATAATTATATTATATCGATACATGGATTATATAGATAGATACTTATATTATATCGATATCTCGATTATATACATAGATAATTATATTATATCGATACATGGATTATATAGATAGGTACTTATATTATATCGATATCTCTATTATATACATAGATAATTATATTATATCGATACATGGATTATATAGATAGATACTTATATTATATCGATCCTCGATTATATATGTAGATCGGTTATATGGATTCATCGATATATCGATAATATAGCATTCCATTACTCGATATCCTCATCAAGAAAACGCTTACCAGCTGTCCATACAGCGGTCGGGGCTTAAGACAAAACTATTCTGGAACATATACATTGGAGTCTCACTTATACGTAACATTCAGTTATACGAATTGTAAGAATTGTTCGTTCCCATTTAATCCGGTGTACTGAATTATTCACTTATGCAATATTCAGTTATGCACATATATTCACTTATATGAAACATTCAGTTATACAACAAATTTGTGATATGAGAGTTTTGTGATATGAAACTTGAAAATATAATAATGTACAGCATTATCTAACAAGAAAATTAGTACAAACAATAAAATTGTGACTTTTTTTTTAAGAAATATTTATTTTATTTTAAAACAGCCACGAAACCTTGTACTATTCAGTTAAACGAAGTATTCACTTACACGAAACTTTTTCCGTTCCCCTCAAATTGGTATAAGTGAGACTCCACTTTACTCCAGCTCGTGCCTATTTAAATGTGAACTGGTTTTGCAGACAGCTTAGGAGCAGACTGCCCAGCTGCTACCGACCCACTTCCCGGCGAGGATTGGCAGACTCCAGCGAGATATGTACTCTATAACAGGTATTCTTCTAGCAATTCTCAATCTTAGTACTTTATAAATAACTAGTAGCTGTTACCCGGCGTGCTATGCTACACCTACTTACTGCTTCTAGAAAAGCCAAAATAAATTTGAAACCAAATAAGTACTAATAAAATCTAATAAGACAAATCTGTAACTGTCCGGGTTCACAGTTTCGAACCCGTGACCTACGACCTGTGAGTCCTAGCCTATAACATCCCCAGGATCAAGAAATACATTTGTGCCAAGTTTGGTCAAAATCGGTCAAACGGTGTGGATTTTTATAATGAACAAACATACAAACAAAACGCTAGTAGACTTTTTGACCTAGCCTATAACACTCCCTCTATCAAGACTGTGGTATAAATACTAATACAGAATACAAGTGTGCCGTTCACATGCTGCTCTTGAAGAAATTTCTGGAAAGGATCTTTTGAAAACGTTTCATTGGGAAGAGACTTGAGTTGAGCATTCTCTTCTTCCAATTCCTGAATTCTATTTCTTAAATATTCTAACTTTTCAAACTCTTCTACTTGTTTCTTAAGAAGTATATATATATATATATATATATATATATATATAAATACTGATAGGTCAATTTGATTAATCAGAAGAGCATTTAAAAAAAAAAAAAAAAAAAAATATCTTGCTTCTTATGATGTCGCCCTATTTAAGCAGCTGATGGTGTGTTTCAGGAATCACATGAATGGAATTGTATCAACTTCAGATTGTAACATCACTTCCGAATTCATTCGGGAATATCCGTGTGTATTAGTGACTCATGGATGGCAAAGGGACATATTCTATCTTTCGGTACAATCAATAGTAAAAGGTTGTTTATTTACATATACTAGCTTTAGTAATGTTAAAATCTACTATAGTCCACCCGCAAAACACGGAACAAGGTGGTGCACACGCGCTGCCTTTAGCCCATGTGAGGGAAGGCGTAGCTCCCCTCCGGTCACGCCCCTTCTTGTTCTTTTGTTTGCGGTTGGACTATAGTGCAGGGCGCACCTGTTTTCTGTTGGATGTTCAAAGGATGCACGCTAATTTTTTGGGGTACCATCTTCGGAAATCTAGATTACATTATATGAGCTGTGCGTAATTCTAAAATTGAAATTTGACATTTTTTTTACACCTCTCTCGCTCATAACTTGAAACGTATTCACGCTAGAGACCTTCCCAAGGCCTTCTCTATCTCTTTTCGGCAGGTTTACATTTATATCCTTCATATTTCAGGTGGAAAACGATGATTTAACAAGCTGTCACGCATTGAGATGTCACAACTTAGAGGTTTATTCTGCACCTCATTTGTAGTTCAGTGACGCAGAAATGAGCGTTCTATCTCAATATGTGGCATTCGGTTTTAAATTATTTTGACTAAGAACCCATTTCAATCCCATAACCATATTTGGTATACAAATACATTTTTAAAAATGCGTTTTTAAAAATATTTAGATTCAAAATTTTATTTTAGATTTTGAAAAAAAATTATGTTCTCATAAACTATCATGTGTTGCATGTCATTTGAAAGGGCATATAAAGAGCTAAACATTGACACCTTCCCCATGTTTGTTTTTTAACAGGAAAGGAGTTATGACCATTTAAATGTTTCGCCATAACGAGATTTTGACCGCTTTTTGAAAACTTTACATGGCCGTATTTTAGAAAACGTTTTAGATAAAAATTTGAAATTTGGTATTTTTATTATTCCCAACCCCTACTTAGGGTGTACCAATTTTCATTAATACTGAAAGGGTAAGGTAAAAAGTTGTGTTGATTTGACATGGAATGACCCTGCAGATTCCTAACCATTCCTTCACTTATTGTTATCTGAGATGTTCCTAAGATATTCTTGCAAACATTAACGTACCTCCTCTTAACATCAAAGCCCTAGCTAATTTTTACCAGATGTGCCCTTGTATAATAACAGAACACACTATGGTAATGTTGAGTTTATTAAAGCCGTGGGTATCGGCTATATCTGATGTAGCTTTGTTGTTTTTTTGTTGTTGTTTAAACACCGTTTGATTCTGTTGTAGCTTATCTTTCGAAACATCGCGTCAATGTAATTGCTGTTGATTGGAAGACACTAGCGGGTTCTGGATACGTTGCCGCCTCACAGGCCTCTGTACCAAAGGTCAGGAATAAGCAAATTTCATATTCTTCCAAAAGACTAAACATATTGTGTTTCATAAAGAAATTCTAGATTATTTTTGATACATTGTAGGAAGTGAAAAAGTTGCCTGTGACAGTAAGCAGATAACATCTTCATTCCTAGTGCAATTCCTTTCCTGCATATGATAGTTTCTACTAATCCAATTCCTTGTCTGCAAAACATAGCCAATCCTAGTCCAATCCCTTGTTTGCATAGCATGGCCAATCCTAGTCCAATTCCTTGTCGTATAGCATGGCCAACTCCTAGTCCAATTCCTTCTCTGCATAGCATGGCCAATCCTAGTCCAATTCCTTGTCTGCATAGCATGGCCAATCCTAGTCCAATTCCTTGTCTGCATAGCATGGCCAATCCTAGTCCAATTCCTTGTCGCATAGCATAGCCAATCCTAGTCCAATTCCTTGTCTGCATAGCATAGCCAATCCTAGTCCAATTCCTTGTCTGCATAGCATGGCCAATCCTAGTCCAATTCCTTGTCTGCAAAACATGTCCACTCCTGGTCCAATTCCTCATTTGCTTAACATGGCCACTCCCAGTACAATTCCTAGTCTGTATAACTTGTCCATTCCTCATCCAATTTCTTGTCTAAATATCACACACAATCAAATCATGTTTTACATTGTATCTTAAGGATTTTCATAACTGCATAGGTTGGGCTTGACGTCGGCCAGTTCGTTTTGAAACTTCTTGATTCAAATGCCTGCCAATCAAAGAAAACCCACCTGATTGGACACAGTCTTGGAGCACATGTAATGGGGCATGCCGGGAGATATGTTTATAATCATGGTTACTCGAAGGTTCCGCGAATCAGTGGTGAGGAAATTTGGTGTGCCTTTTTATAATATTATTGTTTATATTATTATATAGGGACTAATCATATACAACTTCTAAAATTCAAATAGCTTTGAATAGGGACTATTTTAATACTACTTCTAAAATTCAAATAGCTTGGAATAGGGACTAATCATATACAACTTCTAAAATTCAAATAGCTTTGAATAGGGACTATTCAGATACTACTTCTAAAATTCAAATAGCTTCTAATAGGGTCTATTGAAATACTACTTGTAAAATTCATATAGTTTCAAATAGGGACTATTCAAATGCTACTTCTAAAATCCAAATAGCTTCGAATAGGCACTATTGAAATACAACTTCTAAAATTCAAATAGCTTCGAATAGGGTCTATTGAAATACTACTTCTAAAATTCAAATAGCTTCTAATAGGGTCTATTGAAATACTACTTGTAAAATTCATATAGTTTCAAATAGGGACTATTCAAATGCTACTTCTAAAATCCAAATAGCTTCGAACAGGCACTATTGAAATACAACTTCTAAAATTCAAATAGCTTCTAATAGGGTCTATTGAAATACTACTTGTAAAATTCATATAGTTTCAAATAGGGACTATTCAAATGCTACTTCTAAAATCCAAATATCTTCGAATGGAGAGACTATTGAAATACAACTTCTAAAATTCAAATAGCTTCGAATAGGGACTAATGCATATCCTGCCTGATGGACTTTTTAGCGCGGTTCCTCCCTCCCCCATAGGGAGGAACCCCGCTTATAGGGTTGATACAATGAAACAATCCGGAAGTGCCGACTAGAAAATTTCGCGATTCAGAACCCCTAGAGAATGAATGAATGAATGAATGAAAAAAAAACTTTATTCTGGGACTTCGTCCCATAAGAATATAAATAAGTACAAAATAAACAATAAACAAATTTAACCTAAAAATATAAATATGAATAAAGAAAAACAAAAGTATAAAAGAACAAAACAAAAAAAGCAACTAATACAAATATTATATGTGAAGCCTTAAATAATAAAATGAAATATAAGTAAATATGTACATTCATTGGAATGGGGCAATGATGATACAATGATCAGAGGGGGATGGGAATAAAATTAAAGAGTTTAAATAAACAAATAAATATTAAAAAGTTGAATAAATATTAAAGGAATGGGGGCTATAAAAAGATATAAACTAGGAAAATGCATAAACACGAGAAAAAAACAGCAATATAAATTACAAAGGTAATCAGGTCTTCCTGGTGGTGAAATTTTAAGAAGCGTCTTCCTGGGAGGATAGGAGAAAAGCAAAGAGGCGGGATTTAAAGACAGGTAAGGAAGGAGAGTGTCGAATGGAAAGAGGGATAGAGTTCCAGAAGGAGGAGGCTCGGGAGGGGTACCACGGGAATGGACAGCCGATTTAAACTGCAGGAGGTTGTAAATATAGGAAGGAGATTTGGAAGAAATGGTTTGGTAAAGGAAGGAACCTAGAAAATATTGTCGTCGAATTGATGGAAATAGCCACTTCAACTCGGAATACCGGTGTGAAATATGGGCATCCCTGGGGGTATCGAGGATAAATCTGAGAAAACTGTTCATTAATCGCTTAAGACGAACCTCAAGCTCCCCAGTGAGCCCTCCATAAACCAGGCAACCATAGTCGAAGTGGGGGAACACTAGAGAAGATACAAGAAGCTGACGTGTAGGAGTAGGGAGGAGGTGACGGGAACGGTTAAATAGTTTAAGGGTGGCTATGGAGCGACGAGTGATTAGGGATAAGTGATTTTTCCAGGATAGGTTTTGATCGAAAACAAGGCCCAGGTTCTTGGCAGTGGAAACATATTGAGACCGAAAATAACGGTGGTTCAAATTTGTATATATATATGTGTATATATTTATATATATATATATATATATATATATATATATATATATATATATATATATATTTGTCTGTCCGCTCATTTCTGGCTTCCCTAATGGTCCGATTGTGATGAAATTTGGTACAAAAATCCGTCGTCCAATTTGAAAGGTCAAGTTCGTTAACCAGCAGAATCCGCCCACTGGAAGATGGCGTTTAGGGCGAAATTCGCGCAAAAAAAATCGTAACGCTTAAGTTTTTGAGTTCATAAGCTTGTAAGTACTCGTTTTATAGGCTTCTTGGGCTAGGAAAACGAATGAAACCATTTTCAAGGCGATAGCTTTAACCGTTTTCGAGAAAATTGGAAAATAGTTTTTGAATACCGTTTTTGGTTTGGGTACTTAGAACCATGGGATTCAGTTGAAACATTTTTTGAATGTTTGAATTTGATCAAAACTAACATGTTAAACCTTTGTTTACGTTTGGAGTTAAGGAAGGGTTAGAATAAAATATTTTTTTAACAGACATAAAACGTTTTGGTAACTTTGTATACTTTCCTTAATATCTCGAAAAAGGTTGAGAATCTTGGTAAACGAAAGAATACCATTAGAAAGCGTACTAAGTGCTCTACAAAAAAGGTTCTGATGAATGTTTTGATTAGGCGATGTCAATCGAAGAAATAAGTGCTTAAAACTTTAAAGTAATTGATTTCGTTTATTCGAACTGTTCTTTTTGTCTTTGATTTTGGTACTTAGAATCATGGGATTCAGGTGAAACATTTTCTGCACGTTTGAATTTTATCAAAACTAATATGTTGAAAATTTGGTTACGTTTGGAGTAAAGGAAGGATTAAAATAAAATATTTCATTTTTAGTCATGAAAAGTTTTTGGAACTTCGTATATTTTCATTAATATCACGTAAACGGTTCGGAATCTTGGCAAGCAAAAGATTACCCTTCGAAAGGTTACTAAATTCTCTACAAAAAATGTTTTGAAGACATTTGCGATGGGATGGTCATATTTGGAGAAATAAGTGCTTAAAACATAGGTAATTTCGTTCATTTGAACGAATCTTTTTGTGTGTTTCCTACAGTTTTTTTTTCGCTGCTCGTTATTTTTGTGATTGCTTATAGTAGTCAAATGTATTATTCAATAAAACAGGATACGTATAAATAGAAACAATATTTTGTTTCAACGGCATCTTGGAATTCGAAGGTGCCCTATGAATATCTAGATTACTGTACTGGTGTTGATTTCGTTCTTTAGAATTGTTTTTGGTAATCCCTATTTTCAGAAGTTTTTATCTATTTATTATTTTTTTTGTTTAAATTCATTGAACAAAATCATAGGAATTCGAAGGTGAGGAGCTAGGAGGCTTAGGGTGGGGGGCATTTACCCTGTCCCCAGGTAGCGGCGCCCAGTGAACCCTCGTCATCTGTAAGTCCCTTTCTAGAGTCATAAAGATAAGCCTCCAAACAACTTTAGGAATGTAGGATTTCTAAT
Source organism: Gonocerus acuteangulatus (assembly GCA_946811695.1). Classification (NCBI taxonomy): domain Eukaryota; kingdom Metazoa; phylum Arthropoda; class Insecta; order Hemiptera; family Coreidae; genus Gonocerus; species Gonocerus acuteangulatus. The sequence continues at coordinate 122,432,097 of OX328124.1, forward strand.
TTTTGCCAGTATCAGAACAGCCGCTCTTTACATACCACAGTGGTACTGACGTACCGGTCTATACTAGTTGCACTCCACACGGTGGTAGTACTTGGTGTATGCCACAGCGGATCGCTCATTATAACCTTATTTTATTCGTATTAAATAGATACCTAAAAAAAATTTATTTGTGTATAAGTGTAGCGTTATTGGGATTAGAATAAAATATTTTATTAACAGACATGAAATGGTTCGGAATCTTCGTATATTGTCCTTATATTTTTTTTTTATTTCTTTTATGGTGCATCGAAAATGAGCCATTAGCACCATTTTTTCCTTATGAGCTTATATAATACTTAGATTTAGCTAGCGACAATATTTTACACCGCAATTAAAGCGACTTGCTCTCCTTACAAATATAATATTTATATTATAATATAAACATAATACATTAATTTGTCAGAAAAAAAGTCCAACCCGCAGGAACTGCATCATCTTAGCGCAGTTCCGTTCTTATCTCGAGTGGAATTAGTGAAGGAATATAGCAGCTATCGGTTGGTATTAGCACCATTTTCCCCCCTTAATATCTTCAAAACAGTGGGAAGTACGATATAACCATTCAAAACCTTACTAATTTCTCTACAAAAAAATATTCTGAAGAAAATTTCGATGGGGCAATATCAGTCGGAGAAGTAAGTGCTTAAAAATACGAAAGTTTTAGTTTTGTTATTTTAAACGGGTTTTTGTCACTGTTTACCTCACTTTTGTTTTTTAAGTTTATTTAACGGTGGAATGAGTATTTCATTAAAGCTGAAAATAAGAATCATATTGGTAATAGAGTTTTCCTAGAGTGAGCGTTGAGATGACGGGAGAGTCCCATCCGCTTAGAAAACTGTCAGTTTCCATATGTGGCGCTTTAAGCTTCCTTCTTTTTGAGATTTTATTTTATATTTTTAACGAAAGATCAAAACCTACCGATAGCTGCTACTATTCCTTTACTAATCGCACTTCGGATAAGAACGGAACCGCGCTAAGATGATGCAGTTCCTGCGAGTCGGACTTTTTTATTATGTATTACAGGTTTGGACCCAGCAGGGCCTTTCTTTGAATTGGAATTATCAGGACGTTTAATGAAATCCGATGCTGAATGCGTTGATATCATCCACACAGACAGCGGAAGATTTGGCATCTTTCCAAGTATAGGTGATGTCGACTTTCACCCCAACGGAGGCATTGGTCCTAACCAACCCGGATGCAGGCCCTTAGAAACCTCGGACGGTACAGCTATATCTTTATTTAAACACATCATCTGTACTGAGTGTGAGCACGTATGTACGTCAGAGTGTGAGCACGAACAAGTAATTGTTTATTATAATGAACACTGGAATTCAAGCTATAGAAGCTGTTGGAGAGATGAAGTATTTCATACAAGACTTCCAATTGGACATACACTACTCTCACTTAATGAGAAGACATACCAAAATGTCCAGAATAGAATATGACCTTAACAGTAACACACTTACTAACACACTACATAAAACGTGAAAACATCAACCTACCAATTGACAGGTATGAACTCTTGACAGATGGTACCCCACAAATATCTCAAATATTTTACACTCTTTAAAAAAGAGAAACATTTACAAAGATTAATAGAAAAACAAAATCTTTTAATATGTTTAAATTAAATTTGATTTTAGAGCAAAAAGACTCCATTTTAGTTTATTAAATATAATTTATTAAATTTATCATTTTCTGCTTTATAATTTATTTAAATTTTAACATAGATTATAATTATCTCAGAATTTTAGGATTCTAGCCAGGATAGGGCTGATGCCTTTTCTTTCTTCTATAGAAAAGTCACCACCCCTAGTGGGAATCAAACCCAAGACCCTTGGCACGAAGTGTTGAGTGCTCACGCCTTAACCCTCACATAATTTAATAGTCGAACCTTTAGTGTTTTTTTTTTTTTCTTATATAGTACATATTTTCTTAATTGCAGTTGTTTAATTGTATATTTAAATGTTTTGTTTTATTTTATATATCTTTTGTAAAGCCACAAAAATAAATAAATTATTATTATGATTTTTAATTTTTATAAAAGTGATATAAAACTGCCAATAGATTATATTGGGTTGGTGCGGTTTTTATATGACCAAATCGTTCCAGATGGCTAACAACATTAGAGTAGTCAAAACCAACTCCTCTCGCAATGTACCGAGTAGTTTTCTTCTACCAAAGCCTTCAGTTAGTCATGATCAACAACACCTTCCTAGTCTTCAAGAAAAAAATCTTCATGACTAAATTTTGGTACTATCACTGCACTGTATATTCACAGATGCTTCCAAAGAACATTAAGTGCGATTTGAGTCGGACTTTGACTATGATGAAAATTTTGTTATGACATGGTGATTTACAGAGGTCCTTCGTCGTAGAGAATGTAACACAAACTAAACTAGTCTTTAAGAAAAAACTATATTAATAACTATTGTTTATAATCCATTAACTTAACAATTCCTCACAACTTGCATGTCTGACTGACAGAAGGTAGCCCATACATTCAAACACGTCTTACACTACGAAGACAAGGTATGGTTGGGATTCGGCTAGGAGAAAAAAACGTCAGACTTTCAGGAAGAAATCTATATTGGACGTTTCGGCTGCACTTTGGCAGCCTTCTTCAGCTGTGAACCAATCTTATTTTTAAAAAATGAACATTCGGTAGATAGGTAATTATTATAGAAAATGTGGTTGTCAGTAAGAAAAACAATTAACAAAGGTGTAAAAGTAAACAAAATGCAGAAAGACATAAGCCAACAGTAAAAAAATAACATTATTAAAATTTTATATTATGAGAAAAAACAATATATTCCATATGTGCAAACAATTTATACTAATCAATACATAGATACGTACCACTATAAAATGCCTAGGGAAGAGGTAGGAAGACCAAGAAGACATTTAGGTGAGCATGGTTAATTTTATGAGAGAAAGCTACTACCCTGGAGTTTTATAGTTAGGACTGTGGGAGGGGAGGGGGGTGGTAAGTCGGTAAGGATGAAAGAAGGGAATTGCTAGGTCGTAACAACAAACTTTTAAAATGTACTGTAATTTTTAATGAAAATATTTTATTCAATTTTATTTTTTATTGTATACAATTTTTTTTAACCTTTTTGTTAGCTTTGGTAATTTTACAACCAACTGCCTACCGCATAGACTGACTTTGATTCTGCTGTTCTAATGAGTTAATCGCATCTGTTGCGGAACTCAGCATAAATAAATACATATAATCCATTTACTAGATTTCAGATTATATTTGTTTATTTGGCAAGCACATACCTAAACAAAATTAATACTCAAAATCTGCATTATTTTTTAACCAAACCAATAAATTAATCATTTATACAGATCTCTTGCATCTTATAATTTTGACGTAATACACAGTCTTTCCCATTAATTCCAGTGCTATTATTTCAGTTTATTGTGCACACAGAAGGGCCTTCGAGTTATATGCTGTGAGCGTGCTTAATCAGACTGCATATTTGGCTACTTACTGTAGTTCTTATGGAAACTTCGAAGCTGGCCGTTGTAATGGACCCCAGATATACATGGGCTATCCAGCCAATTGCAGGTATCGTACAACATATATATATATATATATATATATATATATATATATATATATATATATATATCAATATTTACACTTTAACTGTTTTACGCATAGAGGGACATATATATCCAACTTAAAATCCTTTACCTGGGACATCTGTAAAGTTGCGAAGGGGCTCAGAAATTACTAGGATCTATCACAGGGACATATATATTTATATATCAGGACCTTGGAAGAAAAAACGTTGAGTCAGAAAAAATTGACCTTTTTCTATTATTTTATTTTCTGAGTCAGAAAGATGTAGGTAACTTGAGACTTCGCCGTGTTTTTCTGGTTCACCTTTATTTCTCTCACAGTTTCAAGTTAATGTGAATAGCAACATTCCAGAAAGAAAATTCAATGTCTGATTCCCAAGCCTCCCCTCCCAGAATTTTACCCATAAATCACGTGTAAAAATTATAATTAAAACATTGAATTTCCATTGCATATTTTTTTAATCAGGTTTATGAATCAGCATTCCATAGAGTAAACATACCCCCTTGCTATCTTGAAGCACTTCTAGAACTTTGACTTTGATTTCCCTACATCCGGATTTTGTGATTTGCCCTTTCTCTTCCAAGGTCCTGATATGTCCCACCCTATTTCTCGGAACCACATATTTTTCAATACAATAAGTACAGATTGGCAGGTGTTTTGCAATGCTCTAAAGTAAAAAAAAAAATAAATAAATAAATAATAATTGTTTTATATTAAAAAAAAGTTTTGTGCATTAAAGGGTTAAATATTAAAAAGTCTGAAATACAGGAACTGCGTCATCGTAGCAAATTTCCATTCTTACCCTAGTGTCTATTTGCAAAGCTTAGAATATAAATATTTACATGTAAATATGTATAACAGAATGACAATTAAGGTTTACTATTTATTTTTATTTATATATAGATACGTAACACTAGTCCAGGGGCATATATAGAAAATAATTTCTGGAGGGGGGGGAGCTTTTGGGGGGTATGGAATATTAACGATCTAGAACTTTGAACAGTTAGCCAACTAAAACACTATCACATCCCAAAAAAAAAAAAAAAAATAGTTTTTTTTCTGAACTAAGTAATCTTATTTAATTTATTTTTAAGGTTTTATGACAGATATTTTTTGATTGCCTGAAAATTTTGGGAGGAGATGCTGCAACCCTCCTCAGCCCCCCCTTAAATACGCCCATGCAGCAGTCTAAATACACATGCAATATTGCCTATCACTTCTTTCTACTTACACTCATATGCATGCACGAATCAACAAATGCACAAAATATGGAAAATACAATAAACATTACGATATATATATATATATATATATATATATATATATATATATATATACATATATATATATTTATATAAAAAAGAAAACAATATCAAAGCACTCAACAATGTGATATTGTAATTTTAGTGATTATCACTACAATCCTCACATCTCATCTCTACAATCCTCATCACACTCAGCTTTAAGAGTTTCATTACATATTTATATATATATTTAAACTAGATTTACCAGACCTGGTACTGGTATAAATGTCAATAACAAAAAATATATTTCTTACTTATATATATAAAGTAATATTAAGTTCATTAAATGTATTCTCTACTTATAGCTACAAAAGTCATAACATCATTTATGAAAGCAAATGTTACATGTAGTAGGAATTTCGAATTGAAATTGTACGACCGGTCAAAATGACTGCTCTGGTAGGTAAATCTAGTGTTAAAATAATCCTCTTTTAAGGCTCTATTTAATGTTTCACGCAATCATGCTATATCTGCTGGATGTTTCAATGTTAGAAATTGGTTTCTGATGGATGAATAAATTGGGCAAAGCAACAACATTATATGACAAACACATAACATTTGATATTCAGAGGAAACACATTTGTTTTGGGTAAACGACACAATTCTTCGAAGGATTCTCTAAATAAAAAATCATTCTATTATAGGGGGGGGGGAGATTAGCCTTTATTATGTTTCAATCATTTTCTTGTCTAATTCAATGATTTCTTTCAGCATTGAAGGTGATTTCTACTTGGATACCGGAATGCCAGATCCTTCCGCACTACTAAATCAAGGCAAGGGGTGAACCAACATCAATGTTCATTGTTAAATTTTAATTATTAAACAAAAATGTTTTCATTATAAGCTGGTTTTTATTATTCTACTGCTTTTATTGAATGCTTACCAGATTCAATTTTTATATTTTATATATATATATATATATATATATATATATATATATATATATATATATATATATATAGTGTGTGTTTGTGCATGTATATAATTTATTTTAAAGCTCTTAGTATAGGAGTTCTGAGCTTAATGAATATGAAGATGGAAATACCTCACCTATATTGTTGATTTATGGTTCAAAATATAATTTAAAAAAGTATATTTATATGTTTTTTAGGTTTCTATAATCCATCCTTCAAATTAATAAATTTAACATTTTTTGTTTATAATAATCATTGTAATGAATTGTAAATTTCTAGTTTACATTTATCTCTTCAGTTTATTATCTCTTTGGAATATTTCGATAAATTATTGATAATCAATGACTATATTAAAAATTTAAATTATTTGATGCCTTAGAATGTGTTGTCAGATTATGATAACATAAAGCTTTTTTTTTGTTCACATTGTTCTAAATAATCTAGCATTGTTCAAAATAATATAACATTTGGTTCGAATATTTGAATTTATTGGTACTAATTTATTATTTATTTACTACTATTTATTGTCTATTGTTTATATATTTATGTGGTTACTCTCTAATAGCAAATGTTTTAATTATGAATATGTAATTTCGACTTCTGGGAACAAATATTCTCCTTAGCCCTTGATCATTATAATTATTTTATTTAATTTTTACAATTAAATGATAATAATTATATTAAATGTATTCTAATATATATTTTTTATTTTGTGGGGAAGTCTTGATAATCTGGAATATAATGAACAAATATACATAAAAGATAGCTGCAGGATAATCTAGAATGGTTTTTATGATCAACTCCATAAATACTTCAAAAAGATTGATAAAATGGAAGATAGTCTTTATCTCTAAAAGTAACAAAAAAGTAATTGTTATTTCCAATTCATGTTATCACAGCTGAGACATTCATAGACTTGGCATTGTCTGTGTGAATGTAAGTCTTTATCTATGAGAGTGACATAAAGTGTGTGAATCATAGAAATCTGAGGCTGCTGTCACTCTAAAAGAGAAATGAGATTAAACGTAAACACACAGTTTTTATTACATTGGAATCGGAGAAATAAAACTGTCTGCATTTAGATGTTACGTAGTGCTGCTGTCTAGTTGCGGTTTTCCCATAGCAAATGGCCAATCCGGGTTCGTTTCGACATAGACAGATCCTCGGCAGCTGCAGAAGAAATTAATGATACATTAATTGTTTTAATGAGACTATACAAAGAGTGTATAATAATTCATGTAGATTGCATAATTATATATCTTCTTTACACTAATAAAGGAGAGAGAGACCAAACTCATCCAAGAAACTGGCAAATGGGGTTTTCACCTAATGATGCAATACAGAAGTCCGGACTAGAAACTTTCACTGTTCAAAACCCATAGATCACGAATATTACTATGGTTCAAATTTAAATTTAGGGTATTTTTGCGAAGACCACATCCAGTTACTTTCGAAGTAGCAGTAGTGATTTATAACAGTTACTCGAACTCGCTGATAAGCTTACAGGTTCTTTGCTGGCTATCTATTAGTACTCGTTATCTACGGTTATAATTCATATTAGATAATGGCAAGCAATATTTATTAATAAAAAGCTTAATATGATCAAAATCAATTCTCTCAACTACGAAAAAAATTATTAAGCATTAAAGTTAACTGTTTTGCAGGTTATGAAGATAACATAAACAGTGATATTTGTAAACACACATATTTTATTCCTTTTCTATCTCTCTCTTTTTGGACATTAGCACTTTCCTCCGAAGGAAAGTAGCTATTGAGGTTGGACTCATGAAGGAATTTTTGAAAAATTTCTTCAAATCTTTATCGATCCTACCTAGTAGACACCGAAAATGACCCCCGTTAAAATTTATTTATATATATATATACATATATATATATATATATATATATATATATATATATATATATATATATATATATATATATATATATGTCTGTTAACACGATAGCATTACTACGAAACTAAACTACTATATACGAAACTAGTTATATATATATATATATATATATATATATATATATATATATATATATATAACTACGTTGTCACGAAACTTGGTAAATAGCATTCAATTAGCAAACGATTGAATGGACACTAATTACTTAAAACTACCTAAAATGATTAATTCTTTTTGACCTAACTACTAAATGATATAATCCTAAACAACCGATTAAACCTAAAATAAACTATTTTTATGAACTATGTGATGATATTTAATTTATTGTTAAGGGTTTTATGACACATTTTTACCATCGAATGAAAATTTCGGGGGGGGGGGGGCTGCAGCCCCCTCAGCCCCCCCTTATATACGCCCATGCCAATTTGAAATAATTACTAACCTTAATTTAAAGAAACTAAATAAAGGCTAAAGACTCTTGAAAACAAGGTTGTTTCACTATAAGTCCAAACATAAGTATAGAAGTGTAGAAAAAGCAAGGGAACAGTCAGAGCAGGTAGTCAAACGTGTAACAGTTTGCTAACTTCACGACAACAAAGAAATTCCACAAGAAAACCTCGGGGACAAGGACGAGTCAGTAGTAATCGACGTTAGCAAATAGAGGGAGAACCTGCCCGTTGATATATCGCACTAATATTTCTAAAGTGACACAACTCGAAATAAAACTCAACTGAAAATGTGACACTCTAGCCAATGTAGGTATAATAACAGTAAGACAGGAAGAGTCACAAGTGCCCTCTGTTGTTCAAGCTCTGAAGATAGGTACCTACAGTTTTGGTGGTTGATAAAGAGATATTTACCAAAGTCTTTTATAGTCATAACTGAAAAACACCGATTTTTGAGTTGTGTCACTTTAGAAAAACTAGTGCGATCGTTGCCGACGTTAGAAGCGGTCGGCTGTGAGAAAGTTCTCGTTAAAGTCCGACGTTAGCACTGGAGGCACACATAGGTACGTCGGCATATGCTGTAGATTAAGAGTTAAAGCATTGGACTTATTCCATTTATCATAACCTATACATTTTTTCCAATTAGCCGGACCGGGCCCATGACAACTGTACCCGGCAGTCCCCCCATGTGGCGGCCCTGAGTAGAGTGGTCGGCATATGCCGTAGATTAAGGGTTAAAACATTGAACATATTCCATCTATCGGTCTACTTACGTTGAGTTGATATGCTCTCCCATCTGATGGAAGGGTTCGGTCTTCTTACAACTTTTGAAGAAATCTTGGAACAGATTACTGCAGGTCCATCCCCAGAAACCCGTGTCTGTGTTAATGGATTCGCCGAAATACCAGGGTGCACGTGCGTGAGAGCATTCTACTGAAGCTGCAACATAAAAGTCAACTACTTAAAACTAGCCATTTAATAACATCAGGTAGGTAGGTCTGAAGTATTTCTGACACTTTTGACAAATAAATTATTTATAACTATAAAATTAATTACAAAATATGACATTAAAAAAAGTGGCCTGTACCAAAAACCATGATTCAAAGCCCTCATAACCTAGAGCCCAGACTCCTGTGATGTCTTGAACAACAGTTCCCGGTTTCGACAGAGGCCGCATCCAACACCCCTCAGTAGTTCGGTGTCACTTTCTTCTACTTGCTTCCAAATGTTTCAATTTTTGTCACTCACCAAACAAGTTTCCACAACCCGGCTGGCTTATTCCACCGTTGATGAAGAAGTCCACGTGTCCCATCGGCAGGAAGTTCCCTTGAAGGAATGCGTTGGTGTGATACACATCCACGAACTTACCATCGTCCGGACTGAGCCTCTTCTGGCTTCCGTATCCCACGAACAGGGGCAAAGCGGGATCAAGACCTGCAATATATACATTTTTTAGGGGGTCATTTTCGGCGTCTAGTAGGTAGGATTGAACAAGATTTGAAAACATGTTTCCTTAAATGCAACCTACATTCCCTTGGAAAATACTAAAGGCAACTTATATTTCTTTAATGAAAACTGGATAGAAGTTGAGGGAACGTTAGGCTGGGAATATGCTCCATATGTTTGCCTCGTTGATTCCTAAGTATTGATGTTTATTTGCTCACCAGTGATCCTCGGAATGACGTACGGCCTGAGATAATTGGCTGCAAGTCCTGCAACGTGGCCTCCAAGACTGAATCCAATCACGTGGAGGTTGTTGGCTGGCTTGCCAAGGGCTTTTACTAAGACAGCTAAACATTGGCCTGCATACTTCACGTTGAAGACTCCCGCAAAGTAGCAAGGTTCTTCCACCAGCAAACGCCAATCCAAGAACCAGACATTCACTTCGTCCATTATCAAATATTCTGGAAAATATAGAGAAATTGATTTAAAAGATCCGCAAACTTAAGGGAAGGGAGGTGGTATTAAGTTACAAGTCTCCCTAGGAAGAACCCCCAGAGAATTTCAGGCGGCTCCAAAGAATTAATGCCACCTTAGCTGCGGCTCATAATTTTTGTCGGAGGAGAGTAAATATCCTGACTGACAGTCAGGCAGCTTGCAGGACTGGAGAACAACATGAAATCAACTCAAGAATTGTTGAAGAATGTCAGGCGAACTAGTACGGAATAATAAAGTTGTAATTTATTGGGTTCCGGGACATGGAGGTATTCTGCGCAAAGAGAGAGCAAACGAGTTGGCAGGATTTGGCTCGGAAGTGACAAACAGGACCAATGTCATTTGTTGGATTGTCAGTAACCAGTGTTAAGGAGACAATTCAGGACTTTGGAAGAGTAAAGGCGAATCAGAACAATCGACTTTTTTTAAATTTTATTTTCTGATTCAGAAAGATGTAGGTAACATGGCGCTTCGTCTTGTTTCTCTGGTTCGCCTTTAGCTCCATCACAGTTTCAAGTTAAAGGGAATAGCAGCATAATCATGAAAAATTAAATGTCCGATGTCAAGGGCAATTCCTGGGTCAGAAACTCCCCTTCTAGGTTATTGTTACCCATAAATCACTCGTAAAAGTTATAACATTGAATTTTAATTGCATACTTTTTCAATCAGATTTATGAATCAGCATTTCATAGAGTAAACATTCGCCCTTGCTATCCTGAATTCTAGAACTTTAACTTCGATTTCCCAACATCCGGAATTCGTGATTCGCTCTTACTCTTCCAAGGTCCTGAATTATAACAATACCCAAAGAAAAAATTGGAAAACTTTAGAGAAGACAGAAAACTACCCGTACGATGTTCTTCATAGATCTTAAAAGGACTTGAAGGAGATTGTGGGGTGTCTGTCCATGGAACAAGTATATGCATACCATTAAGATCAGGTCATCACTGGTTTGTAAATGGTCTGGAGGCAAGGATGAGGCCCCAAACATTTTACATTTAATGTATAGCCATAAAGGTTACATTTTGAATGCCACAATGAAGAGGAAATCAGGTGGCCAACCCAAGTCAGACAATCCCTGAAGTTCATCAGGAGTTTGATGTAAAGTTCACAATTTTAGGCCTCACACAATACGGCAAAAGTCCGAGGTACACCCCGTAATGCGGAGGGTATGAGATATTGCCTAACCTAGTCTACACAAATGTAACTTGTTACCATTCTTTATGTATTGTAAGCTGTTTAGGTTAGGAGTGTCGGTGTACCCATGAACTATAACTACACTCTTCTTATGAGGATTGTAATGTGATGACGTCAGGTTGTTCCATCCATCTTCTCTGAACTCTACGTACTCTTCTCGTCCACCGTACATTCCATTCCTGAAAAATCAAACACAAAAGTACTTTTAGTCTTTTAACCTATGGTTAAAAGATCAGTTTTTTTTAAAGAATATATTTGTGCATATCGGACCTGGTGTAAAGATAGAATTTTATCAGCTGGCTATTGCATGGCTCCTTCCAAACAAACAGACAGTTTCCAAACTTGGCAATTCTCGCTTCAATACATTTTGTACCTGAAAAGGATTTTTGAATTATTTACTTAATTTTTCCGTTTTCCCTTCTAGTGCGTTTCACCCGTTCATCCATTGGGAGGAAAACCGCTTATGAGATCAACCTCATGACGCAATCTAGGAGTTTTGACAAAGAAGTCGTTCCAATTTGTCATTTTTCAAGTCATTTGACCTAGAAAGTTTAGGCTCTTTAGCTAACAGGCTGTCAAAAACGGTAGACATTATCAATCCTCTTGACGGATCAGGCTTCTTCCAAGACTCGTTTCTGACTCGTGGTTAAATCTACATAGCTGAGAGCGGGCGGAAACTCAGAACCAGATTAATAGGCACATCATTCAAGAGGAACGTGAATCAAACGCCCTGGATTTCGAACTACTTCATGGACCTAACAAGGGTTGAAATATGGACCTTTAGGCCTGGAAACGACATGCTTGGGGGACTGGTGTAGGGCGGGTCTGAGGCTGACGACGGGGGCCTGACAACTCGAAAAAAATGAGTCCCGAGCTCCATTGGGTGAGGATGGGTTTAGGATTGGCACGCAAAAAAAAAAAAAAAGATGGACCTACTGATATTGTGAATTCCAAGAACGCCAAAGAAAAAGGTTGTATGTTGACGAATATATCCAGGTTAAGCTAGTCTGCTGCAAGTGCCACGCGATTGCACAGACGCAGTCTTTAGGTCCGTACTCCCTTTGTTATATTTTAGCACTTTCCTCCGAAGGAAAGTAGCTATTGAGGTTGGACTCATGACGGAATTTTTGAAAAATTTCTTCAAATCTTTATCGATCCTACCTAGTAGACACCGAAAATGACCCCCGTTAAAATTTATATATATCTATACATATATATATATATATATATATATATATATATATATATATATATATATATATATATATATATATATATATGTCTGTTAACACGATAGCGGCCAGAGTTTTTGTTTTTTCGTCACGAAACTTGGTATATAGCATTGAATTAGCAAACGATTGTTTTATTTTATTTATTTGTTTTCAGAGACCCGTAACGTTTGGCGATGGTCTCCTTACAGTTTGGCGATGGTCTCCTTACAGTTTGGCGATGGTCTCCTTACAGTTTGGCGATGGTCTCCTTACAGTTTGGCGATGGTCTCCTTACAGTTTGGCGATGGTCTCCTTACAGTTTGGCGATTGTCTCCTTACAGTTTGGTGATGGTCTCCTTACAGTTTGGCGATGGTCTCCTTACAGTTTGGCGATGGTCTCCTTACAGGTTGGCGATGGTCTCCTTACAGTTTGGCGATGGTCTCCTTACAGTTTGGCGATGGTCTCCTTACAGTTTATCACTATGAAAATCAGTCTAAGTCCAAAAGAAAAAGATAAATAAATAAAAAAAAGGAAATAAATAATTATAAAGTATAACAAAATAAATGAAACTGAAAACAACAAAATAATAGTAAATAAAGGAATAGAAAATAAATAAATATACATAGGTATATTATAAGGAATATGTATAAATACTTTAAATTAAAATTATCTCAATTCGATTTTTTTACTTTTAATGCAGATGGAGGGCAATTGGAAATTACGTTTAGAAAGAAAAAAAAAAAAAAAAAAAAAAAAAAAGAAAAAAAAAAAGCTCAACTATACTTTACTATAAATTTTACATATTTTATTAAATTTTTGAGTATATGTTGAGTGTTTTTAAATGTTTGAGTATTGTGTTGATGTGAGGGCTACCTGGTAATAATATTTCAACTAAGTCGTGTGGTATTTGTAAGTTGTCTCTCTGTCTACAGTCTATAAGTATGTGTTTTACTGTGAGGTCCTCGTTACAATGGCTGCATTTTGGTCTGTCTGTTTTTTGCATAAGATGTCCGTGAGTTAGTAAGCAGTGTCCAATTCTAAGCCTGGTTAATACTACTTGTTCCCGTCTTGTGAGGTTTTCGTTCAACCAGGCTCCTGTTGTGTTTTTAATCTGTCTTAACTTGCTTTCGGATTTCGTCCATTCTTTTTGCCAGTCGTCCAATATGATGGTTTGTGCTAAGGTACATAAATCTGATGTAGTTACGGTTTCTGAGTTTGTTGAGGGTCTCTGTGTTGCTAATTTCGCTTGTATGTCTACAGATGTACTTTGTGGTATACCAACGTGACCAGGTAGCCAGAACATCGTGACATGTTTGTGTTGACTCTGTAATTGAAATAATGTAGTAAAAATTTTGACGATAAGAGGATGAGTGCTGTATATGTTTCCCATGGAAAGTAAAGAACTCAGTGAGTCCGTGCAAATTGTAATGTCGTTAGTAGTTGAGTTGTGGATGTTAGTCAGTGCGAGAAGAATGGCATGCAGCTCTGCGGAATATACAGAAGTATGGTCGGGTAGTCTTATTGCATGTACGACGTCATTAATTATTGCTGCTGCGCCTGTTCCAGTTTGTGTTTTTGATCCGTCCGTGAATATGTATGTACTGTCAGGTCTTTCTCGTATGATGGAGTTAAATATTTTTTTATAAGCGTTAGTAGCAATCGGATCTGTTTTCTTGTATTTAGTCAATGTTAGGTCAATGGCTAAGTTCTTCACTTTCCATGGGGGTATGTCAATGTGATTGTTAGGGTAAATTGAAGTGTGTGCTATTGCTTCATTTGTATCCTCATGAGTTCTAATTTGTAAAGGTTTCTTTTTAGAGTTTAGTCGACTATATTTGTCAAAATAGATATTATTAAGAAATTCTGATACACAAGGTGTACTGAGAGCTTTTGCTTTAATAAGGAATTTTAAGGCAATTATTCTACGCCGATAGTGCAGTGGAGGTTCTCCTGTTTCAGCACATAAGCTTTCGACTGGGCTTGATCTGAAGGCACCTGATGCTAACCTTAATGCTGTATAGTGTATAGTGTCTAATAGTTTAAGAGTGGTCTGGCTGGCAGATGAATAAGCTATACATCCGTAATCCAGAAGAGACCTGGTAAACGATCGATAGAGTGTAAGCATCGTCCATTTGTCAGCTCCCCATTTTGTTGTACTCAGAATCCTTAATAAATTCAATGATTTCTTGCATTTATTAACGAGTTCTTTCAGATGGGGCAACCATGTTAGTTTTTTATCCAGTGTTATGCCAAGAAATGTTAGTGTGTCACTTTGAGTAATAGGTGTATGATTTAATGTAAGGTGGGGGACAGGAGTAGCTCTTTTTTTTGAGAAAACAATATATTTCGTTTTTTCTACGGAGAATTTAAATCCTGTCCTGCAACCCCACCTTTCTAATTCATATATTGTGTTTTGTATGTTTTGTTCTGCTGTGTGTAATGTTTTGGCTGAACTGTAGATGAGTAAGTCGTCAGCATAAAGGCAATACTTCACACCTTGAGGAATACATTCATGAATTGAATTAATTGCAGCATTGAAAAGAGTTGTACTCAGTACACCTCCTTGGGGCACTCCATTTTCCTGGAGAAATACACCCGAATAAGCGGTACCTACCCTCACCCTGAAAGTTCTCCTCGTAAGATAGTTGTTGATATACTGGAGGATTTTACCATCTATTCCCCATTCAACAAGTTGATTTAATATTAGCCTTCTCCAAGTAGTATCGTAGGCTTTATGTAGGTCTAGTGATACAGCTAATATTTGTTCTTTATTTAGAAATGAGTTTAAAATGTCACTTTCAACTCTTGCAATGTGGTGCATAGTTGAATGTTGTGCTCTAAATCCACACTGAAAGTCGGAAAACTTTTTATTTGTTTCGAGAAACCAGAGAATTCTTTTATTAACCATCCGCTCGAGTACCTTGCAACAACAATTCATTAAAGAAATGGGGCGGTAACTCGATGGTAGCTTCTTATCTTTTCCTGGTTTCAGAATGGGGATCAGTATGGAATCGTTCCAGGAGAGAGGATAGTTACCGCTCTGGAAAACTTCGTTAAATAGGTTCAAAATGGTTAATAGGCCTTTGTTGGGTAGATTTTTCATCATGTCGTAGGTAATTCGGTCAGGTCCTGGTGATGAAGATTTTGAGTTTGAGAGTGCGTATTTAAGTTCGTCTAATGTAAATGTGTCATTTATTGGGTGGTTGTTGGTGAAGTCCACGGTAATGCTGTTTAGTTCAGTTTGGAGTTTATGTTCAAGAAACTGTCTTGTGTAATGTTCACTACTGGATATAGATGCAAAATATTCACCAAGAATATTGCTCATTTCTAACTGATCAGTAGTGATGTTATTGTTTGTCAAGAGGCCTGTTATTGGTGGTATGTACCTTTTGTGTCTAATTTGATTTATTTTTGTCCAAATATTGTGATGTGAAGTATTTTTGTTTATGTTAGATAAAAAATCTACCCAACATTTTTTCTTACTTTGTTTAATTATCCATTGGGCTTTTGCCTTTTTAAGTTTGTAATTTTGAAAGTTCGAATCAGATGGACTCCTACGGAAGAAATTTAGTGCCCGTCTCCTTTCTTTGATTGCCTGCTTACATTCAACATTCCACCAAGGAACTGGTGTTTGTCGGTAATGGTTACTTGTTTGCGGAATGCTCATGTCTGCAGCTTCCGTTATTAATGAGATCAGGTCTTGTATAGTTCTTACATCTGTATTATGAAGTTTGTCAGTAATGTTCTGTCGATATGATTCCCAGTCAGCTTTTTTCGTATTATACCTTTTAACTGTGCTGAATCTGGGAGAAGGAGTTCGTTGTTTTATGTAGATCGGGAAGTGGTCGCTCCCATAAGAGTCACTATCAACTTCCCAAGAGAAGCGACTAAACACTGAGGGTGAACATAAAGTGACGTCTATGTTGGATAAAGTCCCTGTCCGTGAGCATAAGTGAGTAGGAGAGAGTGTATTTAGGGATAGTAAGTCAGCCTGTTCAAAAATATTTGTAAGTTGAGCCCCTTTACTATTATTATTTGGAGAATTCCACATATCGCTTAGAGCATTCAGGTCTCCAGCCAGTAGAAGAGGCGTTGGTAATTGTGTAAGTAAGTCTTGCATTGCGTGTACGTCTATTGGTTCACTTGGTGGAAGATAAAGCGAGCAGACAGTAAGACGGTAAGGGATGTGTACTGTTACAGCTACAGCTTGGATAGTAGTCCTCAATGGAACTGCTTCACTGTGGATACTATCTGCTACAAATACTGCAACTCCTCCACATGCTTTACCCCCCAAGGTGTAATCTCTCCTATAGAGGGAGTAACCATGGATGCTAACGTTCTTACTGTGTTGTAGGTGGGTCTCCTGAAGCATGATGATTTGTGCAGCAGTGTGCTGCAAAATGCACCTTAGATCAGCAATATGTCTGAAAATACCGTTAATGTTCCACTGCAGTATGGACATATTTTGTTAAATGATATGCAAAAAATATTGTTTTCTTTTTAACTGAAATCCAAAGTGCATAACAAATTTTAGACATAAAATTTTTAAAAGTGAAAATTAAATTTAATAACATACTTGTTTTTAGATCGCATAAAATATAGGAATACTTGATAAGGAAACTGAGAAAAATACGTGACAGAAGAATGTCTGTTTTGATGCAATTATTCATAGAAAACATTTGTTTTACAAGAGTATAGCCATAAATTATCATAAAGATATTTAAAAAAAGATATTTGAACACAAACATGGAAAATAAAAATAAAGAAATATATGAAATAATTAAAGATAATCTAAAAAGAAAAGAAAAGTAAAGAATAAAAAATAAATAAATTATAGATACTGTTTACCGTGTTTTTACTTTAGGAGTACGAGTTTTTCCATTAGTTCGAGTTTTAGTATTTTTTGACCCTGTTAGTATTTCACTTTCCTTCTCAACAGTTGAAATGGATTTTCTTGTTTCCTTCTTGTCTTGTGTAGCAAGTTTCCTTTTACTGATATTTTGGATGCCTGGACTAGTCTCATCAGTTGTCCGGATTAATGGGTTTGTACTTGTTAATGGTAATGGACTTGTTTGATTAGAATCGCCATGGGTCTTCTCACTTGACTTGCTTGAGGCTTTTTCAATACTGAATTGACTTATGAGAATATTCGCAAGGAATTCTAACCTTTTATTCATTGTTTCAAGAAATCCTGATAGTCTGGTAAAAGCATCATTTTCTTGAGGTATTAATTTCACTTTTTGGGAGTATAGACCTGATTGTTCGAAGGATATTTTCTTCTTCGCTTCTTCAAAGCTTATTTTCTGTACTACCATTATTTTTCGAATTTGGAATTCCTTGGCGTATATCGGGCACGTTTTGACTGTTGTGCGATGGGTACCTCCACACAGACAACATTGGACTCTTGAACAGTCACCTTCATGGAGTGGTTGTGCACACTTTCTACACACTGCATCTTTCTCACAACGAGACTTATGATGGCCCAAGCAGCCGCACCTATAACAGAGAAGTGGAGGCGGCACATACACTCGCAGAGGAACCGCAAGATAGCCGATGTACAGCCTTTCAGGTAGCGTAGGAGAGTTGAAGGTAGCTATATATAAAGAGCTCTTACTTGGGTCTCCAATGCGCTTAATGGCTATCACATTTTGTTCATTGAGTCCTTGTTGAATTTCTTCAACTTTTAAATTTCCTAAGTCTGCACAATAGAAGACACCCTTACAGTTATTGAATGTCTTATGAGGGGTCACTTCAATATTATAGTGCATGAATGTTTTTTGTTGTAGTAGCTGTGTGGATACGTAACTGTTTGGACAATTCAGAAATAAGAGGCCACTTTTCTGAAGTTTTCTAACCTTTATTTCTTTCGAAAATGTGCAGATCCAACTATGTATATCAAAGGGACTCATACCATTGAAGTTTCTCTTCTCATCTTTAAGCCTAATGATGAGATATTTTGGACTGGAAACGTTTGTTGAGTTGGAAGGTTCGCTTGAACGAAACCAGTCATTCTGTAATTCCCGGTTGTAGCCAGGGTTCTCACCTTCCTTTTCCATTTATTTTGAGGTCGTTTGAGGGTTGAGAATTGAAGAAAATTGAATTTTTCTCAAAGAGTAAAAATTGTTAGGTTTACTTCACAAATATCAAACCAGCTGTGAGCAAACGATTGAACGAGTTCGTTAACCACCAAAGTCGGTCCACCGGAAGGGGGGGTTTACCCCGAACCCAAAACACTAATTTGACTATGTCAGCCGTAATATTTGTTATATTTCAACGAAACTTGGTATTCGTAGTGGTAATATAGAGAGAAAAGTGAGATATAAAAATGAACTAAATCGGTTCATTAGAAGGGGGGGTTTACTCCGGACCCACAATACCCATTCGCCACTACCAGCCGTGATTTATGGTATGTTTCGACGAAACTCAGTATTCGTAGTGGTAATCCACAGGTAAATATGTGTTGTAAAAATAAACTAAATAGGTTTATTAGGAGGGGGGGGGGGGGGTTTACTCTGGACCCACAATACCAATTCGCCACTACCAGCCGTGATTTTTGGTATATTTCGACGAAACTCGGTATTCGTAGTGGTAATCAACAGTTAAATATGTGTTGTAAAAATAAACTAAATCGGTTCATTAGAAGGGGGGGGTTTACTCCGGACCCAAATTCCTAATTTACTCATACCGGTCGTAATTTCTGCTGTATTGTAACGAAACGCGGTATACGTCATGGGTAACTCATGAGAAAGAAGTGTTGTAAAAATGAGCTGAATCGGTCAATCGTAAAGCGGGGGTTTAATTTGTAATATATTTCAACGAGGTAAATCTCGGCGAGCAACGAGCTATAGCAGAGGGGTGAAGGGTTTATAAGGGCTGGCATACCTGTGACAGGACAGAGTCCACACCGGTTCCTGAGAACTCGGTCTAAATTTTTGTCGAAGGTATGTCAGCCCAATATGATTGTAGTCACTCTAGCTCTGTCTCACTCAAACTTTCTCTGACCTTAGCAATGTTTTATTATCTTTATGTATATACCAGTAATCTCAGTCTAAATTGAAGCTTTGAAATGGAATTCCGCTCCTCAAAAATATTTCCCAATTACCCATCTCTTTAATTCCCGTCCTTACTAATCTTTCTCTTACAGTAGTTTGAAATAAAACATTTCAAACACTTCAAAAAAGTGAAGATTATTCTTTTCATTTCCCCTATTTAATTGTTTGCAATTGGGACCTTCTGATCCCTCATCTTCCTCGTAAATCTCAAACGTGTGTGTACAACACCCACAAGATAACAACTGCCGGATATTGGACGAAAAACATCCGTATTTAGTGGCTTTTCATTGGTTGTATCAATCGTAGATTTAATGGGTACTTACGTACTAGTTGCACCGATCTCGAGAACCGGCTCCCGTTTAGGCTCACGCCCAGTGATCCGGATCATGAAATGACAGTGGTATGAATAACAGGTCGCCATATTGCCTGATCCGGATCACTGACTGGGAGCCTTAACGGGAGCCTGAACAGGAGCCAGTTCTCGAGATCGGTGCAACTAGTACGTAAGTACCATTTAATGTTTTAATGTCTTCTTGTTTCAAGTGTGATTCACTAACGCCCAACAGACAGATCGGAAATTGCCCATTTTATTCCAAAGGACCTTAATCTTTTACAGCTCTGTTTCAAGAATGAAGTGACAAAAATAAAGAGAGAAAGTGAATGGCGGGTGTGACAGAGAGAAAGAGAGGGAGGGCAAGTGAGAGAGAGATAGTTAGAGTGAGGTGGAGAGAGAGAGACGATTTGGTGCTACTTACTGAGGAATGCGGCTAGAGCGAACGTGCTTAAATGAAATATTCGTGAGAATATGATTCGATTAAACCAAGAACAGGTTATAAAGGGAACTGCACGGACGCCTCCTAAAATCAAAAACCAAAGCTCATTTATCTCATTAAGTAGGATTGTTGGTAAATGTGAAGACGAGGGTTCTAGGCACCGATTATTTTGAAATTTGGTACTATAACGTATTTTGATGCACTAAACACAAATCCGTTAAAAAAAGGTCGCTCTCAACTTGGAAAGATGTTATTAAGCACTAAAGTTCAGCTCTATTACGCTGGAACAGCAACATTGCAACCCCAACTTCAAACATACTCAGTAATTTGTTGCTAATTTGTTACACTATTTTCAAATTTGTTGCTCCGGCCGTTTCTGAGAAAACGTGGCTGTGCTAGCGTAATATTACGCCAGCACAGCCACCCCCGTAACTTTTGATCTACTTGTCTGATGAAATTAAGATTGGTACCAGAATTTGTTGCTAATTTGTTGCTCTAGAATGACACCAACCACGAATTTGTCGCTCCAGCCGTTTCCGAGAAAACGTGGCTGTGCTACCGTAATATTACGCCAGCACAGCCACCCTTGTAACTTTTGATCTAATTCTCTGACGAAATTCAGATTGGTACGAGAATTTGTTGCTAATTTGTTGCTCTAGAATGACACCAATCGCGAATTTGTCGCTCCAGCCGTTTCCGAGAAAACGTGGCTGTGCTAGCGTAATATTACGCCAGCACAGCCACCCCCGTAACTTTTGATCTAATTGTCTGACGAAATTCAGATTGGTACGAGAATTTGTTGCTAATTTGTTGCTCTAGAATGACACCAATCACGAATTTGTCGCTCCAGCCGTTTCCGAGAAAACGTGGCTGTGCTAGCGTAATATTACGCCAGCACAGCCACCCTTGTAACTTTTGATCTAATTGTCTGACGAAATTCAGATTGGTACGAGAATTTGTTGCTAATTTGTTGCTCTAGAATGACACCAATCACGAATTTGTCGCTCCAGCCGTTTCCGAGAAAACGTGGCTGTGCTACCGTAATATTACGCAAGCACAGCCACCCCCGTAACTTTTGATCTAATTGTCTGACGAAATTCAGATTGGTACGAGAATTTGTTGCTAATTTGTTGCTCTAGAATGACACCAATCACGAATTTGTCGCTCCAGCCGTTTCCGAGAAAACGTGGCTGTGCTACCGTAATATTACGCCAGCACAGCCACCCTTGTAACTTTTGATCTAATTGTCTGACGAAATTCAGATTGGTACGAGAATTTGTTGCTAATTTGTTGCTCTAGAATGACACCAATCACGAATTTGTCGCTCCAGCCGTTGCCGAGAAAACGTGGCTGTGCTACCGTAATATTACGCCAGCACAGCCACCCCCGTAACTATTGATCTAATTGTCTCACGAAATTCAGACTGGTACCAGAATTTGTTGCTAATTTGTTGCTCTAGAATGACACCAATCACGAATTTGTCGCTCCAGCCGTTTCCGAGAAAACGTGGCTGTGCTAGCGTAATATTACGCCAGCACAAATTCGTGATTGGTGGTTAATGAACATAAACTTTTAAATAAGAAGATAGATTTTTGTACCAAATGTTATCAAAATCGATCCATTTTCTTCTTAATAATTCAAACCCCCCTAATAGTACTTAAACGTTTGAATATAAAAATAAAAAACCTTTCTTAGCGAGTGTTTACACACTAAACGGATGGCCCGTGCAAAATTTCAAATTTTTGTGTCAAGGGCGGAAACTCTTTGAGGGAAAAATTCACATTTTATTTCTCAGTTTTAGTAATTCAAGGTCTGCCATGATAGTTGAAATTAACCTCAATTAAAAATAATACTATGAAATAGATACAGTATAGTAACAGCTGTTCTGTTATCGTCCTAGCAACGCTTGCTGCCTAGGCTTGCATGTTCTAAACATCTAAGACTTTAAACCCCTCTAAAAATACTTAAAAATTCAAATATCAAAAAATCCTTTCTTAGCGAGCGCCTACGTTCTATAGGGAGTGTCCATGCAAAATTTCAAAATTTTCTGTCGTGTGGTTTGGGCTAGGGGATGATAGGTCCGTAAGTGAGTGAGTGAGTGAGTGGTATTTGACAAATATATAGTAGATTTTTCAAAAATACCTATCTCTTTCCTCATCGTCCGAATCAATAGACTCATCTTCTGCATCATTTTCACACATTTACTTAAAACGCCTCTTCATTATTTCTTGATTCTCTTCATATAAAATGTCAAACGGCGGTCGAAAGAAGACATTATATTTTAAATTTTTGTTACGTAAGTAGGATGTTGTGAACACCCTAAGCCAGTAAAAGGCCCAGAAAACTCAACAAATAATGTTTTTTTTTATGCGAATGCAACCTCAATGTGAACAGAACTACTATTTATGAAGGTACCAAAGCGATGAAATGGATTGTAAATTTTTAAATTCAAAATATAGTGTTAATTAAGTCATGGGGTGCTGAAAACTCCCCACATCTCTACTTAAAGGTTAATATTATGTTTTGGTATTTTGAGAAAAATTAAAACACCGACGCAATGGCATACCGGAGAACGGGAGATTATAAGAATCAGCCTTCACAGGAATCTGACAGTACCTAGTAGCTACAGGAAATTCACCGCTTCCTCCCTCATTCCTAACTCTCTTAACTTGTCCACGTGATGTTATGTTTACATACCTGGTAACAACAACTCTAGCAGGCTCCCTTTATAAAATACTCTTTTTAGCGCGGTTACTCCCTATCTCCATAGGGAGCTTATGAGGTTGACCACATGACGCAATCCGGAAGTGCCGACTAGAAACTTTCACGTTTCAGACCCTATAGATCACGAAAATATAGGTGGCTAAAATTTGTATGTATATATATATATATATATATATATATATATATATATATATATATATATTTATATATTTATATATATGCTTGTCTGTTTTCGCTCCTGACGGCTCAAAAATGGTCCGATTTTGATGAAATTTGGCACAAAAATCTGTCTTCTAATTTGAAAGGTCAAGTTCGTTAACCAGCAGAATCCGCCCACTTGAAGATAGTGTTTGGGGAGAAATTCGCGCAAAAAAAATCGTAACGCTTACGTTTTTGAGTTTATATGCTTGCAGGTACTTGTTTTATAGGTTTGTTAACATAAGAGAACGAATGAACCCATTTTTAAGGCGATATCTGTAACCGTTTCTGAGAAAAGTGGAATCAATATTTTTGTAGGTCATTATTTTTTTGTGAGTACTTAGAATCGCGGGATTCAATTGAAATATTTTCTACATCTTGGAAATTAATCCCAACTAAGATGATTAAATTTTGGTTATATTTGAAGTTAAGGAAGTATGCGAAAAAAAATATTTTATTAATAGACGTGAAAAATTTTCGGATCTCCATACATTTTTCGTAAATATCTCGATACCGGTTGGGAAATCGTGGTAAGTGGTAAGTGACCATTCGAATGCTTACTAAATTCTCTACAAAAAATGTTCTGAAGCAATATTCGATGGGACAACGTCAACGAGAGATATAAGCGCTTAAAACTTAAAAAGTGTTTGTTTTGAAATGGTTTTTCTCTTTCTTTATCTCACTTTTTAATTGGTTGTTTCTAGTTTTAAATTGCATTTATCAGTAAAATTAGTATTGTAGTAAAATAAGCTAAGAAACGGTGAAAGGTATTGGTAATAAGTTTGGAGTGGCTGTGGTAATCATGATGGCAGTGGCTGTCAGTTTCCTGTGATTTGTGATGCTAATCTATTCCATTTCTTCAAGATGTACGTTACCGCGCTAAGATGACGCAGTTCCTGCGAGTCGGACTGGGAGTTGTCCCGCCGGGACGAAGTCATCCTATCCAGGCTTCGTATTGGACACACCTTACTTACCCACTCCTACCTACTAGACAGAAAGGACAGACCAACTTGTAGATATTGTAACGAGACTCTGACCGTTAAACATATACTTACCAACTGCAGACAACGCAATAACCTGACCATACCTTACGACTTACACGAAATACTGACAGAAGGTAGCCCACACATCAATGCATTACTCAAACATTTAAAAAACTCTTTATTATACACAAAAATTTAATTTACTAAATTTTGTCTGTTTTTATTATTTTATTTTTTTTTTGTTTGTTTGTTTTTTTCTTCTTTCTTTTTCAAGTTTATTTCTTCATATGTTCTTATATACATATATATTACATTTGAAGTTGACGACTGACATTTAAAGAGTTTTTCGCCTCTGTTGCAGAACTCTATAAATTAAATAAATAAAAAAAAGAAATAAAGGCCCATAAATGTTCTTAAAGGCTAATGTACATTAAATGCCCACAATTATCTCATTCAAACCGTAGTATCAATTCAAACAATAATAATATAAACTTCTGGTTAGAGACAACGTTTCGAAAATCACTACTCTTCGAAAATAAATCCTCCAGACTGCCGAATCACACAAAAGTTGTTTTATTTAATCAAATTTCCAAAGGAATACTCAAAACGGAGATTATCTCTCAATTTCATAATGTAATTGAAATTCTAGAATAAAAAAAAAACAGCAAATAAATAAGAGTAATTTGTGTTTTTTTTGTGATATCATCAAAATTAAATGAAAATTATTCTTGATATTAATTCTTGCATAAAAGTTAATTACAGAACAAATAGATCGAAAATTATGAACATTTTTACAAAAGGCTTCCTTGCAAAACACACTGACGACACCTAGTCACACAGGTGATGTGATGATGTGCCGACTAGAAAATTTTGCGTTTCAGATCCCCTAGAGATCGAAAATAATGGTGGTTCAAATTTATATATATATATATATATATATATATATATATATATATATATATATATATATATATATATACAGGGTGTTCAAAACTCGATTGACACCCCCCTTTTTTCCACAATTTTTGATATTTAAAAGCGAAACTTGGTGGGTCTTAACGTGGTCGAATGTACATTCATTGGACCCAATGCACGACCCCTCAACTTTTATTATTTAGGAAATTCCTCGCTGCACCCTGGATGTCGGCACTAATGGCCTAGATGTCAAGACCCCGTAAAAAATAAATAAATCGTTCAACACAAAAATAATTGCTACGAAATTCTAATGATTAGGTGAGTTCTATTGCTTTAAATTTATTATTTTAATGTCTTTATAAATTAATTGAATTTGATTTTTAGGTGGAGCAAAAAGTTGTTGAAAATGTTTATTAAGTTTTACGGAAGCGTAGACCACGTTGATCATAAACTTTTCTGAAAACTTCAAAAACAAAAGTGTGTTTTGCCCCATTCCTATTTACGTTTTAGGCATTTAAAGGTACTTTTTGGAAAGAAAATTTAATCCTCTGCAACGTTTATACCAATTACTTTTTCCATTACGGACATACTTTCTGCGTTATTGGCAGAAAAGTGACAAAAAACAAGGGTTTTAACGGTTTTTGGCAATTTGTTACTCATTGGTGCGCTTTAGCGAAAAAATGACCGATATAAAATCGACCTAAAATTCAATTCTCTACAATAATCCGTCATAAAAATAACCCCCTTCCATTGAAGATTCCAGAGTTAGGGTTGCTGGAGAAGAACTGGAGAAAGTTGAGGGGTCGTGCATTGGGTCCAATGAATGTACATTCGACCACGTTAATACCCACCAAGTTTCGCTTTTAAATATCAAAAATTGTGGAAAAAAGGGGGGTGTCAATCGAGTTTTGAACACCCTGTATATATATATATATATATATATATATATATATATATATATATATATATATATATATATATATATATATATGTATACAGGGTGTCCCGTAAATGTCTAGTCATATTGTGAGGGGTGATAGAGGACCCTTGGGGGAACAAAAAATGTTCTATAACGATTTCCCGAATTCTCACCTATAAGGGAGAAATCGTCGTTTTATTGTTTTTTCGAGACAAACGTGGTTTTTGGAAAAATAATCCTTGTAGCTCCGTCCCAGGTGGTACTACTAGAAAGGGAGTGAAACCAATCGAAAGCTGAGTAAATTTACTATAAGACTGGCTGGGAGTAAACGTAAAAATGATTGAATGTAAGTATGTATATCTTACCAAAAGAAAGATATTGTAAATTCTAAAACAGTAAATAAATAAAATACACATTTATTTTGAATTTATTAATCCAGGTACCTAATACTGGGTCCAGGGGGCGGCCATTAAGGATCCCCAACTATATATTAACCTCAAAATTATTATTTTTACCTAGCATTTGAAAACATTTTTACTGGACTATGTACATCTTATTTATGAGGGATAGAATTTTTAATTACCACAACAAAAACGTATGGGCTCACGAGAATCCCTGTGAGTTTCATAAGCGTAGCAATCAGTATCAATTCAAGGTAAAGCATTTGTTTTCTAAATATAAATACCTGTAAAAGTGTGTTCAAATGCGTGCGTGATCTAAAGAAAGAGAAAAGCTTTATTCAATAAACAAACAAATAAAGATTGCTGCCCAAGTCTGTTGGGTTGCTACACACACAGCCTGCTAATCATTCTTTCGAAAATTTATTGAATTGATTTTTGGAATGTCTGTTAATTAATTTTTTAATGTGGAGGAAAAGAAAAGGAAATTTGGTAAAATGATATTTAAAAATGACTCTATATGCAATTATTTTTTTTTTTTTATTATTTTTTTTTTTTTTTTTTTTTTTTATGGTGAATTTGGATATTTTTTATAATTTACAAGGTGAACAAAAAATAATCTTCGAAAGAATGATTAGCAGCTGTTCAGCTCCCGTAAATGTGATAGCTGAGAATCCCCAGGGAATCAATAAGAATTGATTCCGCGAGGCTAGCTAGCTTGCTTGTATCTAGTCCCAGCGTTCCAAGGAAGTCATTAGTTGCTTTAGGGATCGTCCCTCTCGTGCCGAACCACAGGCCTTGTACAGTATAATTCCTTCTTCCATAGGCTTCTTCAAACTTCTCTTGGTATGTCTTGATGCATTTAGTGTATATAGCCTTCTTCTCTCTGTCAATTGCCTCTGCCTGCAAGGGATCGTTAGTCTCATATCTGATTGTCGGATCAATTATATATGCTGATTTACTTTCTGCCTGAAATGCAATGATGTCAGCATATCTCGAGGAGCCATCTTCATCCACGCCGTAGACTTCTTCATGGCATTGGAAGCCTTTTTCTTGAAGGAGAGCAATAAGCCTATGTTTGAGGTTATGGTGACGCCTAGTGACAAGAAGCATACTATGTGGACAGTTTCCAAGCACGTGTGCTGGTGTTTCGTTCTCTCTCCCGCACTTGCGACAGAGGGGTCCAACATTTGATGCTCCCATAACGCTAGGAACGCCTCTCAATGGCGCATAATTGACGTTCAGTTTTAGGGCATTTGTCCATTCAGAGCCAGACAGACATTCTTTTTCATAGACAAACTTGTTGGCTTTGGGACAATCTTTGAAATGTATCACCCCTACACCTTGCCATTTGGAGTGAGCCCATTCTTCAAAGCACTTTTCTCGTAACTTACGTCTGATCATTTTAATATTGTGCTCTTCTTGGAGTTCGGCAATTTCAACGGTTAGTCTATTAGCGCATTCAGATGACTCTTTTTCGTAGTCGAATGTTGCCTGAAACTGATCATCCGACACTTGCTTCAGCTTCTGGGCAATGGACCAGTGTTGAAGCGGTGCTTCCCAAAGACAGCGCAATAGTCCCAGACCTCGGTAACGTCTTGGTGCATAGAACATTGCAGTGCTACTATTGGCTGGTAAACCTAGCATCGCTTTAACACTCCGTCTTATTATAATATCAACTCCTTCCAGAAAGGTCGGGTTCAGTTTTATTAAAGGAGCTGTTTGGAGTGGATAAATCAGAGAAGGGAAAAGGTACTGATTTATGACATTGAGCTTTTGATCAGGTCTTAGCAGGCTAGTTGCGGTTAACTTTGTCATGTTTTCATTCACCTGTCGCAATGCATTCTCGTTAATCACCATCTCATTGGAAAAATCGCATCCAAGATATTTAATTTTATCATTTTCCTGTATAGAATCGATTTCTCCGCCGTTTTCCAGCAATAGCTTCCCCTTCACTAATTTTCCTTTTTCAATAATAATTGCAGAGCTCTTCTTTGCATTGATTTCCAGCCCAATTTCACTGAATATTCTGCTGACAACGTTAACTATTCGTACACCAGAATCTACATCCCGAGATGTTACAACTTGGTCATCAGCAAATCCTGTAAGTGTAACAGGAATTTGATTTTCTATAAGTCTGTAACCTAATGTGTTCGCAAATTTGGGATCACAGACTTCCCTGTACACATGGTCAATGGCCAATATAAATAAAGTTGGAGACAAAGGCCCACCCTGCGGTACTCCACGCTTCACTTCAATGAAGTCTGTTCGATTCGGTCCAGCCATTATTTGTATTTTGTTATTGCACAGTAATGCAGATATAGCATCTGAGAGATCGCTTGATACGCCTTTAGATGATAACGTCTTCAATATATGATCGTGACCAACGTTGTCAAAGGCACCTGTGACATCAAGGAATGTTAATACACCATCTTCTTTATTTGTCCTTGATTTGAGCAATATGGATTCAATGATGCGTGTATTTACGTGACATCCAGGGAGACCTTTAATGAAACCGCGTTGGCTAGGGTGGAAATTAATTTGCTTCCTCAATTCATAATCTAGAACTTTTTCAATCAGGCGTCTTACTATTGAGTATATGGTTATTGGAATAACCATATACTCAAAGAATAAAAAAATAATAATTTTTGAGGTTAATGTATAGTTGGGGTTCCTTAATGGCCGCCTCCTGGACCCAGTATTAGGTACCTGAATTAATAAAATCAAAATAAATTTGTATTTTATTTACTGTTTCAGGCATTTTTTTTATGTTCGTGGAAGTAATTTTCTAAAACTTTTGTTATAAAACCGTTCAAATACTTCAATACAGGGTTGTGATACATGAATGGAAAGATTATTAAATGGGGAAGTTTTTCTGAAACCCGGAAATCTCTAATTCTGCCCATTGAGGAGTAACGCTGGAAAGAAATATCAAGAAAATGTCAGGAAATTTAGAATAGCTTTCTTTTGGTAAGATATACATACTTACATTCAATCATTTATACGATTATTCTTCTAAAAACCACGTTTGTCTTGAAAAAACAATAAAACGAGGTTTTCTCCATTATGGTTGAGAATTCGGGAAATCGTTATAGAACATTTTTTGTTCCCCCAAGGGTCCTCTATCACCCCTCACAATATGACTAGACATTTACAGGACACCCTATATATATATATTTTATTATATATATATATATATATATATATATATATATATATATATATATATATATATATATATATGTATATATATATATATAGGGTGATAATATTACGGTAGCACAGCCACGTTTTCTCGGCAACGGCTGGAGCGACAAATTCGTGATTGGTGTCATTCTAGAGCAACAAATTAGTAACAAATTCTCGTACCAATCTGAATTTCGTCAGACAATTAGATCAAAAGTTACAAGGGTGGCTGTGCTGGCGTAATATTACGGTAGCACAGCCACGTTTTCTCGGAAACGGCTGGAGCGACAAATTCGTGATTGGTGTCATTCTAGAGCAACAAATTAGCAACAAATTCTGGTACCAATCTGAATTTCGTCAGACAATTAGATCAAAAGTTACAAGGGTGGCTGTGCTGGCGTAATATTACGGTAGCACAGCCACGTTTTCTCGGAAACGGCTGGAGCGACAAATTCGTGATTGGTGTCATTCTAGAGCAACAAATTAGCAACAAATTCTCGTACCAATCTGAATTTCGTCAGACAATTAGATCAAAAGTTACGGGGGTGGCTGTGCTGGCGTAATATTACGGTAGCACAGCCACGTTTTCTCGGAAACGGCTGGAGCGACAAATTCGTGATTGGTGTCATTCTAGAGCAACAAATTAGCAACAAATTCTGGTACCAATCTGAATTTCGTCAGACAATTAGATCAAAAGTTACAAGGGTGGCTGTGCTGGCGTAATATTACGCTAGCACAGCCACGTTTTCTCGGAAACGGCTAGAGCGACAAATTCGTGATTGGTGTCATTCTAGAGCAACAAATTAGCAACAAATTCTGGTACCAATCTGAATTTCGTCAGACAATTAGATCAAAAGTTACAAGGGTGGCTGTGCTGGCGTAATATTACGGTAGCACAGCCACGTTTTCTCGGAAACGGCTGGAGCGACAAATTCGTGATTGGTGTCATTCTAGAGCAACAAATTAGCAACAAATTCTCGTACCAATCTGAATTTCGTCAGACAATTAGATCAAAAGTTACGGGGGTGGCTGTGCTGGCGTAATATTACGGTAGCACAGCCACGTTTTCTCGGAAACGGCTGGAGCGACAAATTCGTGATTGGTGTCATTCTAGAGCAACAAATTAGCAACAAATTCTCGTACCAATCTGAATTTCGTCAGACAATTAGATCAAAAGTTACAAGGGTGGCTGTGCTGGCGTAATATTACGCTAGCACAGCCACGTTTTCTCGGAAACGGCTGGAGCGACAAATTCGTGATTGGTGTCATTCTAGAGCAACAAATTAGCAACAAATTCTGGTACCAATCTGAATTTCGTCAGACAATTAGATCAAAAGTTACAAGGGTGGCTGTGCTGGCGTAATATTACGGTAGCACAGCCACGTTTTCTCGGAAACGGCTGGAGCGACAAATTCGTGATTGGTGTCATTCTAGAGCAACAAATTAGAAACAAATTCTCGTACCAATCTGAATTTCGTCAGACAATTAGATCAAAAGTTACGGGGGTGGCTGTGCTGGCGTAATATTACGCTAGCACAGCCACGTTTTCTCGGAAACGGCTGGAGCGACAAATTCGTGATTGGTGTCATTCTAGAGCAACAAATTAGCAACAAATTCTGGTACCAATCTGAATTTCGTCAGACAATTAGATCAAAAGTTACAAGGGTGGCTGTGCTGGCGTAATATTACGCTAGCACAGCCACGTTTTCTCGGAAACGGCTGGAGCGACAAATTCGTGATTGGTGTCATTCTAGAGCAACAAATTAGAAACAAATTCTCGTACCAATCTGAATTTCGTCAGACAATTAGATCAAAAGTTACGGGGGTGGCTGTGCTGGCGTAATATTACGCTAGCACAGCCACGTTTTCTCGGAAACGGCTGGAGCGACAAATTCGTGATTGGTGTCATTCTAGAGCAACAAATTAGCAACAAATTCTCGTACCAATCTGAATTTCGTCAGACAATTAGATCAAAAGTTACAAGGGTGGCTGTGCTGGCGTAATATTACGCTAGCACAGCCACGTTTTCTCGGAAACGGCTGGAGCGACAAATTCGTGATTGGTGTCATTCTAGAGCAACAAATTCTGGTACCAATCTGAATTTCGTCAGACAATTAGATCAAAAGTTACAAGGGTGGCTGTGCTGGCGTAATATTACGGTAGCACAGCCACGTTTTCTCGGAAACGGCTGGAGCGACAAATTCGTGATTGGTGTCATTCTAGAGCAACAAATTAGCAACAAATTCTCGTACCAATCTGAATTTCGTCAGACAATTAGATCAAAAGTTACAAGGGTGGCTGTGCTGGCGTAATATTACGCTAGCACAGCCACGTTTTCTCGGAAACGGCTGGAGCGACAAATTCGTGATTGGTGTCATTCTAGAGCAACAAATTAGCAACAAATTCTGGTACCAATCTGAATTTCGTCAGACAATTAGATCAAAAGTTACAAGGGTGGCTGTGCTGGCGTAATATTACGGTAGCACAGCCACGTTTTCTCGGAAACGGCTGGAGCGACAAATTCGTGATTGGTGTCATTCTAGAGCAACAAATTAGCAACAAATTCTCGTACCAATCTGAATTTCGTCAGACAATTAGATCAAAAGTTACGGGGGTGGCTGTGCTGGCGTAATATTACGGTAGCACAGCCACGTTTTCTCGGAAACGGCTGGAGCGACAAATTCGTGATTGGTGTCATTCTAGAGCAACAAATTAGCAACAAATTCTCGTACCAATCTGAATTTCGTCAGACAATTAGATCAAAAGTTACAAGGGTGGCTGTGCTGGCGTAATATTACGCTAGCACATCCACGTTTTCTCGGAAACGGCTGGAGCGACAAATTCGTGATTGGTGTCATTCTAGAGCAACAAATTAGCAACAAATTCTCGTACCAATCTGAATTTCGTCAGACAATTAGATCAAAAGTTACGGGGGTGGCTGTGCTGGCGTAATATTACGCTAGCACAGCCACGTTTTCTCGGAAACGGCTGGAGCGACAAATTCGTGATTGGTGTCATTCTAGAGCAACAAATTAGCAACAAATTCTCGTACCAATCTGAATTTCGTCAGACAATTAGATCAAAAGTTACGGGGGTGGCTGTGCTGGCGTAATATTACGGTAGCACAGCCACGTTTTCTCGGAAACGGCTGGAGCGACAAATTCGTGATTGGTGTCATTCTAGAGCAACAAATTAGCAACAAATTCTCGTACCAATCTGAATTTCGTCAGACAATTAGATCAAAAGTTACAAGGGTGGCTGTGCTGGCGTAATATTACGCTAGCACAGCCACGTTTTCTCGGAAACGGCTGGAGCGACAAATTCGTGATTGGTGTCATTCTAGAGCAACAAATTCTCGTACCAATCTGAATTTCGTCAGACAATTAGATCAAAAGTTACAAGGGTGGCTGTGCTGGCGTAATATTACGCTAGCACAGCCACGTTTTCTCGGAAACGGCTGGAGCGACAAATTCGTGATTGGTGTCATTCTAGAGCAACAAATTCTGGTACCAATCTGAATTTCGTCAGACAATTAGATCAAAAGTTACAAGGGTGGCTGTGCTGGCGTAATATTACGGTAGCACAGCCACGTTTTCTCGGAAACGGCTGGAGCGACAAATTCGTGATTGGTGTCATTCTAGAGCAACAAATTAGCAACAAATTCTCGTACCAATCTGAATTTCGTCAGACAATTAGATCAAAAGTTACGGGGGTGGCTGTGCTGGCGTAATATTACGCTAGCACAGCCACGTTTTCTCGGAAACGGCTGGGAGCGACAAATTCGTGATTGGTGTCATTCTAGAGCAACAAATTAGCAACAAATTCTCGTACCAATCTGAATTTCGTCAGACAATTAGATCAAAAGTTACAAGGGTGGCTGTGCTGGCGTAATATTACGCTAGCACAGCCACGTTTTCTCGGAAACGGCTGGAGCGACAAATTCGTGATTGGTGTCATTCTAGAGCAACAAATTAGCAACAAATTCTGGTACCAATCTGAATTTCGTCAGACAATTAGATCAAAAGTTACAAGGGTGGCTGTGCTGGCGTAATATTACGGTAGCACAGCCACGTTTTCTCGGAAACGGCTGGAGCGACAAATTCGTGATTGGTGTCATTCTAGAGCAACAAATTAGCAACAAATTCTCGTACCAATCTGAATTTCGTCAGACAATTAGATCAAAAGTTACGGGGGTGGCTGTGCTGGCGTAATATTACGGTAGCACAGCCACGTTTTCTCGGAAACGGCTGGAGCGACAAATTCGTGATTGGTGTCATTCTAGAGCAACAAATTAGCAACAAATTCTCGTACCAATCTGAATTTCGTCAGACAATTAGATCAAAAGTTACAAGGGTGGCTGTGCTGGCGTAATATTACGCTAGCACATCCACGTTTTCTCGGAAACGGCTGGAGCGACAAATTCGTGATTGGTGTCATTCTAGAGCAACAAATTAGCAACAAATTCTCGTACCAATCTGAATTTCGTCAGACAATTAGATCAAAAGTTACGGGGGTGGCTGTGCTGGCGTAATATTACGCTAGCACAGCCACGTTTTCTCGGAAACGGCTGGAGCGACAAATTCGTGATTGGTGTCATTCTAGAGCAACAAATTAGCAACAAATTCTCGTACCAATCTGAATTTCGTCAGACAATTAGATCAAAAGTTACGGGGGTGGCTGTGCTGGCGTAATATTACGCTAGCACAGCCACGTTTTCTCGGAAACGGCTGGAGCGACAAATTCGTGATTGGTGTCATTCTAGAGCAACAAATTAGCAACAAATTCTCGTACCAATCTGAATTTCGTCAGAGAATTAGATCAAAAGTTACAAGGGTGGCTGTGCTGGCGTAATATTACGGTAGCACAGCCACGTTTTCTCGGAAACGGCTGGAGCGACAAATTCGTGGTTGGTGTCATTCTAGAGCAACAAATTAGCAACAAATTCTGGTACCAATCTTAATTTCATCAGACAAGTAGATCAAAAGTTACGGGGGTGGCTGTGCTGGCGTAATATTACGCTAGCACAGCCACGTTTTCTCAGAAACGGCCGGAGCAACAAATTTGAAAATAGTGTAACAAATTAGCAACAAATTAGCA